>NW_024121999.1:2507095-2696466 GCF_016745375.1 Pimephales promelas
GGTAAGATAAAACATACCAAAAATCAATTTCAAAGTGAACTATCCCTTTAAGGTTCCTCATCGGTTGGAGGACACACATGCAGGCGTGACCCAGATTAGGGGGAGGTTTGTCTGATCCCGTCCCGATTCCAGTTATTCACTGCTCGTGGAACCCAGTAAAGCATATTTCATGAATCGACTTTATGACACAAGCAGGAGGACGGGGTTGCTTGTCACATATATAATCTAGATTTATATGATATTGCTTTATTGATTAGGATGGCATGATATGACCGTGTTCACTCTAAGGAGAGGGGTCTGTTTCAATGTTTTAACATGAATAAAAAGATAACGGGACATCATATTAAGTTAAAACTAAATCGACAATGAACCTGAGCTGAATGTGTACCAAATGATCAGAGTAAGTAATTATAATCCATATAGTCACCACTTAATCATGGGTTTGCAACAAAATCAAGGTTAATTATTGTTTGACTAGTAGGATTAAAACAAGCAACATTTAGACCAAAAACACTCACTGGCTTGGCTTCCCCAAAACACACACACACTCAAAGAGAGATACTACAGGTGTAAATGACCGTTCTGGTTGGATTTTACAATATTGATGTTCCATTTTTGCCCAAACTTTCCAAAACATTGGAAATATCAGACAATTTATAACATTACCGATGTTTTATGCCATGTTAGGCAATTTTCATAAGAGACCGTTAATTTATGAAATTGCATGTTTGACGTTTCATTATTATGAAAAGGCATGAAATGAGGGATCATAGGTCAGTGTTGGGTAAGTTACTCTAAAAAAGTAATTAATTACTAGTTACTAATTACCTCTTCAACAGTGTAATTAGATTACTGTACTAATTACTCTCGCTAAAAAGTATTTAATTACTTTTAATTACAAATTACTTTCAAAATCCCATATCAATCTCAACCAGCTGAATAATACAAGGATAGACATGAATCTGTTTTAATTCTTTCAAATAAATACTATAAAATTGCATGAATTATCCTTAATCTGACCAAGGAGGAGAAGGTTACATTATAAAAACATACTTTTTTAGCATCAGACAATACATTTTGATGTTAAACCCACTATTGTTTTATGTCTGATCTCATGACATTTCACACTTTTTTTCATACATATTTTACAATAATTCATACGAATTTGTAGGAGTGCGGTCGTACGATTTAGACATCTATACACAGTATATACCGCAATTACATCAGAAGTAACTGTAATTAAATTACAGATAAATGAAGAGTAATCCCTTACTTTACATTTTCAAGGGAAAAGTAATTAAATTACAGTAACTAATTACTTAGTAATTAGTTACACCCAACACTGTCATAGATACATGATTAGTCTATTAGGTCTAATTCACAAACAAAACACATTACAATATTTGAAAATAACTCAATAACTCATAAAAATGATTTGTTCCCCCCTTGAGATTTAATGACCCTACCTAACAGACAAAAACATGTTAATTTAAATTATTTAAAAAAACATATAGGATTATGCACAATTAGAATGTAAACACTTGCCTGTGAAAATTAGTTTATCTTTAAAAGCTAATTAAAAAAATAAAAATAAATCAGCCTATGCACATGAAGTCCGTCCCCAGAATGGGAAAGCTCTCCTCGCTGTTCCACACACACACCACACGCTCTCCAAGTACCACCATATTGACCAATATGAAAATACAGTAGTGTAATAGGCCTAACTATTCAGCTACAGTTATGCACATCTCAAACATAAGGCAGTTTGATTTCTAATAAGAATATGAATTATTGTCTGCCACTTTAAACATTGTAAAAAACACAGATTGAATATTACCACTGCACTGTTCTGCTGACAAACAGGTAAAAAAAAAAAAAAAAACTTAAATAGGCAAATTACACCGGTGTAATCGTATCGTACGCTCCAGGGACCAGCCAAGACTGATCACACAATTGACAGTAAAAGATCACACCGTTTTGATCTTACGTGCGAAATTCAGCGATTCCTCTGCGTACCACTAGACGGAGCCTGCGGACCACTACGCGTACCACACTTTGAGAACCACTGACCTAGACTAGAGTATTCATCCACGATCAAGTAGCCTACACAGTTCGATGATTTATTTTCCAACAACCAAACCTGGCTGCATGAATAAAACTTACGCTAATTAATGTCTCATCAAACAAACATGTCTTTGTCAGTCTTTTTTAGAGGAGTGCTTTCTTTTGGTGACCACCGGAGTCGTGCGCCGCGTAAAAGTCTCCAGTTACGCACGGACACAAGAGGCTTCGTGTCAATCCCATATACCAGAAACGTGGTCAAACGAAGGATATAGATAATATTTTGATGTATTATAATACACAACATCATTTACAGAGCGAAACCAAGACTGGCAGTCCTACCTGGTGTGCCAAAACAGCGTCAACACGAAGATGAGAAGATGAAGCGCGAACCTCTCCCTCATTTCTGCCACTCAAACCTGTGTATGAGAAGACAAAAGACTGAATTCATAAATCAGTTTGGTTTGTTTCCGTAAAATACTGCCGATCACACAAACTAAAACGAGGGGTTAAGTTGGTCCATAAGCGCACACAGGTGCTGAGCTTAGATGATGGATCCCAGACATTTCATTATTTACATGATATGAATATCAATATCTCTTACAAACATTTCAATTCACAAGATGAGAAAAGCACGACCAAGTGTCCACGACTCGCGCTGTGGTTATGATAACCTCCATGTAAAGGGAAACATATGGTTGATCATTTCCACACATGGCCAGAAACACAAAATCCAGAACGGTGAAGAAGTCTATGGAAAGGACACCCACCTGTGATCCACCAGATCTGTTCTGTCCTTATGAATAAACGCTGATAAATAAAAAAACCGACAAGTGAAAGTTTATTGCCAGCCGATGAAACCGGATCACGAATGTTATTTAAAAAGTGCGCACGTGGATCGGCAACGAGCCTTAACAAATTCCCATAATAATTCACTATAATGTCAGATGCGAATGAGGGTCTGATCCTCCACCACACCTCTCTCTCTCTCTATCTCACTCACTCTCTCTCTCTTTAACTAACGCACCGACGCGCCTTGACGCCCCGTGATCTCAGATCTTCTTTACTGAATCTCATACTGCTCACTATTTATTTTTTTCTCTTGAAAGAAAGAAAAGGGGGGATAACTAAAGAAAGAGACAAAGAACTGGGTCCTAAAGGCAGTTATATTAGGGTGCTGATTGCTCGCGCACGCTCTCTTGCACGCATACTTCACAAATTTCACGCATGTTGTGTGATGGTGTATATTTATTTGTAGAATTACGTTTTTGCGTAAGAATGCTGTGATTATTTACTCACACTCATGTTGTTCCAAAACTGTAAAACGGTAGCCCATTTTGTGTCTGTGAAAAAGAAGAAATTGTCAAGAATCTCAGTTGTTTTCCATTGATTTGCATGATTACTGTAGGTAAAAATGTTTGTAAAACACATTGTAGCAATGTTCTTAAGCTTAATGGCAGAAATCACACCCGCAAGTCACACCTTCTTCCACAGATTGTTCTCATATGGAACACAAACAGCGTTATTATCAAAATTACAAAGCTTTGCAATGCATGCTATGGAAATACATCACTGGATGTCAAGATAAGTTGCAATATTCTTGATTTATTTGAACAAAAACAAACAAGTGTTAAACGATGCTGTGCTATAAACCAATCCTAAACATAAACAATGTTTTCCTCATAAATAATAATGCATAGCTGCAGAAACTTAATGCATTGCTTTTAGAAACAGAGTTGAATGGAATGATAAACATCAAATGGAAAGCGGTTATTAAAAATAATCAATTACTGTGCTTGTCCAATCAATGGTTTAAACCTTGTAAATATGCAAATGGAAACATTAACCCTAATTAAATCATGAAACCTGATATCCCAGGAATAAATACTAACTCAGTGTAAGAAAAAAAAGGGTTCAATGGGTTTCTATATAAAGCTCAAAGAACACTTTATGCCTAACAAGCTCTATATAAAGAGAAATGTTTCAAATGATTGTATAAAACTTTTACGTTAAACAGGTTTTCTTTTTTTCTAGTGATAAAGTATGCTAATTAGCAGTTTAAGTCAAAAATGTAATTAAAATGAACAAATCATTGAAACAAAATTAACTAATTAAAATGATATCCACTGTAAAAATGAATGCGTTTATCTAATCAAAAAACAAAACAACAGATTACGAGCAATTTTATTAATTCAATTTAACAATAGAATTGAGTAATAATAATCAAATTAATTCCTTAAAAGTTAACCATTTAAAATGAGAATGTACTTTGTACAAAAAAAATGTACTTTTAAGTCACCATTATGGTGATTGGTGTTTGTTTTAAAATGGCGGTTTTCTCCTTCAGTGATTCTGCTTGTAAAATAAAATAAAGAGTTCTCAATTAATCTTTGACATCAGTCTGTTATTCAGATATTTTTGTTTATTGTTTTGGTGTAAAATTGACTCATTTTAAATTGTTAACTTTTAAGGAATAATTTGATTAATTATTACTCAATTCTAATTTTATTGATTAGATAAAGCATATTCATTTTTACAGTGCATGATGGGAACTCCTATTTGAAGAGTCTGACAGAAGCCTTTAAGATTCTATATTAAACCTTTTCTTCTAAGAGTGTGGAACATGATAACCCAGAATTATGTTAAGCAGGGTTAAAAATGACCCCCCCAACAAGCTCATTTTGAGAGATTATAAATCAAAAAAATCTAGATTATAATTTTAAATTCATCCGCACTGCAAAATGTGGTTGGCTTCTAAACCACAATGTCTGTTAAACAGGGGTCTAAGATCAGATCTTTTAGTTATGCATTATTAATGGTGAATAAAATGATTTCCACATGAAACACATTCTTTTTTCAAGCTCTCTCTCTCCCTTTCGTAAGGAACATTTGATGTCCCACTGTGATATCAATAGCAGGGGGTATCGCAGTAAAAATGTGTGTGTGGACGCATGCTGAATCCCATAACCAGACACACACTTTATCTTAATCTAGCAAATATGTATTAAATCATGCCGTTCAATAATATTGTATGACCCTATCTGCCTCGTAATATTTATTTATGCCGGGGTGGCATTCATACATAAACCAACAGACACAATGAGATCCTGCAATGCTAAAAATAGGAGACAGCCAATAACTTTTCCCAGAATCTTCTAGATGTCAATATCATCTTTTGAATAAAAAAAAACAAATCTCACTATTATACCAGTCCAGATATTCAGTCAATTTAATGGCAAATGGCTGTATTCTGCACTAATGCGTCTTCTCTGATGACTCTCAACATGCAAGTGTTGCTTCTCTTAAAATAATTTGATTTAGTAACCTGTATTAGCTATAGATTAGGTCCAGATGATGAATTTGCAATTGCCCCTTGTCCCCTCCAGATTCTGCATAAATATTTAAAGCAAAAAGGCAGCCGTGTTGGCCAGCGGCCCCAAGAAGACAGATGAGAGTGCAATGCAATTGCCAATGCAAATACACATTCTGTGGTAACATTGTGTTGCTATGAAAAATGGTGTTTCTAAGCATTTCAGGTGATTTTTTTTTCAACCAGGCTGCTGAGACTTAAAGACATTTTCACACAAAATTGGTTCAGAAAGGACAATCATTTTCATTGTGGAGATGAATGAATTAATTAAACATGAATGTGTCCACAATATAGCATGCAAATTAATTAAATATTTTTAAAATAGAATGCATCAATAGTCAGAAACTCTAGTGAATTACATGTTGTTTAGTTTTCATAAAAAAATAAAAAAGTGATTTTCAATTTATCTAGAATCATGTGGCTCTACTGTACAGCATATAATAGGCTATGCAGCAAGCAGTAGGCAAGTACTGCATCCCACGACGTGTTTGCATGCATGCATGCAATAATATTTGCAGTTTCTTAATGAAAGTTTTTAGTCTTTAGAATGATTGGTAATTGGTGATTATTGACAATCTAAAATGGCCTATCCATTCATTGAGTGAGCTCCAGAATGTATCTCAATTCACAGGACTCTCAAGTGTCACGCATTGAGCGTCTTTTGTCACGCACTCTCACCACACATTGTATTTCTCACGCTGAAAATAGTATAATATATTTAATATGCCGCAGCCCCCCAAAACTTCTCTTAGTCGAGCCTAAGACTTATCAGCCAATCAAAAAAAGAAATCTGTTATACAATAGCCAATCAGAAAATAGCACTAGTATCTGGGTAAGATTCAAAATAAGTCATGATCTCCTGTTTTAATGTTAGAAAAAATTCACAACTTGTTTAATGACAGCTTGAGAATGTTTCCCAGATAATTAGCATCAGTTTTTCACGAGTGTCTGTAACTTGGCCAACAGTTTTACAGCCTGTTCACTGACAACACCTGCTCAGAACAAGTAGTCTAGGCCTAGTCATGTTTTCGTTAGCACACGATGACTGACATATTGTTGCTTTATAAACATCATTCTCTCTAAATAGGCTTAAAATAGGTCGCTTTTACAATCATGTTATATTTAATAATTATATCCTGGCCATATAAGCATCAATCATTGCATCTGTCTTTCAAAGATAAAGCAGTTAAGCATCCTCTCATTCGCCCTGAGAGGAAAGCCGCCTTAAAAAGGGCAGGCAAGAGGATGCTGGACCAGAGAAGGTGGTCGAAAAGGCCGGTCTTTAAAACTTGAGAGCCCTGAATTCAACAAGAGTGTTTTCACATCTCACTGCGCAAGAAAAAAAAAAGCCAAATGACAACAATCAAATTTTATCTCGTCAAGAACATTGAGAAAACAGTGCACTTAAACGTAATGACTACCAGGATTCCATCATTAGCATCTTTCCTCTCCCATTCAGCTCTAATAATCACACCGCTATTGTGTTATAAAGCACGCACATCAACCATCTCCATTCGAGTCATCAAGCATCCCATAAGGCCGCATGGGTGATGATGGCATCTAATTGAAGCTATTAGTGGGGTGGAAGTTGCTTTGCTGTATGTGATTAACATGGAAAGTATCAGAGCTCAAAGCATGACCTGCGAGAACCTTTTCTTCATGACGCCCTCCTGGCAGAACACTAGTGTTGGGTTTGGCAGAGCAGATTCAGGCTGCGTTTTGGGTAAATTCGATTAAAGGAGATGCTGGAGTGCACTATTTTACGCTTCACTACCTTATAGTGTAAATAATTCAAACGTGTGATCTTCTGAAATGAATTGTAATCTTGTAATAGCAAAATGATTATCCACCTTATTTTTTACATTATAGTGGATGCGGCCATTTGTAACTTCCCAGCTAACAGGAAATGTCTTAAAACTTTGGCTAACGTTCTGGGAGGGTTCGCTTAAAGTTATGAACTAACTTTCTCCAGTAATGTTAATAGAACATTCATTTAGTTATCTGCTATTCAATACTGTTCTCAAACATTTTGTACATCGTTCTGTTCAGCAAACATTCAAACGAAATTATAAAATGGAATGTTACCCTTAACATTCTCACAAAAAAAGCATTTAAACATGAAATAAAATGGAGAACATTCAAATAAGTTTTTCAGCTATATGTTAGCGAAATGTTTGGTTCAGTGTGAGGCTTCCGGTGTCGACTGTCGTTCGCTTCCAGTACAAAAACTCTCCGTTATGCTGCTTGATATTGCAAACTAATATTTCTTATCATAGTATTTTATGTAATTTCATAATCATGAACCTATTTTAGCGCAAAATTGTCTTACCGTTTACTGCACATTGCTATTCTTCTAGGCATTTCCCAATAGCGCGGCAAATGAAGTCTCGCACATTCACACAGAAACAAAAGTGATCTGCCCCTCCTGTGAGCGCGCGTGCCATCAGGCCTGGCACGAGCGCTCAGGTGTTCAGTTTCACACGGTTATGCACACATGTCATCGCTGGCACCGAGTGTCCGACACACAGAGTCAGACTGACTCCAGCACAGCCGCTCAAGTGTCACAGGTTGCACTCTTCCGATGAGATAGAGGTGTCTGGAACACAACACAACTCTTTCATTTGAATTATGCTCCATTTGGATGCTTTACCTTTGCAACAGGACTGAGATTGGTAGGAGGTGTTTTGTTTTAGCACACACACATACACACACAAAGTGCAATGAGTCACAGTTAGCCTAACAACCTGTCTGAGATCCATGAATTCAAAAGGAACAACTCCATTAAAAATTCGAAGTAATCATAATTTAATCAGCCTCATGTCCTTTAAAACTCAATAAATCGCAGATTGTTATTATTCTCTCCAATTTGTAAATTGACAACATACTGTGTCGAGCTCCACTGTAAAAAATAAACTGTAATTTTTACGGTAAAAAAAGAACTTTTTGCCAGAACTTTACCATTTTGCCAGAACTTTACCGTCAAAAATACTGTAGCAACGTTATCGGTTTTAATAAACCGTATTTCATTATCTGATGTTAATTTAAGTATTAATATCTGTTTTGCACCATTGTAATACACTGAAAACCAACAACCACAGGAGAGATGAGTCACATGATCAATCAAAGCTCATCACAAGCAGATTTTCCACAAGCAAGATTATGCTATTAAACAGAAGCTGTGTAATTCACACACACACACACACACACACACACACACACACACACACACACACACACACACACACACACACACACACACACACACACACACACACACACACACACACACACTAAACACCATCATAGTAGAACACACATGACATTTTAAAAATGCAATAAACATTAATTGAACAACATTAAATGTAACATAAAACCTAAGAAAACTATGAAGAAACAGGTATTTCAACAAAAATACATCAAATGTGAAGTGTCACGCAGGGAATTGTGGGAATGTCAATTTACGTTTTTTCACTGTAAATTATACAATGACTGTTTCACTTCCAAAAAATTAAACCTTTTTTTTTGTGGTAAAATTACATTTAATATACCATCAGATCTATCACAGTTATTTACCGTATAGTAAGGACATTTCTGTTAACCAAGTCTTTTCACTTTAGCATTTTTACAGTATTTTACCGTTAAAATCATGATACATTTTTATAGATAAATTCTAGCATCAGACTATTTGTACTAGAAAATAATAATATAGTTTGTATATATATATGAATGATTTTATTCAATGAAAAATAAACTGTTCAAAAGTGACAGTAAAGAAAGACTTGAAAATTAAAAAAAAACATTTTTTTAATAAATGCTGTTCTCGAGAACTTTCTATTAATCAAATAATCCTGAAAATCATCGTTTCCACAATAATATGAATTGTTTTTATCATTTATAATAAAAAAAAAGTTTCTTGAGAAGCAAATCATCAAATTATAATGATTTCTGAAGGATCGCATGACACTGAAGATTGGAGGAAAGTTGCTGAAAATTAAAACATAGAAAACAAAATAGAAAACATTTATTTTAAATTGTAATAATATTTCACAACATTCCTGTTTTTACTGTATTTTTGATTAAATAAATGCAGCCTTGATGAGCATAAACGTCTTTCAAAAACTTTTAAAACAATCTATATGTTAGTTAATTAATCTTTAATGAATCTAGTCGTTTGACCAAATAGCCCAGAAATGACAGACACAAGCTGGAAATCCACGTTCCATGTGGGTGAACAATATCTGTTTAAAACTTGTCATGTTTAAAATGCATTCACTCAGAGCATTGCACGTCTACTGTATATAGCTGTAGTGAGCATGAGTTTTAAACTGAGTAAGGAGACATGCCATCATAAACCAGTGGAACCTCAGAGGAATCTTTCATGCCATCTTGACAATACTAGGTACATGTGTAAGTTTTTAAATCTGATATTCGGACACATTTGTTCACCTCATGAGATGATTTCCTGAAACCCAACTGAGAGCGTGTTTGGTGGGTGTCTATGTTTCAGCTTAAATCAAACAGGAGGGGTTTTCTGTGTGACTCGATGTGAACATGTGTTGTGCCTCTGAAGTATGATAACACACATGCTCCTTGGTTCCTGCGAGGAACGTGGGCGTCCAAACATCATTTCCTGGGCTAATAAATAAGGTTTTCCTTTCCTCAAGCTCAACTGCAATTTTGTGATCTTTCTCTAATTGCGTTTTCAGATTATTCCCCATCTCTCCCTAAGCAATACCTCTTATCAGCAAATTCTGGAGACTAACATAAGAAATCTTTTATTGGTTTCTGTCTCACGTAACGGTTTGAAATCCCAAATTTTCAATGCCGTCACAGTTTCGGACTCATATGAAATAAGATAAGTCACATGCAAACACAGGTCAAAGTGTTCTTTGTGTTGGAGCTCATCATACGCATGTAGGTGGGTGAGTTCATCATCATTTTCATCATCATCATTTTATTGGAGGACAACCCCTTGAGATGGAACATCTCATTTTCGAGGGGGTCCTCAAGATAACACCAAACACATACTAAAGCTCTTCCACACAACCAACACCCCAACCTGTCCCAACTCTGTCCAAAGCATATCACATAAACAATATACTATGACATTAAGATAATACAGGAGAAAACCATAATTGACGAAGCCACAAAAACAAACAAATATAACCTACATATACATACAAATACAAAAATACATACCTATATACACATTTGCACACAAATATTGCCTACATACATACCACATACCTACATACACATGTACACATGCTCTCATGCTCATATATTACTTACTAAGGGCATTAATGAGAAAAAATGAGAAAAAAAGTGCATTAGTGAAGGAAAAAACAAAAAACAAACAAACAAAATAAATAAATAAAGCAAATTAAAACACAGCTCATATTCTAGGAAAACATATACACTGGTCACAAGTTCATTTTAGAGGTTAATAGAAAATCTAGACGAATGGAAGACTAATCCTAACACTAACGATTTACTAGTATTGGTGTTTTGAATTTAAACATTCAAAACACTATTGGGGCCACTGCACTGATTATCCTGTGTGTGTGTGTGTGTGTGTATGTTGCTTTACCTGAAGGCTGTCTGTGCCCTCAGGATGGGCCGCACCGACCCCAGGAACCTTCATTCCAAATCCTGTCAGTCACGATTCGATCAGTTCTCATGCTCCACTTCATCAGTTCTGAGTTCAGCCTGACTGCTAAATCTCACAATTACAACCTCTTTCATGAGTAGATGTCCTGTGTGACATGAGCAGCAAAACAAACAAATAAATAAAACATGGACCCATAGAAAGTGGGTCAAGAATAGTCTGTCAAGAAAACCTGTCAAGAATAGTCTTTGTCATAAGAAAAGAAATATATTTTTTGTAAAAAATTAAATATAGCATAAAGTAAGATTTTAAGGACTGCTATGATATTCTGGATGGTTAAAAGAGGATCATTAGTAATATAAGAAGACCAAAACAGAGGCTGGACCCTGTTGACTTTCCCGGGAAAACAACCACCTACACTGTAAAAAAAAAAACAAAGAAAAGAATTGATTGTGGCAATTCGTTTGTAATCACAACTCAAAATTGTGCATTGTTTGATGAGATGACTCAAAATTCCGAGTTGCTTAAACTTACAAATAAAAAAAACACCAAGCAACAATCTACCAACCACCCCAAACATCCTACCAACCACACAGTAACCAGAACACCCTAGCAACAATCTAACAACTACCCAAGACACCCTAACAACCACTTAGTAACCAACCAGAACACCCTAGCAACAATCTAACTACCCAAGACACCCTAACAACCAGCCGGAACACCCTAGCAACAATCTAACAGCTACCCTAACAACCATTTAGTAACCAGCCAGAACACCCTAGCAACAATCTAACTACCCAAGACACCCTAACAACCACTTAGTAACCAGCCAGAACACCCTAGCAACAATCTAACAACTACCCTAACAACCATTTAGTAACCAGCCAGAACACCCTAGCAACAATCTAACTACCCAAGAAACCCAAACATCCAACAACGAGCCAGAACACTTAATTGTTAATTTTGTAGCATTTGGGCAATGTATTAAACAACCAATTATATATATATATATATATATATATATATATATATAGGCCTATATATATGCATAATGTAAAAAAAGGTCCAAAAATAGACTTTTTTTTGTTTTTATTCCAAATTTTTTTATTTTTTTTTATTCCTTTGTTTTTCTTTATTCCAAATATTTTTTTCCTTTGAAGATAGACCCTAACAAAAATAAATAATTAAATACAATTTTGATACATGATAATTATTCATATTTATTCATCACTTCCAATACACAGTTGTCCGCTAAAGTACATCAAATCCCAAAGTGTTTGCTTGATTTAAACATTTCTCTTTCATTTTTACAGTTTTAGATGTGTCATATTCCCGCTCTGTTGCACAAATATCAATAGACTGCATAAGTAAACAATGAACATGAAATGATCAATTATGTATGAAATGTTCTAATCTATCCAATTACCTTAATTCACAGTGAGACGGTGCTTGACATCACTCAAGCTTTCTGCTGCTGTAAAAGGGAACACCGGTGTTTTCGGGTCTAAACCCCCCCACCTGAGAGCCAAGAGCCCCTGCTGAGCGCATACGCCACCTGAATGCAAACTCTTCATCTTTACGCTGAGCCAAATTACATCACCATCTGCACCACTTAACACACCTGTTTGGAATGATAATGTAGAGACCATAAACACTTTGTTACGGTTTAGCACATCACAGCAGTATGGCGACGAGGGTCACCTCTGAGATAATGGCACACATTTCTCATTTGAGTTTCATGCACTGAATCACTTCATGCAAATGACTGTAAATCACACAGCAAGCTCTTCTGCCGGTGTAACTACCAGCTATTAGGAAACAGGGACCTCTAGTGGTTGCATTAATAAGTACACATTACAAACAGGCAGGCCAGAAC
Source organism: Pimephales promelas (assembly GCF_016745375.1). The sequence continues at coordinate 2,520,011 of NW_024121999.1, forward strand.
CCCAGAACAGAGGCAATTGATAAAGATACATTACTATTGCACATATACTTACATATACTTAAAAAAGTGGCAATTAGTTATGATTCACAACTCAAAATTGTGCATTGTTTGTTAAGATGACTCAAAATTGTTTATTAAACTTACAAATAAAATAAAAAAAACACCTAGCAACAATCTATATACTGTACCAACTACCCCAAACATCCCAACAACCACCCAGTAACCAGCCAGAACACCCTGGCAACAATCTAACAACTACCCAAGACACCCTAACAACCACTTAGTAACCAGCTAGAACACCCTAGCAACAATCTAACAACTACCCAAGACACCCTAACAACTACCTAGAAACCAGCCAGAACACCTTAGCAACTATCTACCTAAGACACCCCAAAAACCACCTAACAACCAGTCAGAACATCCTAGCAACAATCTAAAAACCACCTAGCAACCATCGTATATGGTATATGGCCAACCTAGCAGTATATGCACAGAGATTGATGGACTACATCGACTTTATTTGATCTGTGTCCTGAGCTGCCAACATTAGAAACACTGAAAACCAAGATGACATACAAAAGAGAAATTAAAACTTAACAATAAACATTTAAGAGAGACCTACTTTGAGCAACAAAGCCGTCATCCCACATTATTTCAACTTAGTTTTAAAATAATCGTGTTTACAGGAGAATGGGTGGTGAAAAACTGCATTACCCATAATGCTTTAGAGGAAATTCCACCAATCAGAAAGTCGAAACAAAAACGCGCCAAAATAGCTGCTTAGCCCCGTCCACTCCCATGGAGGACTGCAAATGACGTGGGGTCGATCTCCCTACACTCTCAATCAAATATTTAAATACATTTGCAATAACTTCAAATATATTGTTTATATTTTTAATTTGATTATGATGTTTGCAGGGATTCATTGTAGTTCTTTACCTCAAGGCCGTTAAGTACACAGTCTTGTTGCTACCTTTGTATTTTGTCCAGTTTTCAAACCAAAGTTTGTTATGTTGTGATTAACATCGTAGCTGGTTGTCTTGGTCTATTGTAATAGGCTACTTCAATTAAGACTTAAAAAATACCTATGGGAAAATATGAAAGGAAAAAAATAGACTTATTTTGTTAGGTAGGCTACTTTTGCTCTCTATTACTCAAAGACATGCAGTGCTGCCATAGAGAAATATACAAGAGCTGCCGCTAAAGTTCAAACATAAAATTCTACAGATGGCAGCGCACTTGTTTATCTGGCACATAAGGTTTAATGACATGTTGTGCATTAAAAAAAAAAAGAACTCAACATCATAGACCCTTCAGAGTGTATTTATATTTTATGAAGGAGACAGTGTGTCCTGGTTTTCAAACACTCATCACATTCTCATGTGAACAGCATGGCAATCAGCTGATCTCTGGTACTGATGCTGCTGTTTCCAGCTCTGTTGCCTGGGTAACAGCATCACTCACCCAGAGTGACGGAGGAGGGGAGCACAAAGAGAGAGAGAGAGAGGGAATCACTCATCCATAATCTCCCATTAAACCACAACATTAGATAAACTCTACCATCAAATAACCATAAATGCCCTTCTGCTCAGACCCGAGCACTTAACAAAAGCTATAAATGATAAAAGATGATAAAGATACATGTGTACTTTGTCATGTGTAATACATTACATAAAGGAAGAAAATGTAATGATAAAATGGAGCAGAGTGTCTTGGTTAGTTGCTGTAGAGAAATGACTGGGGCTAGTTGTCACAAGGACATTTTGAATCAAAATCAAAATGATAATAACAAAACAAATGCTTTCTATTTTATTTCATTTCATTCAATTACTTTACTTTTTATTTTTTATTTTTTGATAATTTGCTTCACTAAGAATCCCTCTCCAGACCATTATTGCACTCATTTATACTTAGCCTAAACTCACAATAACACACACACACACACACACACACACACACACACACACACACACACACACACACACACACACACACACACACACACACACACACACACACACACACACACACACACACACACACACACACACACACACACACACACACACACACACACACACACACACACACACACATGTGTACACATACTAACTTATATGTTAAATTCAGTTTCTTGACTTAAATCAACAAGCATCTTAAAAATCCACTCTCTGATAAGCTTCAGTGACCTCTTTGACCGTATAATATTTCCAGAAAAGAAGCTTTGCTGTGATTTTAATACACACATAACCCTATATTAAACAGGTCAGCTCATCCGAGCACTTGTTGCGAACATGAATGATACATCAGATTATTTCTAAGCAATCAGAATTATGTTTTTTACACATTGGATGATAGAGTGGGTAAAAAAATCTGATTTCTAAGCAATTTCTGAGTGAAAATTGTTTCAAAGTAATTCCAACACCATTTTTTTCAGTGAATATACATGAATTTTGACATGAATATAATTAAACATTACATACTGTACAAAATAACAAATAAAAAACAAGGGAAACATAAAATTATTCCTACATCAAGAACAAAGGTGGTTCATTGTTCCGAATGACAGAACAAATCCTCTTTGTTTGCTAATAAAAGCTACATCCAACCACACACACGTTATGCAGACAGTCCTATTCACCAGCTTCACTGGGGTTTCTCCGCACTTTTAATTGCTAATTCACTTCAAAATGTGGTTTCCACGGGAACAGTTACTATGGACCGTCTTTGACTGTCAGAGTTTATCGAGCTTTGCCACGCGTTGCATCACACGATAGCAACAGACTGTCAGAAAGCAACACGCTCACACACTATAGTACAACATAAGAGTTTCGCGCAAAGAACACTTTCAGACAAATCTTCTGTTGTATTATAAATCATATTACGGAAGAATGTGATTTCATTCATATGCATAAGCGTTGTCATGGAGATGCAATTCAACTAAATGAGTAGACACGAGATATACGAGCTGTCTTCTGTGTGGGTAGGTCTGTGTGTGTGTGTGCGTGTGTATCTGTGAGTGGGGTTATCCTGAAATCCACAAGAATATGAGTGTATGTGGGGGCAGAATGTGATGTGAGAACATGTGCTCGAACGTGTGTGTGTGCGTATTATTCATGCACTTGTGCTATTAAGAAGGCACGGCAAACATTTCCCTCATAGAGCATAATTACCGTAAGTGAGTTGAGATTCAGACACAATCTGAAGTGCGGCCAACCTGCGCCTACTCTTGACAGCTCAGCATATGATCTAACAGAGGCAAACGCCCACCGCTCTCCTCTCCCTCAGATGCCTGAACCAAGAGCATTTAAAGTACAAAAATAACTTTCACAGCTGTATGAGCCCTTTAACTTCCAAATGTACAGCTTGATTGCTGTCACGGCCAATAGGAATACATGGTTTCAACTTTGGCCGGTACTGTCATGTTTGCCTATCAATATGGTGTTTTATTTTTATTGTAATATATCTGAGGTACTGTAAATGTCCTGGACTGCAGTGATACGTTTTCTAACACGTACAACACTGTATGCTACTGTATTTATCAGGGATACCACTTAGAGAACACTGTAAAAAAATAAAACATGATTTTTACGGTAAAATACCGGCAGCTGTGGTTGCCAGAGCTACCGTTAAAAATACGGTAGCAACATTGGTTTTATAGACTTAACTTAAAATTTACAGTTATGAACTGTATTTCAATGAACTGTATTAACTGATATGTTAATTTACCAATATATTGAAGTATTAATATCTGTTTTGTACCGTTGTAATACACTGAAAACCACCAATCACAGCAGTGATGAGAGTCACGTCATCACAAGGAGCTCTTCCACAAAAAGGTTCATACTATTAAAATCATGGTAACACACATAATTAAAAAAAATGCAATAAAAATTAATTTAACAATATTGCATGTAACATAAAGCCCTAATAACTGATTAGAAAAAAATAAGAAAACTATGAAGAAACAGATCAAATATGTAGTGCCACGCAGGGAATTGTGGGAATGTCAATTTACGTTTTTTCACTTCCAAAAACTGTAAATCTAACGATATTTTACAGTAAGATTACATTAAATGTACCATAAGCTGTATTATACCGTATATGGTAAGGAAACTCCCTGTTAACCAATTAGCAGTCTTTCACTGCTAAAATCACGTTAACTTTTTACCGTGTGGATTTTATTCTAAAAGTAGACAAGGCAATACTAATCATTATAAAAGCACAGAGCAGTAATGCTGGTAAAAATCATGGTAAAAATCATGGTAAAAACATCCATCTCATGGAAAACACACAAGTTGAGTCAAAATAAAAGTCCCCGTTTGTTCACACATGCGCACAATGAACTCTTGCACATTTTTAGCATACAACAGTCATTGGCATAAAGTAAAAACAAAATAAAAGTAGGCAACATAACGTAACATAAAATAATATGGTTAATGTGAACATATAACTCAGCATTTATAAGTTATTGTTAAAAAATAAATTTCAGTTTTTCAACCCGACTATTGCTCTCTATTAGCTGGTAACATGGATTATTGAGTTTACGAAAGTTTTCATGAGCATTGCAATGCTTGAAGTGGATGTAATTAACAATTGTCAGTAGACCAGGAAGTTTTTAAACTAAACGAGCGGTTCATTCATAAACCCAGGATACCTTTATGCTTAGGGACTTTATATGTACACTTAGGTACTAATATGTAAATTTTAGGTGCTAATATGTCAATTTTAGGAGCTAATATGTACATTGTAGGTGCTAATATGTACCACCAAGGTATATGCAGCCTTTGGGTACAAAAGTGTACCTTTTGAAAAGGTACAGCCCCAGTGACAGCGTTTGTACCTTCTTTTCTGAGAGTGTATTGATCTGTACACACTTAATTAAGATAAAATTATATATCTAACCAGAGGTCATGACCATTGAACCAAGTGTTTACCAAGCTGACCAGCTTAACTTCTTCTAATGGGAACTTTGTATAATCATGCCATGGTTTCCCACGTACACTTAGTTCGAATAATATTACAATAATCAAAGGTTGAGGCTCTCCCCTATTTAGACTGGTCTAACAACACACTGTTGCTCCAAACGGAAAACCCATTATTAGCCTCTACAGTCTAAGTACACATGACTATGCCAATGTGTTAGTCGGAGTGGAGTGCTCCTTTGCTCCAACTAAACTGTGTTGTAGTCCGTTACTAACCTGAGCGTAAATCTGTGGTGCTATGGACTTAACCCAAACTTAATAATTTCAGAGAAAATCAGAATAAATCCAAATGAAACCATTTATTAATTGTCAAATGTATCATGCCAATTCTTTAATCAATTGAAAGATATACAAAACATCAAATGCTCTGGAATAAAGAATAAAAGATGCATACCTGACATTACAAAAAATACATGATGCTGAGTGTCTGAGGATTCTTCAGATTGAGACATCAACGTTAATCTGCATCAAGAGAGAGAGAGAGATTGTGTATGTGTGTGTTTTCAAATAGCAACCAAGTTTCTCAAAAATTACTTACTGTACCTTTAAACAAGCCCTTTTTTTATTCACAACCCTCTTATCTTAATACTTTAGTTATGCATAGCCTTTGTGTCCGTTTACTAGTACATACAAAGCAATAGATAATAAGATTTTTTAGAAAAGAGGATTGATTGTCTATCTTGGGAGAATTGATGTTGTTGCAGTACCAACTTTGACCAGTAGAGCTCTCACTTCTGTGATGTAAACTGTAAAGCAATGTGGTCAGATCTCTATCCGGGCTGGTGGTAAATAGCCTGGGATGCCAGACCTACATCAAAATATCAGGTCCGGGAAATCATCATTGACAGGGCTCAATCAGATAGTGATAGCGCTACAACCAATCAGAGCAGAGTTATAAGAGTTCTAGGCTAGGTTGTAACATCACACATAATATATTCTCCTTGGTAACAAAACAAACAGAAAAAAGTTAAAACAGTAAAACTCATATTAGCCAATACTAAAGTGTAGTGACGTGTAGCGCTGATGCTGAGCTGTTGTTGCATTTAGTTAAAGCATTATTAAAGAAATCGCCAATGAACCACCGAGAGAGAGAGAGAGAGAGAGAGAGAGAGAGAGAGAGAGAGAGAGAGAGCAATAAACACAAGAAACACCCTGCAGTATGTGTGTGTCCAGTCCTCCGCTGGCCAAATCTTATTATCAGAGAATAATTGTTGCTTGGCTTAAAATTGCCTCCCGCAAACTGCCCATTCAAAACAGTCATAATAAAAGCTATTTACTGTTATTACTTTGAAGCAGCTGTTGCCATGGCAGCAGCGGTTATTTTTGGAGGGAGGCTGACTGTAATAAAGAGGCCAGATTTGCCTGAGAATATTTTTTTAATGTGATAATTCTTCTTGTGGAATTAAGACAGATGCTGATTGTTTGATTAATGTCTCTTTATGGAGGTGAGGCGGCTTTTCTGTCGAAAGCTTGATGATGTGAACGTGCACGTCTGGTTTTATCAGATAAAATGGTTCGCCTCTCTACATGAACTCTAATTTGTCAAGTTCCTGTCTTATTTTCTTGTCATAACTCCCCAGAGGCACATTTTTTGCAGCTCAGAGGTCGCTCTTTCAAGTCTCATGAGGCTTATTAGAGTTCTCAGTTAAGTTTCTGTGAAGTTGCAAAATGTTGTTTCTTTCTTCTAAAACTCAGACAATCAGGTTTAGGGTAGGCCTACTTCACGCGGACCAGAGATGTATAGTAACGAAGTAGAACTACTTAAGTACTGTACTTAAGTACTAAAATGCTGTATCTGTAGGCTATAGAGTATTGTTTTTTTCTCATAATTTTACTTTTACTTCAGTAGATATTTTCGATGAATTTAATACTTTTACTTCGATTTTTTTTTAATGTTCTGCTACTCATTACAACAATTATAAAAATTTTACGAATCATTCGTTGCAAGTTGCCTTTCATGCTGCCTAAATCGCACGCCAGTTTTGATTGACACACACATTGACAACTAATGCAGGGGTTGTCCTGCAATGACTTTTTTTGGCGGCCGCCAAAGCAAATGTGTATCCCAGTAATTAAGCGCCTTTTGCTAGTTCAAACTTTTGACTGCTTTCTTTAATAATTACATGACGCAATACTTGTACTTTTACTTTTAGTACTTAAGTAGTGAATTTTAAAATGAACTACTTGCAATACTTAAGTACAAAAAATGTTAAATACTTTAGTACTTCTACTTAAGTGTGGTGCTTAAAAAGCACTTGTACTTTTACTCAAGTCCGGGTTTCTAGTACTTTATACATCTCTGATGCGGACAGCAGCTCAGATCATTTGATCGTGGATGAATTTAATGAGAAACTCTTGAAATCTCTTTCTTCTGACTGCACCATGGAAAAAATATTGTTGGTTTAACTTAAAAAAAGTAAGTTACCTGGTTGCCTTAAAATTTTAAGTTCTTTTAATTGGAAAAAGTGAGTTAATACAATGAAGGAGATTGATTTAATGATCAGAAACTCAAAATTATGTTATCTGAACTAAATAAATTATTTAAGTTGATTTGACAAAAGAAAAAAAATGTTGTGATTAGTATGAAAATATATATATTTTTTTTACAGTGTGGTAAAGTTGAGACTTTGCTGAGATTCGATACAGTCGTGGCCAAAAGTGATATCTGGAGGAGATATTTGTTTTAAATGACCCTACAAGTTTGATTAAACCATCAAAATATGAGGGAAAAAAAGGTTGGCTTATATTTTTTTTTTAATGTTTTAAATATGGTAAGACCAGCCTGTTCTCATCCCGATTTAATCCATTTAGCGTCACGAACGCTATATGACATCGTTAATATAAGACGTGAACCCAAGTCGTCATAAATCCTTTAGCGTATAATATGAGACTACACTACCCTACCCTACCCCACACCTAAACCTACCCATCACAGCGCGTGTTATATTAACGATAACGGGTGCCATGTGCGTATAGCGCCGTTTTGTCATATAGACCATTTCACAAGATGAAAACAACACTGGTCCAGAAGCACTTCCTGTTTCAGTTTGAAACTGTTTTCTTTATTTCACATGTAAAGAAAACATCTTAAAGATGTTTGTTTAACTTTTTGATTCAGTTTTAAATGTTCTGTTGGTTGTATTTTATCCCAGCTTTTATGTAGTGTTAAAAAACTGAAACAGGAAGTGCTTCTGGACCAGTGTTGTTTACATCTTGTGAAATGGTCTATAGCGTTCTATATGACGCTAAAGGATGAGAATGTGTTGGAAAAACTTGGTAAAAGGGTTCGTTTACACAAAAATGATTTTTAAAAAAAATAATTACTCACTTTGATAAGACTTTCGTTCATCTTCGGAACACAAATAATGATTGTTTAAAACGCAATCTGAGAGATTTCTTTCCCTCCAAACTATCCAACTACCACTTCGGCGCTTCAAAAAGTTAATAAAGAGATTATAAAACTAATCTAACTGACCAGATTAGTCCAAATTTCCTGAAGACTCAATCACTATACGATGAACTGATTGAACAACATTGAACATTTTTTTAAATTTTGTTGTTTTTGCATAATTTCTTTCTATGACAGCCTGGTCAATTTTTTGTTGGCATGTTTCAACACACTGAAGCTCAATATGCTTAAAAAAATCTTTAGCAGACACTGTTCATGTGAGATTACAGGGATTAAAAGTCTCTGTTTGCTTGCATATATTGTAGTGAGAAATTACTGAGACATTAAAAAGATCTCACGTTTTTTTGATTTTGCAGTCTATCACAAATCTATGAGAATAAAACTTCACACGCATGAAATAAAGAAATAAGATCATTTAAAGACACAACACTTTTGTTTCCATATGACAGATGTATGTTTATTTTTTCTCTTCCCTCATTGGACCGTAATCAATGACCTCATCAATGCGAGACCTCAGGCACCTGTTCGTCAGTTCTGTAGTTCTCTTGCATAGGGCAGTATGTAAAGAATAATAATAATAATAATAATAATAATAATATTTACACTACAAAACACTGATTGTATATATTTTCTTCATTTTTATAAACAGACATTCAGTTTATATGAGTTATATACAGTGGAAGCGGTGTGATTATTTTCCCCCTAGGTTGAAGCCTGACAAATGAATCCAAACGAAATCCATTTCCCACTCAATAGCTGTTAGTCCGTGTTTTCTTCCCTCTCTCTGTGTTACATCTCTCTTCTTGTTGGGCTCCATCCAGAGGAAGATTATGGATATTTGTTCTTATCACTGCCAACATGATAAACTCTGTAGGGTATGATGAACACGATCTCTCTGTCTTTCTGTCTCCTGCTATACATGATGTTCAGTTTATCAGTCGAGACAGCTACTGGCCTCAAGACACTCTCCTCCGCTCGTGGAGTGGCAAAAACGAATGACTTCTTCTCTTTCTGTGTCAAAAAAAGTCCTATAAAATATTTTCAATGTGATAATAAGCAATAATTAGAAAATGACTGATCGCATTCACAATGTGGTTTTGAAAATCAAAGAAAGAAAACTGAATTTAAGAAGTAAACCTGCTGACGATTCCTGATGCGCGTGACTCACACAGATCTGTGTTCACCGTAGTCACTATTAAAATAACGTGTCCAATTAAAACCAATAAGGGGGTTACAGTGTGATGCCATAGAAGAACCTTTTACAAGTTTCTCAAAGAACTGTTAACTGGCTTGGTGGTGAACCTCACAAACCAGGAAATCAGGAACATCTGGGTACCACACATGGGAAATACAAGAATGATTGAGATAGATAGATAGATAGATAGATAGATAGATAGATAGATAGATAGATAGATAGATAGATAGATAGATAGATCACTCACTCCCTGACTCACTGACCTCACTCACTCACTGACTCACTCACTGACTGACTCACTCACTCACTCACTCACTCACTGACTTACTCATTCACTGACCTCACTCACTCACTGACTCACTCACTGACTGACTCACTCACTCACTCACTCACTGACTCACTCATTCACTGACTCACTCACTGACTGACTCACTCACTGACTCACTGATTCACTCACTCACTGACTCACTCACTCACTCACTGACTGACTCACTCACTGACTCACTCATTCACTGACTCACTCACTGACTGACTGACTGACTGACTCACTCAGACTGACCCACTCACTCACTCACTCACTCACCGACTCACTCATTCACTGACTGACTCACTCACTGACTGACCCACTCACTCACTCACCGACTCACTCATTCACTGACTGACTCACTCACTGACTGACCCACTCACTCACTCACTGACTCACTCATTCACTGACTCACTCACTCACTGACTGACTCAATCACTCAGTCATTGACTCACTCATTCACTGACTCACTGACTGACTGACTCACTGACTCACTCTCTCTCTCACGCACTCATTCATTCTTTGATAATAAGGTTAATGTGACCTGGGAAACGTTTTCATGGCTTGTTTTTATGTCCAAAGGACCATGTAGCATGTAGCCATTTGCAGTGATTTTCTTTTTACGACAATTGTTCTTTGTTCGACCTCAATTGAACTTCATTTTTGAGACTGTTGGGCTTTTCTTAGGGGTACTGGTGTGCTCAGTACGGGCCAGGACATTTCTGGTCTCTGGGCGTCTCAAATAAAAGCTCTAATAGAGCAAAGCCTGCGTTTGGCTCACTGGAGCAAAAGAGTGTTCTGTGTTTGAGCGATATAAGCTGTGGTGTGTGGCAGAACATGCATTCAGGCAAACGGCCAGTAGGGACGGCACTTCTCTGCACACACTCAACCCCAAATACAGGCCCAAAAATGCTGCACAATTTGTAGATCTTATCTAAACTACAGCTGTTACAGACTAAAATACACAGGCGTATATTCATATCTGTATGTTTATATATACATATATTTGTCATTTTGAATTGGTCATATTGTCAGAGAGAGATAATATTAAGGTGGCAGGTTAACAAGGTGTGTGTGTGTGTGAGATGAAGGATGAAGGTACAAAGCCAATTTCACACTAGAAGATATATCTGGGGAAGCCAGACATTTTGATCACTCCATTACACTGCTGATAGCCCTGTCCCTCACACACTCACTCAAACTCTCTCTCTCTCACACACACACACACACACACACACACACACACACACACACACACACACACACACACACACACACACACACACACACACACACACACACACACACACACACACACACACACACACACACACACACACACACACACACACACACACACACACACACACACACACAAACATGGAGACTGAGAGTTAGAAATTAGTAGTATGCCGTAGTATGTACTGTGTACAGTATGCAAATCTTTATCAAAACCTGAATGGCCAACTGCATTTGAAAAAAAATGTGCAGTTTATAACTGGATACTGCATCCCACAACGTAATCACTCACCTTCCTTTTAGTGTGGTGAAAGCACACGTATATAAAACACATCGTATAAAGCAAAGTCAACCACAAATTTTAACCAGCCCTACAGAGCAAAACTGGGTTAACAACACAGTCTCATATAAAAAATGCGTATCTATACCACAAATGTCATTTCTCGTGGCATTTATACGGCAAAATTTGTTTTTGCGTGTATATGCTACGCACTAAAAATCCCTGGGGTAGGTTTTGGGGGTAGGGGGTGGGGAGTTCGTGCGTATTACACGTCAAAAAGTGCGTATCATGTGCATGCGAAAAACGCGTACCATTTCCACGAAAAAACTGTTTTTGCCGTATAAATGGCACGAGACATGACATTCGTGCTATAAATACGAACTTTCATGAGATCGGGCTCGGATTAACTAATGGTGTGAGTTTGGGGCGGGGCTATCTGTTTTTTGACCAATGACAGGAGGAAGCGTTTGTGGAAATCTCTTTGAAGACAATCGCTATTTTTGCAAAACTGGTGACAGTACTGGAACAAAAATGGATTGAAAAAGCAAAATAACCAAATTTAGGCACCATGCAAAATATTGAGGTCACGTGACAACATTGTGGATGAATATAAGAGGACATGCATTGTTTTGTTTTCCACACAATCTTTACTTTTTTCTAATTTTTCTAATTTTCTCTGTATATCGTTCACTATTTCTCTGGTCAGCTGCAAAGTAGCCTATTTGATCAGGATCTTTCAAACATCAGTCTAAGCATGCAGACGTCCCAGTCCCTCATGTTGGATGGCAATGAAGTTGAGCTGTTTAAAGGTAAAAAGTCATGCATACACACTTCCGTTCAAAAGATTGAAGCCTACTCAAAACATTTCTCATGTTTTTGAAAGAAGTCTCTTATGTTCACAAAGGCTAAATTTTCTTGAATAAAAAAAAAACAAAAAACAGTAAAGCTGAATTTTAAAAATAAAAGTAAAAAAGTAAAAGTAAAAGCTGAAAATCATTACTCCAGTCTTCAGTGTCACATGACCCTTCAGAAATCATTCTAATATGATGATTTGCTGCTCAAGACACACATTATTAGTGTTAACAGCAGATGTGAGGCTGTGGAAATGTCTTTCAAAAACAGGAAATATATATATATATATATATATATATATATATTAGGGTTGGGTAATAAATATCGATTTTTCGATATTAATCGATTCTCATTTTTACAAACCGATATCGATTCTTAAATCTCAAGAATCGATTAATCACCCTGTTTCATTTGAATGAATGAGACATTGTATCGCGGCTGCGCGCATCCAACAAATCGCAATAATCTTTGTCCTTTGTTACTATTGATATGAAACAAAGTCTCAATTTTCAAATTACGTCCATTTTCTTTAGAAATTCAAATACATAAATTGCGTTTTGTCGTTTTGGCGCTGTGGCGTGAGATCGCTCTGGAGAAGCAGCAGCGCTGATCTCTCTTCCGGGATAATAACAGCGCGAAATAAACATGAATGAGCATCTGAAAGTGTGTTGAAAGATAGAGTACAACTTATCTAAATCCCTATCATGTCACATTGATTCGCTCAATCTGCGTTTCAACCGTGGAAAGACGTCAATTAAACAGCTTGTAATCAATGCATGTATCGTCATATTTACCTCAGAAAACGCCACATAAACTCATTAGTCCACACTCGTTAGTGTTCTTCAATATTTAATGCATATTTGAATAAATCTGGCAAGTTTTTATGACAGCCAGCATTTAAATGTTTATATTTCATATATCTTCTTATTATACAAATAAATAAAAGTGTAATTTAAGTGTCTGTATAGCTACAAAACAGTTAATTATTACCTTCATATTAGGCTAATGAAGCCTATAGGCTACAACTAGACATAGACCATAGTTTACAGCATTTAAGAGATTTGATTCCCTTGAGAAAAATTGCCATTTATTGTAACTGATATCCAAAATAATCGATATTGAATCGAATTGAATCGTAATCGAAATCGAATTGTGAAATTTGTCTCAATACCCAGCCCTAATATATATATATATATATATATATATATATATATATATATATATATATATATTGCAATTGTTTGACTGGTAGCATATACAATACTAATAACATCCAAGAGAAAACAAGTCAGGATCATGACTCAGCAAGACAAGCAACAAAAAATAATAATGTATGCCGTTTTAGGGCTCCTGTAATGTCTTAAATAGGCAATATACAGTATATGAGCAGCACATGTGGTAAATATTATGCTTGTTTTCTTTCTCTCCCTTCAACCAGTAAATTAGAAAGCACTTCTTATACATTTATGTTGTGAACAGCATGGCTTGCATGGCGAGCAGTTAATGATTCAAACTGTGCTGCCTCATTAACGTGGAGTAATAGACCCAAGTCTAACCAGTCACACTGTCTGTATCTCACACACTTACACACTCTTTCATGTGGAAATGCAGGACTAAGAACACACACGCTCATTTGTTCTAATTAATCAAATAATCATTTAATTAATAGTATAGATTTCATTAAATCAATCAGATGTGTTTTATGTCACATTTGAACATAATGGTGGAATAGATTCATTCAAAAGCAGTCAGCTAAGATCACCCGAAATATCAGAAGGACCTCAATGTCACATAATGAGTGCATAAGTCTTCAGTACACCAATATTGAACTGAAAATCACCACGAGCTCCATGAAGGAATAGCTCACCCAATGACTAACCTTCATGCCGGTCCAAACACGTATGACTTACTTTTCTTCTGTGAAACACAAGAGGAGATTTCTTATGTTCTTCCTCTTTTCCACACAGTGAAAATATATTGTTGCCATCTGTGAAGAACTTTTAATATCCAAGGACATGTTCCAATGCACAAACATTTCTTTGTAGAGGAAAGAGGTCCAATAGCTCATTGAACTATACTTTTAATTAAATTTGCATTCAAAATGTCATTATTGAGCGAAAGACACTTGTCATAAACATGCATAAACCCATATGTCATGTTATGGTTATGAAGGTGTCATGCCAGTCTTATGCACACCCCTTCAAGTAAAGTGTTACCAAGGTTTTTTCAGGAGTCTAAATGGGTTCTTCTATGGCATCGCTGCACAATCACCTTATCGGCAGCATTTTTAAGGGCTGTCAAGCTCCAAAAAGCAAAACATAAATAAAAATAAAATCTGTCTAACTATTTTCATATATGTCCAACAATAGCTTTGTGTGACTAACAAGCCAAATTGTTATGTGTCAAACTCTTTTGCCATATATAGGGATGCACTGAAATTTCGGCGACTGAAAGTTTGCGGCTGAAACAGCTATTTTGGGTTTCTGGCTGAAATGGTTTTGGAGGGATGAAATCAATCACCGAAACCGATGTTTAATTAACGCTTCTCAGATGGCACGTTTTGAAAGTGTTGAGCGTCTAATTCGTGTATAAGCTATACAGTCAAAGACTAGCTCTGGATTGACCATATTCATTTTGATTTTAACAGGTTTCTTAAATCTAAAATTTTTTTGGTCAGTTCTGTTTTCTGTTGAAGCATGTTGAACCTGCCATCCAATAATCGCAAAAACCTTTTTAGCGTTGTTATTAATATGAAGCAAATAATTAATTGATCATTACTTTAATATTTATTTTTTTGTTTCGGTTTTCGACCGTGCATCCTGAATTTTCGGTATCAGCTCACTTTTTTCATTTTTGTTGCGTCCATATAGCCACATCTTATGCACATTCACATCTATTAAAAAAATTCAGTTTCTCACACAAAGCTATCATATGGCTTCAAAGTCATCTGGGCTTCTGTAGCCCTCAAACCGTATTCACTTTATAGCCCTTAATCCTGTAATTGTGGACAAATGTGGGCACAGAGGTGCGATAATAATTTGTATTTATTATAAATGTTATATCAATGTCCTCGATAAAGTTTTGTCTATCCATTTATTGTGTTTTTGTAAATTTTGAGGGTATTTTTGAATTTATTTACTTCAAAAAGTACCATATTTTCTATGTAAATTACAATGTAAATGAATTACTATGTAGTTTTATATTTTTTTTAACTACATTAAAATATCATTCCAATAAGTTCTTAGAGCTAAAACCCAAAGATGAAGTGACTTTGCTGTCTAAATTACATTTTTTTCCCATGCATTTCTATTGGTGCCCATTTTTGACCCAAATACAAGATTAAGGAGTTTTTTTCACCCACTTAACATTGTAGAATTGAGTGGAAAAAAAATTGTGTGTTCAGGAGGCAAACTTAGGAAAAGTAGCCAAGTCTTGTACTGCTCAGATCAAGGGAAGTATTTTTAAAAAAAATAAATCAAAACTATTTTGCCCACATTTGTCCAGAATACGGATTTAGGGTTAATAATGCTTTTTTGGTTGTTATTTTTGGACGTTGACATCAAACATCTGACTAAACATTTCCGTTTTTGTTCCATGGGACCATTTTTGAGTGATCTATTCCTTTAACATTGACTTTCTGTGAAAACTAATAGTTGACGGATAATGAAGACCTCAACCAATCACGGTTTAAATCCAATATACACATACAAAAAACAGCCCTATGTGGATTGGTGGAGGTTTTCATCGTCCTCTGGATCGTCTATGACAACATCAGTCAGTTTAATCCTCTTATTGTTCTAAATGACTCCAGAAGCATCATGCCGTGTGCTTCATTTGGTGAAACTCCTTCCTATGTCCATGTTTATAGCAGAGAATGTATCAGCTATAAGTACTGAAACAAAAAGTACTGAAACAATGGAAATTAAAACTGAACTTAACTAAAAACAAGCCATTCAACTTCAAAAACAATGAGAGAAAACCATAATTTGCGCTTTAACGACTTAATTTGTAACGACAAAAATTATTTCAGTCTCTTTAAAAAATAAAAGACATGCATATGTGTTTTTCACTGATCAGCACACGCTCCCTTCCAACGTTTCCTCTCGGCGAGAAAACACCGAATAGATACCATTCATGAAAGAACTGAAAGAAATACTATGTCAGAAATATGTCTTCTTGGCAGACATCCGCAAGGTCAGTTCAGATCTATTGGGTTTCCGAAAAAGATTCTTCGAAAGAAGGATTTTTTTTTTCTCCCAGAAGTGTCTCTATATAAAAATAGACTAAACGGCCCTGGTATTGTTTCGTCTTCAGTGTGTCCGGCGATAAATAGGACAGGCCGGAAATATGGCTATTCAAGACAACAGATAAATCTATTGGATTGTTTTTTAATGTAATTATTTTTACTTATTATAATATATCCACATGCTTAATCTTGCGTACGGCCATTTTGATCAACAACAAAAAAGTTATCTTCCGTGCGCTCGTCCAGTTTTGTCTGCCGCAATAGAATTTCGTTTCTTGGAATTGCTTGGAAATATGGTTGAAGTAATCCTTAAGAGGTCTCCTTATTTCATTTGTTCAGCGAGTTGTAGAAAAAAAAAATGGTACAAACAACCAAGCCTGTTCCTGTTAGCCTCCCTTGGCCTCCATGGTTTCTTTGGATAAGTAAACCACCCAGTACACCATATTGAATGCCCCAAAGGACACTGGGAATAAAATACGCGCATATTCGTCGATCTTGCTGGCTCCTCCGGTCGCGGGAGCGGCAGGTTGGGGTGCGGCCTTGGCTTCCTTCTTTTTAATATTTTCTAATTTCGGGCCGAGGAGATGGTGAAGAGGGGCGGAGCCAGCGGTCGCTCCGGGCGACGGTTTCTCGGGAACTGTTGGCGTAGAGGGCGGGGCTGGCGGTGTGGTCTTGGAGGAAGGGGCTGTTTTTGATTGGCTGGCAGAACTGGGGCTTAGACGTGATTGGCTGGAGAAACTGCTGGTACCCTCTGAGGTGGAAGATGATTGGCTGGTCAGAGTTGGTTTGGATGTGGCTGCGGCGCTCTTGCTAGACGTTTCGGTTCTTTGGGTTTTCTTGGAGTCCGGTTGAGACTGAATGCTGGAGTTGACGCGTTTTCGCAGGTTGCCGTTGGTATCCGAGGTTTGCTGTTGGGTAAAAGAGAGAAAACGTCACTAAAGCGCAAAACGGATCTTCTCAGCAAACACAAAGATACCTTTTCCTGCACTGTAAAAAACAAACAAACAAAAAAAAAACATGAAATATATACATCATTTCAAAGTCGTGAATAAAATAGAGATTATTGAAGTACATTTTTACAAGAGAATATTTCAGCATTTCTATGTAAAAATTTCACATTTACTTTCTTACTTTCAATTACTTACTTTTCTTACTTTTTTCTTTTACTTTCAATTACTAACTTATTCAATGTAAATGTGACACTTTGTATTTTGTGTCTGTATTTTGCTGTTCAAGTTGCAACAAAAACAATTAGTTGGGTAACCAAACAATTGACCTATGGATAAGCCACGCCCCCTCCACTCATTCAGACAACAGTCAACATTCGGGGACAGGCGCTATGGCAGCGGTCACAGTAGGAGACATTTCACAGAAGGCAATTGGTGATTTTTGGAGACAGAAAGATTATCATCTCGAAGTCACCTAAAGGGCCTTAACTATGCATTGGAGGGTTATATTAATACTTTTATTGTTGAGAAGGTCAATGAAAAGCTTCAGCTCCAGGCAAAAATGTTAAACCGCATATCGTTGCCATCACCATTTGGTGCTACAGTTTTTACATGAATCATTCAACACAATATTGATAACATTTGTTATCTCGGATATTTACAGATATGTTAATGAAGCTAAGTGACATGATGAACAATGCAGCTAAAAGCTAAAGCTAATGTTTTCTAATGTTAGGCTAAAGTTAGCCTAACTTTTACATTCAAATAAGATAACGTTCAAATACGTTGTTGACATCCTTGTTTAATTTATCCACGTTTAGTTGGTGTTGTGGTCTACCGCATAAATAAATCGCATAACTTAATCCAGAGCAGACACTTATCTCGGTTGATATGTGGCTTAGGAAAGGGTAAAAAAATACACACCATCGCCCAGCCTCTCGTAAACCTAGTGTCGGAGTTGCATGTACCCCATGCACACCGTTTGACCATTTTAAACTTAAAATGACAAGAAAAAACGAATGAAAACTGACTAACTGTATTGCATTTAAATGGACGTGGAAGCAGAGAATATCCGAGAGTATTGGGTTAGCTGCGCACTGTGATTGGCTCTTCGTGTTTGAGGGTGTGGCTCAGCCAATTGGGTAACCAAAGAGTTAATGCACTGTAAAAAAATATTGTTGGTTTAACTTAAAAAAGTTCATTGAACTGGACAAAGTGAGTTAATACAATGAAGGAGATTAATTTAACCATCAGAAACTCAAAATTATATGTTATCTGAACTAAATAAATTATTTAAGTTGATTTGACAAAAGAAAAAAATGTTGTGATTACTACACTGTAAAAAATATTGTTGGTTTAACTTAAAAAAGTAAGTAACCTGGGTTGCCTTAAAATGTTAAGTTGATTGAACTGGAAAAAGTGAGTTAATACAATGAAGGAGATTAATTTAACCATCAGAAACTCAAAATAATAAGTTATCTCAACTAAATAAATTATTATAAAGTTGATTTGACAAAAGAAAATATGTTGTGATAACAAATCTAGAAAATATTTTTTACAGTGTGGTCCCCTTTAACTTCCATATATTATGTCACTGTTTGGTTACCCATATTCTTCAAAATAACTTATTTTGTGTCCAACCAAATAAATAAATTCTATAAAGTTAATAAAGTTGTTTGGAACATCTTGAGGGTGTGTAAATAATGGCAGAAATTTCATTAAACTGGTTGCTGACAGTAACTTTAAACATAAAGCAAGCAGAGAGAAATAACACTGTAATATGAAGCAATATAAAATCAAGTTTGGTTTAATAATTTTCTAAATGTTTTCATGACACTATTGCATCGCCACATCTGCATTGCCAAACTTGCGTTTTTAATGAGAAGACATGCAAAAGTCTCGCAACAGACACAAACGATTCAAAGTAAATTCAGAAATTGAGGAAACGATTGTATTGCAGGCAGCTAAAGTAACGACTCTTTACACATAACATTTCTGTTTGTGGAACACTTAAAAGCATCACTGAAGACATTTTAAAAGAGATATCAGGAACTGAATGTGTGTGTAATGTGTGTAAACTGAGCAGACGTCACGTTTGCAGGAACGTTCAGGGCTGTAAGGAGCTTTTATGATCAGATGGTTTGCTGTTAGTGGGTGTGCGGAGGAGGAGGAGGGTGGAGCTATTCTAAAAACAGCTTTTTTCATATAAACAAGGACAAGAGATGAGTCCACTCAGTGTGTGTGTGTGTAGTGTGTGGCCTGGTAAAGCCTACATTATGGGAACAAAATATCACCTCAAAGATGGCAATTTCCTTGTGAGGAAATGTTTTGGTCCCCATGAGGAAAACAGCTTATTAATCATATCAACTGATGTTTTTTGACAATGCAAAAATGCAGATTTCTGATGTTTGCTGTGATGGGTAGGTGTAAGGGGAGATCATTTACTGTTTGTACAGTATAAAAATCATTATGTCTATGGAAAGTCTATGGTAAGTCCCCACATGTGTGTGCGACTGTAAAAAAAAATATTTTCATGATTAGTAATCACAACATTTTTTCTTTTGTCAATTTTTTTTATTTTGTTTATTTAGTTCAGAAAACGTATAATTTTGACTTTCTGATGATTAAATCATTCTCCTTCATTGTATTAACTCACTTTTTCCTTTTTAATGTACTTAAAATTTTAAGGCAACCAGGTTACTTGCTTTTTTTTTTAAGTTAAACCAACAATATTTTTTACAGTATGCATGCATGTGAATATGAAATTCCTGATTGAAAGTTCATTTGTCAATGCACAAAAACAAGCAAGCTTTCAATAACACTTTCAATGACCCGCTTTCTGTCTTCTTGGGTCTTGGCCGTTCTGTATGGGGAAACTTACAACATTATTACACTAAATCACACAAATTACTTGGAATTGGAATAGATCTAAATGGTTTTGTACTTGAGCTAAACACACACACTGGGATTATAGTGAAGAGAGATCTTTCTTTCTCTCACTGGACCTGATAGCCCAGTTTCACCCTCATATTTTTCACCATTTCCTCTGAGAAATGAACAGTTGGCAAAGTGTAATTGGTGTCTTGTGGTGTATGGAAAATATGTTAGAGCAAGCTGTGAGGAGAGAAGAAACAGACTCAATACAACAGCTCTGTGTGCGAATTCCTACCCTCAAAGAACCTACTACAATTGACGAATAACTTACTTGTCATAGATACATGTAGGTATGCAGGCGTGCAACATAAATACATTCCTACACATACCTCATGCTTTGCATTATTATCAAAGTTGAAACAGTTGTGCTGCTTCATAATTTTTATGGAATTATCTGATGAATAGAAAGTTCAAAAGAACAGCAATTTATAATAGAAATCTTTTGTTACATTATAAATGTCTTTACTGTCACTTTGATCATTTTAATTAGTCTCTTCTGAATACAGTCTCTTCACCATACACTCTTAGAAGAAATGGTTCTATTTAGAACCAGAAATGGTTCCATCCCCCGCTTCATATATGGAACTCCAAAATAGTTCTATATAGAACCATTTTTTTTTTTTTGGTTAAAGGTTCTATTGGCCAAGTGGAACCCCACGGTTCTATATAGAACCCAGAGGAACCCTTTTTTAAGAGTGTATAGAACCTTTTAGGGGTTCCAAATACGTAGCGCTGATAGAACCTTTTAAGGTTCTATATAGAACCTTTTCTTCTAAGAGTGTAGTTTATTATTTATATTTTTTTAGTATTATTCCAAACTTTTAGCTTGGTACTGTAGTCTATCTATGACATTCTGACGCAGAACCGAACATCAGGAATGTGAGTGCTGAGCTATAATGCCGATGAATTCCCAGGCTGGATTATTTGTAACGCGTATGAAGTCATACGTACAGTAGTTCCCGCTGTGTTGAGCTCACCGACTGAGTCATACGAGCTCCAATAACCTGCATCTGGTTTTCCATTCACGTAAAGAACCCTTCTACTCGCGAACAGAAATGTGTGTTATGACAAGCAGAAGACAGAGAGAGGGAGAAAAGGAGGAAGAGAAATATTGGTGATTTGAAAGGCTTACAGAGAGCCACCATTAGATAAGGGACATTAACATCTTCAACAGCCAGTAAAAATGAACGACCAAAAAACAGTCTCGTAATACATCACGTCAACAGTCAGACACACTCTCACTAAGTCTCACAGCTGTCAGCATGTGCCACTTCTAATCCGCCATCGCAGCTTGCACACATTATCCCAGCAAAAGACCACTCGCAATGTGTGCAGCTGTAATTAAACTAGCATCCGTTTCGTGACGTTTACGCTTCAAAACTCCCATGATGTCCCAACTCGACACAAAACACAAAAATGACTTGTAAGTCATGACTTGTAAAGTGGTATGCATAAACAAATGACTTGTTAAGTAGTATGCATAAACGTAATTTATGCATAGTAATTTTACACATTATTTATTTTTTTGCAGAAGTGTTTTAAGATGAAACTGTGGGCCGGATTTTTTGGCCGGATCTCAAAACCAGTGAAGAACAATAGATCATTTAACCCAAATTAAATCCAAAAGACATTATAAATAATAAGAAACTATGTTTTGCTTCAGGAAAATGAAGACTATTAACATTTGTTGCATTGCAACCTGACATATTTCCACAGATTATTATGAGTGGAATGTGGAAAAATAACTATATTTAAAAGTGTTTATGCATCGTGATAATCAGTGTTGGGTAAGTTACTCTAAAAAAGTAATAAATTACTAGTTATTACCTCTTCAACAGTGTAATTAAATTACTGTACTAATTACACTCTAAAAAAAATGCTGGGTTGTTTTAACCCAGTTTTGGGTAAAATATGGACAAACCCAACTATTGGGTTAAAATTATCATTTAAAAATGTAACCCAATGGCTGGGTTTGTCCATATTTTACCCAAAATTGGGTTAAAACAACCCAGCATTTTTTAGAGTTTACTCTCTCTAAAAAGTATTTAATTACTTTTAATTACTAATTACTTTCAAAATCCCATATCAATCTCAACCAGCTGAATAATACAAGATAGACACGAATTTGTTTTAAATCGTTCAAATAAATACTATAAAATTGCATGAATTATCCTTAAACAGACCAAGGAGGAGAAGGTTACATTATAAAAACATACTTTTTAGCATCAGACAATACATTTTGATGTTGAACCCACTATT
Source organism: Pimephales promelas (assembly GCF_016745375.1). The sequence continues at coordinate 2,542,661 of NW_024121999.1, forward strand.
GTTTTATGTCTGATCTCATGACATTTCACACTTTTTTCATACATATTTTACAATAATTCCAGCCCATTCTCACCCCCAAGGCGTCACTTAACTGACGCCTTGGGAAGCATTTGGACATGCTTCAATATCTGACGTTTTAGGCGCCCTTTAGCGTCAGTTAGATCAGCCTTTCTCAAACTTTTTTCAGTCAGGGCACCTTTCAAAAGTGCATAAAATCTCAAGGCACCCCAGTGTAAAATATAATTTAAAAACACTGCATAACCCAAATTTAAATGCAAATGTCTTGTTTAGTTAGACAGAACAGTAATGAACAGAGCATAATATGAACTGTAAATAACAATAATAATAAAAACTTTATAGCACCTTTAAAAACACAGGTTTGGAAAGTAATTCACAAAATAATTAATCAGAGACACAAATGCCATAAAACCGTAAGAGGTGGACCGCCCAATACAAGAACCCAATAACAAATCCAGACCAGGAGAACTCAAATGAAGTGCAGGATGCAGATAAAATAAAATAAAAATCCCCGGCTCTTGTGGGGATTTTCTTTTCAAAAAACGATCCATAATGCTGTAACTAAAGTGGCCTAAATTCACGTTTATTTTTACGTTTCTGTCAGTCTGAGGTGTTGCTATAACGCGTTGCTATGGATTGCGTCACTTGCGTCAACTTCAAGTTGTGTGTGTCTTGCTTCGGTCTTGTGAGACGGATTTTTTTATGATTAATTTTATATATTTATCTAAAATGAATTTACAATTTTATTAATATGTTCATATGTTTAAAAAGAAGAATGTAAATTCAAATATATTTATATATGAAATGTCAGCTGTTTTTTTTTCTGGGGTTTTTTTTTTCAAATTTTTTTTAGCCTACGTAATTTTTTGGCGGCACCCCTGAGACAGCTAGGGGGCACCCCAGTGTGCCGCGGCACCCACTTTGAGAAAGGCTGAGTTAGATGACGCCCTAGGATCGCGTGTACCCTACCCCCACCCCACACCTAAACCTAACCGCGTCCTCTAACAGACGCTTTCCTTTAGCGTCAGTTAGATGACGCCGTAGGATCGCGTCATGTAAGTGACGCTAAAGGGCGCCTAAAACGTCAAATATTGAAGCATGGTCAAAGGTGACGCCTTGGGGTGAGAATGCGTTGATAATTCATACGAATTTGTAGGAGTGCGGTCATACGATTTAGACACCTCATAAAATGCACACGAATCGCTGTGAGATCGGATTGATTTACCTCAATTACATCAGAAGTAACTGTAATTAAATTACAGATAAATTAAGAGTAATTCCTTACTTTACATTTTCAAGGGAAAAGTAATTCAATTACACACTCTAAAAAATTCTGGGTTATTTTAACCCAATTTTGGGTAAAATATGGACAAACCCAGCCATTGGGTTACATTTTTAAATGACATTTTTTACCCAATGGCTGGGTTTGTCCATATTTTACCCAAAATTGGGTTAAAACAACCCAGCATTTTTTTAGAGTGCAGTAACTAATTACTTAGTAATTAGTTACACCCAACACTGGTGGTAATATACAGTATATACATGTTATACTGCCTCGAATTTAGGGTTAAAATACATTTAAATAAAATACATTTTATTAAAATAACAAATTACAATTATGTGTCCTTTTTACTGCAATTGAGTTTCGAAAATCTAATGACAATCACAGAGAATGAGAATTACCAAAACACAAACTCAAAAGGACGCATTACATTAGGATTATGATATTTTTGAATAAAAAATATTCTTAATTCCCATAAAGATAGGCTAATGCACATGCCAAAAACCTAAATGGTTCTTAAAATAGCTTTTATTTTCTTTATGCCACACGAAACAATATATTATTTTACATATACAATTTCGTTTCCATGCATTTTGTGTGCTGCTGAAAAAAATAGCTATTAAACTTGCTATAAAATACTACTGGTTGAGACTGTAATAAGATTAATGACCAAAATACTCTTCCCATCACTGTTTTTGGCAGCAGCCGAATGATAAAATACAGGTTGCACCAACCAACTTGGTAAGTAAAACTTTGCCAGTGCGTCCACTTTATCCTCATTGAAAATCGCTTGAACGCACATAACATCATAATTATGTCTTTGGAGCTTGTAATGGGAACCTCTCAGGAGGAGTTGAAGGCAGCATTAATAAATGAACTGATGTACAGCGTAACAGCAATTATACACAGTTTCAGACATGGCTCATCCCATCCAATGTTAAAGTGTTTTATAGTTTAGTAGGTGTAGTGTTTGTAATGTGTGTAACAGCATCTGACCTGTAGGACCTCCTCTGTGTCTTTGGCTTTGCCTGACGCTGTGGAGCTCTTGGCACTGGCGGCAGCGGCGGCCTGTTTTCTCTTGGCTCTCTCAGCCTGCGCGTTGGTGAAGTAGTTCACGGCGGCGAACTCGATGAGAGCAGAGAAGACGAAGGCGAAACACACCGCGATGAACCAATCCATGGCCGTGGCGTACGAGACCTTGGGCAGGGAGTGACGCGCGCTGATGCTGAGGGTCGTCATCGTGAGCACGGTGGTGATTCCTGTGAGAAGAGTACATTCAAATTCATTTTCAGCTTTCTTTAGTGTGTAATGTTGCTGTTTGAGCATGAAAAGGTCACAATAATCATCATCTAAATAATTCCCGCCCAAGGCATACGCAAAATAAAGGGGCGGGGCCTGATTGAGTTAGTTAGTAGTGTGATGAAACTACAGTTATGGTAAGGAGACACGCTGGAAGCAATTGACCAATCAGAACAAACTGGTCCAGCCGACCAATCAGAGCAGATTACACTTTTCGGAAGGAGGGGCTTCATAGACACCGTAACTAAACAGTGTTATGGCGCTTTCTATTACCAGTACCAGCTCGACTCGCCTTACGATCCATTTTCCATTGCAGACAGTACCACCACAAATAGTACCCAGCCGTCATAGCGACGCCTTTCGTTCCTCGTAGCCCCATCAAGCTCTCGCTGGATCCTCTCTTCGGCCACCAAACAAAGGAAAGTTTGCACCTCCTCGTTTGACCATGGCGTATTCTTCCAAGTAGCAATAATAATAGTAGTAAGTTTAGTAACTATCTCTGGCAAAACTATTTAAAAATGGCGAGGGTATTCTGGATACTCCATCTGGCGTGTGTAATGATGACGCAGTGAATGGTGACGATTCTCTCTGACCAATCAGCACTCGGCATTGTTTTCACGTCATATTTTAGTATCGGCTCAGCTCGCCTTAGGCGAGCTAACCTGTTTTTATCCAGCTGAAAACACCAGATGCTCTGCTGAAGACGCCGTGCTTGCTTTGGGCGCTTGAGAGCGTTTTTTCAGCACGTTTTTTCTGTTTACGCAACGTTGCTATGATACAGAATATCCACAGCACAGTTTACTTGAAACTGATTTCGCAGATAATTTGTTTCATACTAAAAATTTATTTTTCATCCATGTTGTTCGGTTAGCTCTGTTGGTTGATGTCGTTGTACAGAAAGAATGTTGTGACAGTTGGTCGGTGTGGTTTAGTCCCGCCCCTCCTCCTCTGTGATTGGACGGCTGGGTAAAAAGTGCCAGTGATGAGCGCTGCGTTTATCCAAATTTGAATATTTTTCAACTCTCGGCGACCAGTAGAAAACGCTGGGCGCTCGGTGCTTCAGCGTAAAAAAAAAAAAAAAAAACGCTTAGCGCCTTGTTACGCTCATGCCGTTTAAAACGCGGCGCTCCAATTGAAAACAATTGAAAACATACGCAGGCGTGTGGAAAAATGTTTTGGTGGACGCACGGCCTTAGCTCGCTCAGAACCTCGCCGGAGGTGATACCCTCCGAAAGCAGGTCCAGGTACAACTTTTACACAGTGGAAAACCAAACAAAGGTGAGTCGAGCCGGTACTGTGTACTGGAAAATCGCCATTACTGACAGACTGGGAAGAGAGGAGCTGCAACAATGGATAATATGTACAAACTAATGTGTTTTTATGGAAATGTGTGAATGTATGCATACAATTCTGATTCAAACTCCAGCCAACAACTTTATCTAATATCATTTTGTCTGCAACCATTAAGTTATGATAATTAAGATGGTCTGTAATGACTTGAGTATGAAAATACTGCTCTTTAGGTCATTTCTACTGACATAATCCATCTTTGTTGCTTATAAACCGGTAAATCTACTTCACCTGTGAGTGCAAATCATAAATGTAAACCAACTGTTTGAGTATCATTCCAAAACTCTCTATTAGTGATAATAATTCCTTTATTCTCTTCTCTTTCCAGGCTGTGTTTCCCTTAGGGGTTCATTAAAACTGACCACCATGAAACAATGTAATTTGCTGAGAGTTTAAAATCAATGAGCAAAACTATTAGTACCCCATTAGTTTACCACAAAAGTCCATAACATTAGGCTAACTGGATATAAAGACACAATAAGGCATAATGAAACAATAATTGAAAGAAGAGATCTTCCACTTTTAGGCAGTATCGAAATTGTGTAATCTCATTTATTTGCATAAAACTCTTATAAATACAGCTTCTTTATTGGCATCAATGGTTGAATGAAGAACCTTTAACAATTATGGAACCTTTCCATTGCACAAACGTTTTTATTATTAATATTATTTTTTTTTCTAATAATAAAATGGTTAAATTTAAGCAGTGTTCACTGAAAGATTCTTTGGAAAAAAAAAAACTGCAAAAAAAACCTCTATTTTTAAGAGCTAATGACAAAAAATAAGTCGCAAAGGGTCTTGATTATATCCTTCAAGAATGGTTTGAATCATGAAAATAGTTGAGAAATAAAGGGATTTGTGATGTCAATCAAAAAAGATCGTTATTTCAGCCGTTGTTCAACCTTTTGCTTAATTGGAATATGGAAAAATGACTTATTTATGAGTGCCTCCTTTATGATGAGCTATATCTTGTTATCATTTGGATTTTACATATATTTTTTTACCAATGTTCGGCTTGCAGGACTTCTCCAAACACTTTCAGGGTTATTTGGTTTATGGGGTCACGCGAAACGATGAACTCTATAGCAGTAACACGGTGAACCACCAGGGGGAGTCAGGAATTCACTCTTAACCCGAATGTCTTAAGTTGGAAGCGTTTCTGCCACAGAGCAGTGAGCATGCCAGACGTGAGTCACACACACACACACCAACACACAAATACACACAATCACGGAGGCAGCCTGTATCCCTTCTCCTCCCACACACACAGAATCTCTCTCGACTCACACATACACCCACATGCACACGCTAATAAAACATAAGAAAACACACACACAAACCACTTGCACATAAAGCCAACCCCGCACACAAGACTAACACACTCTCCTACATATTTTCTCTGTATTCCTGAGTTTGCAAGTGCCTGTAGATGTTAGAAATAAACACGGACACGAAAAGACACTTTCACAGTAATGGTTTGTTGGTTGGCGTGACAGCTGTTTTCTGAACCACTCGAGTCCACTTGAAACGAAGCCAGTCAAGAACACGTCTGGGTCAAATTTCAACAACAAACACAAAAATATTTTTATGACCATTGCATTTGCATTATTTGTATTGGCATTAAGCACATGTGCCATCAGTTCTTCTTATTATCGTAATAATGTGTAAATAAATTATACATGATGTTTTTTGTTGTACTGCCTTTATGCTTATTTAATAAAAACACTATCATAAGTACTTTTTTTTCAATACTAAAAATACAATACTATAAATCTAATATTAAAAATCACCTAAGAATTAAAATAAATAATAATAAAAAAAAACATTACAATAATGACAATTTGTGGGGAAAGTGTTTAATTGTCAAAAAGAAAACTTTGAAAAATAAAAACAACTTAAAGGTCCTAAAATATTTATCTATTGTTCTTAATATTTCAAACTATAATCCTTTTTAGTTCATATATTATTTGACATATTATAGAAATATTTTACTTTAGGAACACCTGTTCAATTTCTCATTAATGCAATTATCTAATCAACCAATCACATGGCAGTTGCTTCAATGCATTTAGGGGTGTGGTCCTGGTCAAGACAATCTCCTGAACTCCAAACTGAATGTCAGAATGGGAAAGAAAGGCGATTTAAGCAATTTTGAGCGTGGCACGATTGGTGGTGTCTGAGTATTTCACAATCTGCTCAGTTACACACACAACCATTTCTAGGGTTTACAAAGAATGGTGTGAAAAGGGAAAAACATCCAGTATGCGGCAGTCCTGTGGGCGGAAATGCCTTGTTGATGCTCGAGGTCAGAGGAGAATGGGCCGACTGATTCAAGCTGATAGAAGAGCAACTTTGACTGAAATAACCACTCGTTACAACCGAGGTATTCAGCAAAGCATTTGTGAAGCCACAACACACACAACCTTGAGGCGGATGGGCTACAACAGCAGAAGACCCCACCGGGTACCACTCATCTCCTCTACAAATAGGAAAAAGAGGCTACAATTTGCAAGAGCTCACCAAAATTGGACAGTTGAAGACTGGAAAAATGTTGCCTGGTCTGATGAGTCTCGATTTCTGTTGAGACATTCAGATGGTAGAGTCAGAATTTGGCGTAAACAGAATGAGAACATGGATCCATCATGCCTTGTTACCACTGTGCAGGCTGGTGGTGGTGGTGTAATGGTGTGGGGGATGTTTTCTTGGCACACTTTAGGCCCCTTAGTGCCAAATGGACATCGTTTAAATGCCTGAGCATTGTTTCTGACCATGTCCATGCCTTTATGGCCACCATGTCTAGGGTTGGGTATCGAGAATCGAGTATCGATTGGAACCGAGACTAACTTTTCGTTTTCCCCGGAATCGTTCAAAAGTTCAAATTTCGATTCCTAGTTTCGATATTCACAGTCCGCCGAGCGGAAGAAGAAACCGCTGAACAACACCAACGAAGAAGCGTCTACCGGAAGTGTTGGCATAACCGCGCGAGTCGAACATGAGTACCTTACGTCGGCGATCCAAAGTGTGGCTTCACTTTTCTAAAAATAACGAAATCTCGGCAAAATGCAAAATTTGTGACAAAAGGAATATTTGTGACAGAAGGAGTATTTCCTTCAGAAAGGATTATTTCCTTCAGAAAGACCGTTGGTTAACATGGTTAGCTAAACTTTTTTGACCCTGCCTCTTAAAAGAATCAGAATCGAGAATCGTTAGGAACCGGAATCGAAACAAGGAATCGGAATCGGAATCAGAATCGTTCAAATTCAAACGATACCCAACCCTAACCATGTCCCCATCCTCTGATGGCTACTTCCAGCAGGATAACGCACCATGTCACAAACACGCTTGAATCATTTCAAATTGGTTTCTTGAACATGACAATGAGTTGACTGTACCAAAATGGCCCCCACAGTCACCAGATTTCAACCCAATAGAGCATCTTTGGGATGTGGTGGAACGGGAGCTTCGTGCCCTGGATGTGCATGCCACAAATCTCCATCAACTGCACCCTATAATGCATGTCTCAAAGCTGCTACTGCCTTCCGTGAGTGTCATTCTTTGGATCTCTTACCACATACCTGTGGTAGACAAACACAAGTGCTGTTCTGTGCATGTTAATTTGGTCAAAGGACAAAAGCATGAATAAAACAGTGAAGTTAACACCTCTACCTGAGTTACCTAGCTACAGCGGTAAACAGGAGCTGCTAGTGCTCACGGGGGCACTCGGATCTGCGGGGGCAGGCCGAGGGATTTGCATCGAACTCGGGTTTAAACCAAAAACTGCCTATAAGATGAGCTCACAGCTCTGGAGAATCATCCACACTCTCTGGAAAACTTCACACGATCACAGCGCACTCACAAACGCCCACATACGGACCGATCTGGAGCGATCAATAGGTACATCACAAGCTACATTTAGCCAGAGGTGCTGGATGTGTTTTTTTCTTCCGTTTCACTGCTGAATCCACAGTACTGCGAGAGCTTTGCTTTAGTGCCTTTCTACTATTGGCTGAGAAGGATGAGCGAACTGTCCCCAAAACAAGCCAACACCAATAATAGAGCAAACAAATGGGGTTACAGAGCCGGTCACGGCCTTCAATCAGATGCTAACTAACAGAAAAAAGTAACTAGTTCACATTTAAAGACAATTATGTCAATATGTACTGACCCCCATGTCTGTTCAAACCAGTTTCGACAATGTTATGTGAAGATGTCAGATTTGATGTCAAACCGCATTGATTCTCAGTCAATTTCTTGAATGGGTCCTATTCTATGAAAGATTATTAGCATATGCGCAAAGGCTAATTGTATTCGACTCATGTCAAGTAAGATTTATTTGTATGGCATTTTACACAATACACATTGTTCAAAAGCAGCTTGTTAATGCTTATAATGTCTTAATATCTCCGTGGCATTTAGCTGAGCTGTATGAATGTAATTTAGTTTACTTTCTCCAACAATATATAATATATACTGTAGTACAGGCCCATCACCCTATGATAAAGTTGGACTAACATGAAATCTTTGTATAAAGAGTTGGGTGATAATATAGTTTGCATTAATAAAAAAAAAAAATAAATCATCAAGTTGAGATTTGATGTATATTATACATCGCACTTCATGAGTGTACTGTTCTGACATTACAACTGAATGACCCATTTTTTACAGCTTAAATGGTCCAAGTAGAGAAAAACAAGGCAAACGTTTCATTAAACACTACCAAACTAATTTCAAACTACATTGTGCTGACAAAGGTAGTAAAACAAATCAGTAACTGAGCCATTAGGAAGCCTACACTAGATCCATGTGTAGAGAAAGCGAAATATGGACGCCATCCCAGAACAGATAAACAACAGATCATTGTGGTCTCCTGCTGCGTTGCATCAAAAACCCACCCTGTCATTACCCAGAAACCCCTTCACTAAGCACACTTCCATCTAGGACACCAAAAGCCGCTCCTCTGGCCCGAGTCCAAGCGCACCGCACTGTTAGTAGCCATCTGAAGGTGGGTCATTGTTACACTTTTCCAGTGGAGAATGAGAGCGTGCTATTCTCAGCATCTCTAGTGCCCCAGGTTATGTGTGGAAGGAAACAGGAGGTGTGTGCACGAGCGAGCGTGTGCCAGTGTATGTAGATGTGTTTTTGTCATGTAAAGATAAGGACTGATCGGTTCACTTTTGAAAAAAACTTTTGCTGATAATTTACTCACCCCCATATCATCCAAGATATCCATGTCTTTCTTTCTTCAGTCGAAAAGAAATGAAGGTTTTTGATGAAAACATTCCAGGATTTTTCTCCATATAATGGACTTCAATGGGAAGGTCCACAAGACAGTTAATAACAGTTTCAGATGCAGCTTCAAATGTCTTTAAACGATATCAGAGGATGAATAAGGGTCTTATCATGCGAAACGATCGGTTATTTCAAAACTTATTCCAAAAATGTAACTTTTCTAAGGACAAATGCTAGCCTTGCTCTATTCTGTGAGGCGCGTTTGTAACGTCACGTGATACGCAATTACGTTCAAAAGGTCACGGGCGACGTAGCCGGAAGTACAGAGTCAGTGTTTACAAGATGAACGCATAGTAGAGAATGTCTAATTGAAGAGAATTGGCACTGGCTGGTTACTTCCGGATTCTGGACTGGCTGCAGTAACACGTCTGTGTCCATGCGGGGGCGCTCGCGGTCGAGTGCAGAATGAATGGGAGTCAATGGGGTTTCATCCCCAGAAATCCACTTTTCTCAGGATGTAATTTTTTTTCAAGTAATTTGAAAGTTGTATCCAAAAGGGAGGGCTAAGATAATACACTCAGCTGAAAATTGCATTTTTAAATTGCACTTATCTGTTCTAAAAATCCGTTCAAAAATGTGATGACGTCACACAACGATGACGTCCGGCCAACAACGGCCTAACCTGTAAGAAATCAAAAGGACATAAGTACTCGTTCATTCGACTTTTGGCCTATAATCTATATTGAACGTGCGGAATCAACAATAAAATCTATGTTAATTTAACGACAAGCAGGTGAAAGAGATACATTTAACCGTTTAGCCCCATAGACTCCCATTCATTCCACTCTCGCCCGCTATCACCTCCAGTGGAATTCTAATGGAACTGCAACCAGGATGATACACAACGGGGCTAATAGGAAGTGCCAAGGCTCTCCGTTAGACGGGCTCTGCGCATAGGTTGAACGTGCAAACTAACTCAAACGCCGTTTACAAAAAAAAAGAATTAAAAGGTAAAACAACGATGTCGGACGATTTTGATTCTGTACTTCCGGCTACGTCGCCCGTGACCTTTTGAACGTAATTATGTATTACGTGACGTTACAAACGCGCCTCACAGAATAGAGCAAGGCTAGCATTTGTCCTTAGAAAAGTTACATTTTTGGAATAAGTTTTGAAATAACCGATCGTTTCGCATGATAAGACCCTTATTCATCGTCTGGTGTCGTTTAAAGACATTTGAAGCTGCATCTGAAACTGTTATTAACTGTCTTTTGGACCTTGGACCGTCTGGTCCCCATTGAAGTCCATTATATGGAGAAAAATCCTGGAATGTTTTCATCAAAAACCTTAATTTCTTTTCGACTGAGGAAAGAAAGACATGGACATCTTGGATGACATGGGGGTGAGTAAATTATCAGCAAAAGTTTTTTCAAAAGTGAACTAATCCTTTAAGACTGTATGGGCAGGTGAACTCGTGAACATGAAGCTCATTTAACAAGCTTACACTCACATTTTTTTGTTTGTTAACTTGATCCTGCAACACACACAAAACCAAACTATCATTTTCATAGTACTGGGTATCGCCAATTACCTTATGACATGATCCACTTCGTGACACGCGTTATGATTCAGTACTTTGTGACGCATCACAGCATCATGCATCAGGACGGAAGCCAAACCAAACCAAACTAACACTTTAACACAACCAGAAAACACCCTTCACACAGATGATTATCTTGCTTCACACATATTCTCGGTTAGTAATTAATCCTTGGTTGTCATTTTCTTGGTTTGAGATTTCACACTGTACATACACTACCATTGAAACGATTTATTAAAGAAGACCTATTATGCTTTTTCAACTTGTAGTGTAATGTTGCTGTTTGAGCATGAAAAGGTTACATAGAGCGGGAGTTATTCTCGAGAGTAATAATGAGATCTACTGTACATCAGTGTCTGTTTCTGAACTCCCTGAAACGCATCGATTGTAGTCTTAAAGGTCCCGTATTATGCCCCTTTTCATAAGATGTAAAATAAGTCTCTGATGTCCCCAGAATGTGTCTGTGAAGTTTCAGCTCAAAATACCCAACAGATCATTTTTTACAGCATGTTTAATTGTCATTTTTTGGGGCTCAGAAAAACGCGCTGTTTAGGTGTGTGCCCTTTAAATGCAAATAAGCTGCTGCTGCCGGCCCAGGGGGCGGAGCTTCAGCTCGTGCAATTTCATTTCACGGAATGATGATAATATCAGAGACGGACAGTAATGAGAGTCGGACAATAATGCCTACAGAGTCAGAGTGCTGTATAGAGATGGAACAGGTATAGTTTAGGAGTTTAATTACGGTTATTATAACGTATTTGACATCTGGTTTTATGCATCCATTATTTATTAATAGCCTACAAGTCTGCTGTTTCGGACCAGGTCCGAATGATGATCAAACATATACTGATGAGTTTAATAAAGTATATTGTACATAACACAAAAGATGAAGCTGGTGGGCGGACGTTAGTCAAAAAACTGTACTGACGTCATGTAGGGATGTAGTCCAAACGGGCCGTTCGATGTAGGCTACTTCTGTTAAATAAAATATCTCACTTGGCATTGAACTTTGAGCTTTATAATTTTACAGATATTTTTAATACTTTAACAACAACATTACACACTAACTGGGATCATAAAGAACGGGACCAATTGAGAATATTTCAATTGAACATTTTTTACAAGATAATTGCAACTAAAAAAATGTTATATTTATACCACATTGAAAATAATCCAAATTGCTGATTTTTTTGGAGTATAGAAGAGGAAGACCTGTGGCATTTATTTTACTTTTGTCCATTTGTAAATAAATTCTGGTCAAGTGTCCAAATTTGGTTAAAGACGAATAGAATAGAACTTACCATAACAGCACAAACGATTGTACTTGGTCATTTTACAGGTAGTTTTCTTTTGTTAAATACCATTTTATTAATAGGGAAAATGTTTATTTTTAAAACAAAAACATCATCAAGCTTGTGTTTAGATCACTTTAAGAATGTTATAAGGTCACATCTTCGTTTAGAAAAGATAATAGCAGAAAGTAAAAATAGAATGGATGAATATAATAAAAATTGAGTAATATTCTATGTATATTATAATTATATGAAATTTTGTAGTTTTCCTATCTTTTTCATATCATATTTATTCTTCTGTCGTAATATATTTTGTAAAGTGTGTCTACACTGTAAAAAACATTTTCTAGATTTGTTATCACAACATATTTTCTTTTGTCAAATCAACTTTATAATAATTTATTTAGTTCGGATAACTTATTATTTTGAGTTTCTGATGGTTAAATTAATCTCCTTCATTGTATTAACTCACTTTTTCCAGTTCAATCAACTTAAAATTTTAAGGCAACCCAGCTTACTTACTTTTTTAAGTTAAACCAACAATATTTTTGTACAGTGTAGTAATCACAACATTTTTTCTTTTGTCAAATCAACTTAAATAATTTATTTAGTTCAGATAACATATAATTTTGAGTTTCTGATGGTTAAATTAATCTCCTTCATTGTTATAACTCACTTTTTCCAGTTCAATGAACTTAAAATTTTAAGGCAAACTTACTTTTTTAAGTTAAACCATCAATATTTTTTACAGTGTATCTTAGTTTTCTCATGTATGTTCTGGGGTATGAATGTGAGGATGAATGTATAAGCATGTAGAGTTTATGGCTGTAAATTGTATTTCTTATGAAATAAAGATTATAAAAAAAATAAATAAAAAAAAAAAAAAAACGGGACCTTTAAGTTTTATTCCATGAACAAACACATCATAATATCCCTCATTTAAATAATTCCTGCTAAAATCATATGCCAAAAAGGGGGCGGGGCCTGTTGAAGTTAGTTAGTAGTGTGTTGAAAGTAAACCCTGGGATTACGGTAAGGGGCGGGACATATCTGAAACACGCTACCGCAGAAACTGAAAATTCTCAGGAAAGCATCATCTGTCTAAAAAACAATCTTAAAACCGTTTGTAAAATACCGAACTTGTCCTTTAACACAGTTCATAATCGTTTGTCATTTGCTAAACAATTTAATGCAGCATCTCTAGTATAGCACAACTTCACACTGTATATCCTCAGCAATGCAATCAGGGTAGAAAAGTAATGCTAACCCACTTTCAAAAGCAGCCTTCGCGAAATTAACCCAGCATTACACACAGCAGCATAAAACAAAATGATAAAAAGAAAGACAAGTGTAAAAAATAGATAAATGTATAGAGGGAGGAAGGGAGATATCACAGAAGGAAACAGATCTTCTCACTACATTTGCATGAAAATGGTGTTGGCGGCTCAAACAGTGCAGAAGATTTGAGAGTAACACATACCAAAGACAGTTCTGGCGGGTACGGATTCCTTATTTATCCAGAAAGACACTTGGGAAAGGATTACAGTCATGATGCAGGGGATGTACGTCTGAATCATGAAGTAGCCCATTTTCCGTTTCAAGTGGAAGTAGACCGTCATTACCACATATTCACCTGAAAGAGCAGAGAAACAGAAACGGGAAGTGCCTTATAATCCTGAAAGTGAACGCGCATAGGAACAAGGTCAGAAGAATGACAGTCTGTCACCACGGCAGACTTATTTTGGCTGAATAGCAAAGTTTTCTGGCAGTTAAGCTGCGCTGGCAGATTCATCTTATCTTAACAGAATGAGGCTTGCAGCCGTATTGGGAACCAGAGCTCCAGTCATCAAAACACACGCTGAATGCTCCAAATCTCGTATATGTCATTTTGATAAGGAAGATGTAGTAAATTTGCATTGTTTTCCCCCCTCCCCCCTTCTGTTTCACTGAAGTACACAGTAAAAAAAACAAAAAACAAGCCGTTCTGAAAGCGCTCATGCTGACCTTTACGTTTAAGCTGACATTACGCCATGTGGCATGAGTAAAATTGTTTTTCTTTTAATCTAGCTTACGACACTATCAAATGTTCTCCGTGATCAGGTGACTCTCGGACACAGACCAGGTGACTCTGAAAATGTGCGTGCTGAGAGATGTACGTGTGTGTATACGTGACTTTGAGAGTATTTGTTCAGACCTACTGTTTTTGTTGGAAGAAGACATCTGGCATTTGTAACGCACAGGCTAAACCGTAAAGGCATCAAATCTGTGGCGGCTCTATGTTTAAAATGTAATTCTTCCATTAGAGTGAGCAGTGGCCTATAATTAAGTCTAATCAAAGCATTCTAGATTTGCATTTCCAGAAAGAAATAGCAGTTCTTTGCAATGCAGCACGAGGATAGACTTTTAGGTAAGTTTAGGTTTTCTGTGTCAATTAAATAATGTTGTTTCATAGTCGCTGTTAAGAGTAACAGGCTCAACGTGGGAAGTTTAAGTGGTCATTTTGTTGACCGCATATAAAAATGCAGCATAATGTGACATAATAACAGCCAATCAGAGCATATTATATGTTATTGTTGTGGAATGTAGGATTTGGGACCAATGTTTTCATGGTAGGGGCCGTATAAAATGAAAACAAGCTATTGTCAAAATGTCTATGAGGTCACAGCTGGCTTCGACATGTTTTTTAAATGGTAAAATATACGAAAGAAGACCCCCCCACACACACGTATATTCAATATGTGTTTATATGTGTCTGTGTGTGTGTAAAAGTTTCATATTGATCGCACTTTCAACATTAAATGTCATCATTGCAAATTTTTCATTCTACTGTAAATTATGATTGGTCGGGTCAAAAATTATTTTTTTAATTTTATTCGGCAAGGATGCATTAAACAGATTAAAAGTGACAGTAAAAACAGCAGTTTTAATTTTTTATTATTTATTTATTTTTTTAAGATTAGAAAACCCGTAAATGAATATATTCTTCAATTCCATCATTTGGGGTCAGTAAGAATTTTTTGAAAGATTAATACTTTATTTAGCAAGGATGCATTAAACTGATAAAAAGTGACAGTAAAAACAGCAACACAATTGTTTTCAACATTGCAAATAATAAGAAACGTTTCCTGAGCATCAAATCATCATATTAGAATGATTTCTGAAGGATCAGGTGACACTGAAGACTAGGGTTGGGTATCGTTTGAATTTGAACGATTCTGATTCCGATTCCGATTCCTTGTTTCGATTCTTTTAAGAGGCAGGGTCAAAAAAGTTTAGCTAACCTTGCTAACCAACGATCTTTCTGAAGGAAATATTCCTTCTGTCACAAATACTTGTCACAAATTTTGCATTTTGCCGAGATTTCGTAAATTTTTAGAAAAGTGAAGCCACACTTTGGACCGCCGACGTAAGCTACTCATGTTCGACTCGCGTGGTTATGCCAACACTTCCGGTAGACGCTTCTTCGTTGGTGTTGTACAGCGGTTTCTTCTTCCGCTCGGCGGACTGTGAATATCGAAACTAGGAATTGAAATTTTAACTTTTGAACAATTCCGGGAAAAACGAAAAGTTAGTCCCGGTTCCAATCGATACTCGATTCTCGATACCCAACCCTACTGAAGACTAGAGTAATGATCCTGAAAATTCAGTTTTGCATAACAAGAATACATTCAATTTCTTAATACATTTAAATAAATTGGAAGATTATTTCACAATAATACTTTTTTATTGTATTTTTGATCAGATAAATGCAGTCGTGGTGAACATAAGAGACTCAAGGCCCTTACACACCGGGACGAATATCAGCGCGCGTTATTCGTCAGCGTTTTTCAACGCGTTTTTTCCAACCCGATCTCACGACCAAAATCGTACGAAATTGACGCATGATTAAAAAGTGTCTAATTTTGCTAAATCGTACATATTTTACGAATTGGCCAATTCATATGAATTCGTACGAATGACCTACCCCTTACCCCGCCCCTAAACCTAACCATCACGTGTCTTTATACAAATCGTACAAATTCGTACGACTGAGGTTGTACGAATTAGTACGAATTAGACACTTTTTAATCATGCGTCAAATTCATACAAATTGGTCGTGAGATAGTGTAGGTTTTTTCACACCCAAACGATTTTCGCTGACGATGAGCCGAGTGAACATGCAAATTCAATCCCTGACATTAGATGGTGCCAATTCGCTCTGAAATACCACTCCATGTCAGTTTTTTTTTATCAAGATGTTTGTAGTCCCAGTCGCGTTTGTCATATAGTTCTTTATGTTCTAACACCAACGAGAACAGCAGCTCTACATTCATCTCGCCTCGCATCTTCCTCGTCTTATTTCTTCCTGGCAGTGTAGACGGCGACGCTACTTGGCGTATATCTTCTTCTCTGTTACGAATGTGTGCTCTTGTGTTTTACTGTAACTTCAGAAGCGTGAGCAAAAGCGCCATCTCATTGGTCGGATAGTTTTTTAAACAAAAAAAAAAAAAACCAACCCGAGGCGTTTTTTTTTTAAAAATTACGATTTTACGCGTGGCGTTTTACACGTCAGTGTGCACACTCACATTGGCGCCCTTTGTTTAGTAACGAGGCGTTGAACGTCGGCGAATAACGCACGTGAAATTCGTCCCGGTGTGAACAGGCCTTCAGTTCTACAGTGTACGTTCAGGCTGTCAGTTGAAATCCGATTTTTTTGGACATCCGTTTGAAATCCAATCAGATTCAGACATTCAAATCGGATCTGAATAGTTGTTTTACACAATGTGGACAGTCAATAATTTTAGATTCCAATCTCAGATTTGGACTGAGAGTGTGAACGTAGTCTCACGCCGCCTTCACACTGGCAGTTGAAATCAGCTCCGATGCGGCTGCGAAACGACCGGAAGTCATTAATTTCCTATGGAGATTCGCAGACCGCATGCGAATGGGTCCGAAACAGGTCCGACCGAGTGCGGTGCGAAGAAAATCGTGTCCGTTGGTCATCCGGATGCGTTCAAAAATTTGAACTCCTGCGAAAAGCTACGGACGGTTCCTATCCGACAATTCCAGCGGAAGTTGAGCGTTGCTATGGTACTGATAAACAAACCTGAATTATTAACTTCTAATATAATAAATAACGATTTTATAACGATAAGTTGTCATGTCATTTTTTATTTTCATGACTTTCTAACGTTTATAAGGGCAATTAGAAGGTAGACATTGAACTATTGACCACTATATCACATTTTTTTAGCCGACCTGAGCAACTTTCCTCACGCAGCATAACCCTAATCAGAGAGAAATCATACAGAACTGACAGAATCAAACTTTAATCTCTCCGCCATTTTTGTTCTACCCGCTTCCGACGCTTTTCACTGTGTAGTACGACGTCCGTTGGGAACGTATTGCATATTACGGAGCTGATTTAAACTGCCAGTGTGAAGGCAGCGTTACTGACCCCAACCTTTTGGACAGTAGTGTATACTGCAAGATATTCGCATGAAAAAATGTTGGCGTCATTGTGATAGTGTTTAATGTGCGTGTACCTGTGATGGACTTTACAGTCTCGCTTGACACAGTCTGTCCAATCAGGTCGTACTGGACCAGGCTGGACGACTCAGGTGGGACCTCCACAGAATGCTGAGGGCCTTTGGTCCAGGTGTAGATCACCTCAGTCATTGGATAGGCATCTGATAAACAAAAGAGAGCCATCGTAACTAGAACAGAGGGAATATGTGTGTGTGCATAACCCTAACAATCGGACCATATCTGTGGCATTGTGTGTATCCCGGTGGAAATGAAAAAGACAGAAATGAGATTAAACACAGGGTAAGTGGAGACTTCTGCTGCAGTCTCCTGATGCTCAGGTTGTTCTCAAGAGAAACAAGGCCTTAGGTAAAATGGAAACAAATGAGGCAATTGTTGGCATACTGCTGGAAACTGCAGGAAAAAAATGGTTCATATTGAGTTTTATGATCACAGATTTTGGTTGCTTTGGCAAATCTAATCAGGATTTGAGACTGCTGTTTTAGTGGAGATGTGAAATTACAGGTTTCAGTAAAACTTTACAATAAGGTCACATTAGTTAATGCAAAAACAATGAGAAATTATACTGTTCGTTATAGGTTTATGTTAGCTCAGGTCCATTAAAACCTATTTACATATAGGCGACATTTGATTGTATGTTAACCCACATTGTGTATTATTTCTCAAGAGAAATGTCTGAAAGTTTTCTTAATTTCATTCCTGTCTTTGAGAAACAAAAAGATCTCATTTGTGATGTTCCCGTCCTGCAGGATATCCAAACCTGCTCCGATTTGCCAATCGGATGACCCAACTCCAATTTCACAACAACTGTCTAATTTTATTTCTATTTTTATTTCACCCAAGGAAATAAAGGAGTTTATACTTCAATTAAAGATATCTGGGAACTTCACCAGGTCTCCTGAGCTATGAAAGCGCAATCTATGAGCAATGAAATCTTCCTCTGGATATGCCTACGCACGGAACCGTCCGTATTAGTCCTCGGGCTCAGGGTCGAACGGTCGCCGCTAAAACACTGCTCTTTCCTCACTGCTGCCCACTTCCTCCACTGTGCGTGCCAATCTCAGATCTGAGCCAAGCAGAACAATCATCCTGACACAGAAATCAGATCCTCCGAGATGTTCTCCAGCTGAGAATCAGACAGATTTCATTTATGGAGGAGAAATCCATACATCAAACGGAGCAGAGACTTGACTGCGCATCCAGGAGTCCGTCGGCACGCTCCCTGCGCTCCTGTCCTCCTTTGAGATCCTCACCATCATCCTCATCTCTCTCGATCTTCCTTAATTCTCTTTTTTTCTCTCCTCATTGCTGTCTCCTTCTCCATTTCTGCTTCTGAACCCCCACACACTGGGAAACAGAGCAGAGGAAGGACTTCCAAGACACCCACCAACAACCCCATGAAAATAGAAAGAGAGAGCGCAAGAGAGGGGACAGAGAGACTAAATGAGTTTGAGTATGACAGATTTTTTTGAGGGGAACTGAACAAACCCTAGTGAGAGAGAAAGAGAGAGAGAGATACTGTATCAATGCAACTTGAGTTTAATTACAAACTACACTGATGTTTTCTCTCAGCGCAAACGTTTTTAATGATGAATAATGAGAAATTTTGGCCGATGCAGAACAGATAACCAATAATTCTTTATATTTAAAAGCCGATAACGAATATAGTGGCGGATAAATCTAAATCCAAGTTTACAAAACCAAATCTCACCATTAAAATCCATGTCTCAAGCACACAATTATATTGATCTCATTGTAATGTTATGTAGCCTGAATGACAAACTTGCACTGCACATGTTGTGTAAACCGTTTTGGTAACATTTTACAATACGGGTGCACTAATAAGCATTAATTCATGCTTAACTAATGCACAGATAATACTGAATTAATGTGTGTTTTTTTCTAATTGCTTAGTAAGATACCAGCCCACTTCTCAACAAAACCAACCCGGTCTCATCCCAAGACGTCATATAACTGACGTTTTGGGACGTCTTTTGACCATACGTCAATATTCGCCTTTTTAGGGCCCCCTTAAACGTCGGTAGATGAGGTTATGGGATCCTAACTCTACCCCATACCTAACCCTAAACCTAACCCGTCACCTAACTGACGTTAAAGGTAAAGCGTCAGTTGTATGACGGCCCGGGATCGCCATCTACCGACGTTTAAGGGGGCCCTAAAAAGGCGGATATTAACGTATGGTCAAAAGACGTCCCAAAACGTCAGTTATATGACTTTTTGGGATGAGACTGTGTTAACAAAACACTTGATGTGACGAATTACTGGTAACACTTATGGTGTGTTCACACCGAACGCGAATTTAATTATTTACGCAAGTAGATTACAAACAAAGTCATTCCAAAGACGCAAATAGATGCATCATTCGTGCCGGGCATTGCGAATGACTCCAATTGGGCGATGCGTTTGCCGCGAATGTCTTCCGCGCAAGTTGAAAAATTTGAATTCGAGCGAATGTTCAAGCGTCTAACTAGACGCGATAGACGCGTATTTGACGCTCTATTCGCGTTTGGTGAGAACACACCATTACAGTACATTTACAGTACAGTCCTGTTACCCATGTACATACAATGTACTTATTAAGTACACTATTAAATACACTGTAAGTACACGCAAGTACTGGGTGTACATAAGTACACTATTAAGTACACTGGACTGTAAAAGGAAGCATTAAATAATTATTCATGTCTAGAGGTTAGATTGTGGTGTAGGGCTGCATGATTTAGAGAAAAAAAATCTACTTGTTCTTTTTTTAAGGTTTTATTTTTTGAGATAATACAGTATATAGATAACCGAGAGAGAGAGAGAGGGAAAGGATTATGTTGATCTCTGTTGATCCTGGAATAACATTTCAATCAACACATAAGATTTGAGGGTTTACAGTCTATGTCAAGTATGAGGGTTAGGAAGTTTACAGTTTATGTCAAGTTTTGGCTTAAAAACCAGGGTTAGGTGGGTTAGACTACATCAGTGTTATATAATTCACCTCTGATTGGATAGCTTATGGGTAGGGTTCGGTTTAGGGGTGGGGACAGGGTTACGACAAACTTTTCGGATAGGAACGTGGTTCCAGGATCAACTAATTATGTTGATCCAAGAACAAGACTTACTTGGAAAAATCACAGTGACCATAAATGAACACAGTGCTGCGCTTCACTAATGCAGCACATACATATTTATTTAATTATTTTATTTACGATTTAATAATCACACAAAGCCATATCACGATTTTGGTTTGATTTCGATTCATCTGGCAGGCCTACACTGTAGGATAAACTAACCCTAGCTATGAGTGAACAGGCAAAAGAAGAGAATGACATGACAAGAGAGAGGAGCAGAATACTATATCAGAGTGCAAAGGAACGAGCGTAAAACGAAAACGAGAGCTGTTATAGGTCTGCGCTGTCCCGGGGCAGGAGGGAAAGCTGTGGTGACCTTCTCGACTCTACAGGGGACGAACAGCTCTCTGTCTAGATGCTTCCCCTCAGGCCAAGGGAAAGGACAGAAAGATGTATATAAGAAGACAAAGAGACGAGAGAGTGAGATATCCGTCAGCACATTAGCACAGCCACCACTACAAAACCAAAACATCGAGATCGTCCTCGTCACAATGTCACAATGCGCCAGCAGGAGCTCTCTGGACTGATTTTATCTCCAGATCTCCCAGCACTCTCCATAAAAGAGCCCTACCCACCTGCCACATACTCCCATTCGAGATTAGGCCTTCTTTTCAGATTTCGCTTTCTTTTACCTGAATGGTTTTTTTACGTTTTAGTTTTCATTTTTGCTGACCGACTGCCGTGAACAGTCTTGCTGATATAGAGATTCTTTGTTCAGTTTGTAGAATATGTCTCTATTTACACACTCAGAGGGAAAAGTAATTTCTCTTTGAGGAGAAGAGTTGTTTTTTTTCAGATCTCTAAGGTAGAGGGCTTAAATTAAAGTTGTAGCTTATGTATATACATATATATATAGTCATCTCTCTCTCTCAACCTTCAGAACTGCCTTAATTCTACATGGCATTGATTCAAAAATGTGCTGAAAGCATTTTTTAGAAATGTTGGCCCATATTGATGCACATCCAGGGCACGAAGCTCCTGATCCAGCACATCCCAAAGATGCTCTATTGAGTTGAGATCTGGTGACTGTGGGGGCCATTTTAGTACAGTCAACTCATTGTCATGTTCAAGAAACCAATTTGAAATGATTCGAGCTTTGTGATATGGTGCGTTATCCTGCTGGAAGTAGCCATCAGGGGATGGGGACATGGTGGCCATAGAGGGATGGACATGGTCACAAACAATGCTCAGGTAGGCCATGGCATTTAAACGATGCCCAATTGGCACTAAGGGGCCTAAAGTGTGCCAAGAAAACATCGCCCACACCATTACGCCACCACCACCAGCCTGCACAGTGGTAACAAGGCATGATGGATCCATGTTCTCATTCTGTTTACGCCAAATTCTGACTCAACAGAAATCGAGACTCATCAGACCAGGCAACATTTTTCCAGTCTTCAACTGTCCAATTTTAGTGAGCCCTTGCAAATTGTCGCCTCTTTTTCCTATTTGTAGTGGAGATGAGTGGTAGCCGGGGGGGTCTTCTGCTGTTCTACTGGGAAAAATCCCAGTAACTGAGCAGATTGTGAAATACTCAGACCACGCTCAAAATTGCTTAAATCTCCTTTCTTTCCCATTCTGACATTCAATTTGGAGTTCAGGAGATTGTCTTGACCAGAACCACACCCCTAAATGCATTGAAGCAACTGCCATGTGATTGGTTGATTAGATAATTGCATTAATTAGATATTGAACAAGTGTTCCTAATAATCCTTTAGGTGAGTGTATATATGTCTATATATATATCTAGAGAGAGAGAGAGAGAGAGAGAGAGAGAGAGAGAGAGAGAGAGAGAGAGAGAGAGAGAGAGAGAGAGAGAGAGAGAGAGAGAGAGAGAGAGAGAGAGAGAGAGAGAGAGAGAGAGAGAGAGAGAGAGAGAGAGAGAGAGAGAGAGAGAGAGAGAGAGAGAGAGAGAGAGAGAGAGAGAGAGATGCTACGTCCCAATTCACCTACTTATATGCCCTATACTGTTTTTATAAAGAACAAATACATATATTTTGAGTGTGCTGCAGAATAGAAGGCAAACTCTTGGACATACTACTTCATCATAATTGCGTCTTTAACTAACTTTGTCGTGTAGTTACGTGCATTCTGTCACTGTTTAAACTTCCCTGTTAATCCTCTTATCACACTTGAAAACCACATTCAGTTTCATTTATTCTCCCACAGTTTCGGAGAGAAATCTAATAGCACGTTGATCTGCTAGTCGTGGGTCTTTCATGCGGCGACTCTCCTCATGTGTTTGCAATTTGCATAATGATGCATTTATGTTAATGTCCAAACGTATCTTTACAAAAGTTCACAATGTTGTTGTTGCAGATTAGGAGTACACTACACTCTCAGAAAAAAAGGTACAAAAGCTGTCACTGGCGCTGTACCTTTTTAAAAGGTACACTTTTGTCCATTTTAGGTGCTGATATATACATTTGAGGTGCTAATATGTCAATTTTAGGTGTTAATATGTACATTTTAAGTGATAATATGTCCATTTTATGAGCTAATATGTCCATTTTAGGTGGTAATATGTACATTTTAGGTGGTAATATGTCAATTTCAGGTGTTAATATGTACATTTTAGGTGTTAATATGTACATTTTAGGTGCTAATATGTCCATTTCATGAGCTAATATGTACATTTCAGGTGCTAATTTGTACATTTTAGGTGCTAATATGTACCACTAAGGTACCAATATGCAGCCTTTGGGTACAAAAGTGTCCCTTTTGAAAAGGTACAGCCCCAGTGACAGCTTTTGTACCTTTTTTTCTGAGAGTGTAGCATATCGATGAACTTCAATTCTGATTTTATATCTCTACTCACATTAAATAATCCATTCAGTTCCCCATATGATTTGTTAAGTCATCTGACACTAAAGAGAGAAGAAACAGTTCATAAGTCCTGCTCTTCTCCTTACCCCAAACCCGTCATATTAACTGCCATGTTCCTTTACTCAGAAACAGTGTCTCAAATCATGCTTTAGTGTTTCGTGGGATGAAGTAATCAGCATATATAAAGCATAATCCTCACAGCTGCCGAACTTCAGAGGACAGGAATGGCCATCCATCGGGAAATTGACGAGTTTCATCGGGCATTCTGCACTTATTGTCAATCTGTGGAAAATAAAACAGATATAAATGGTTAAAATAGTGTGGGTGTGATATCAAGCACACCATTTAAATCTCTTTCACCAAGTATGGACAAGATTTCTAACAACCATCCAGTAGGCCTTAGGGGCCGGGATTGATGCTTCAACAATATTCATATCAACCTGCTGTTTCCCACAACACCATCTTTTGTTGGTCCTGCAACAACATTTATCCAGGAACACCTCCTTCTTGGCAAAATGACGATCACCCACGAGCAAACACAGCCTGCCAAAGCCTTTTCAGCGTAAATCGGACTGGACATGTACCTCATAGTGTACAGGATGGTGCCGTTTTTCATGATTCGGAAGAGCCTATTGGGCGCAGTCATGTTGTGAGCCACGGATCGTTTGCCATTCCTGAAGAACGTGTCAGGGGTCCAGACTTTGGTCACCATCAGGTTATTTAGACGGAGGATCTCCACCGGTCCATCATATCTCAACCGCCTATCCACCCACGTCTGGCGGAAAAACACATCCATGGTGTACTCCTGGAAGAAAGCACAAACACAGAGCTGTCAAAACCACATGCAAATCAATCTGACTTACTCCTGACAGAAAGCTTCATTAGAGAGATTCTGAGAAAAGCCAAAAAAATTACATCATAATCTTGCAAAAACATTGTCTTAGAGACTCTTAAACAAACACTTCTCCTCATGCTGACAAAACCCTTAAAACAACAAAATCTAAATGAGCCCTATTTACTTTTTTAAAGAAGTTAATTCAATTCAGTTCACACCTCGTTTCAAAGCAGTCTACTTTACAATTTAGAGAGATAGTTACCTCTGAGAACAGTAGTTCACTTTTCAAAAAGACTTTTGCTGATAATTTATCCAAGATGTCCATGTCTTTCTTTCTTCAGTCGAAAAGAAATGAAGGTTTTTGATGAAAACATTCCAGGATTTTTCTCCATATAATGGACTTCAATGGGAACCAAACGGTTCAAGGTCCAAAAGACAGTTTCAGTGCAAACGGTTCAAAGGGCTTTAAATGATTCCAGACGATGAATAAGGGTATTATCAAGCGAAACGATCGCTCATTAAAAAAATAACAAAGTTTAAGTTTTATAAGCTCAAATGCTCGCCTTGCTATGTTGTGATGCGCGTTCGTGACTCTCCTGTTCGAACTCATTCATCAAAACGAACAAATCTTTTTCTGAGTCAATTCAAACCAAATGACTCGGAAAAAGATTTGTTCATTAAAATTTTTTCACAAACGTGCGTCACAGAACAGAGAAAGGCGGGCATTTGTGCTTATAAAACGTAATCTTTGTTATTTATTTATTAAATGAGTGATCATTTCGCTTGATAAGACCCTTATTCATCGTCTGGAATCGTTTAAAGCCCTTTGAACAGTTTGCAGTTTGCACTGAATGTCTTTTGGACCTTGAACCATTTGGTTCCCAATTAAGTCCAATATATGGAGAAAAATGCTGGAATGTTTTCATCAAAAATCTTAATTTCTTTTCGACTGAAGAAAGAAAGACATGGACATCTTGGATGGGGGTGAGTAAATTATCAGCAAAGGTTTTTTGAAAAGTGAACTACTCCTTTAAGTTATGCATTTCAGAAATGTACATAATGCAAATCACACAGTTAGCGAAAAATGTATTAGTTTAAATAATTTGAGGCAGAAACAATGTGCTCTTTGAATGTTTGTTAACACATTATTATGGTTATGAAATGTCAAAGGTGTCAATATGAACTGAAGCAATCATATTTCCTGAGAAATCCCCCTGTAACCTTTACTAACATTGAACCAAAATGAATCCTATTTACTTTTCAAAGAAATCAATTTGTCAGTGTTTTTCATTATTTTCAGTGATGTCTCAAACTGTGCATATCATCTCAATGTAAATACAATAAAAAAAAGAACATGAGATCAAAATGAACCCTAAATAAAAGTCCGGATTGTTCTCTACACCATTAATCGGTCAATCTTATTCTACTGAATAAACTTTTATTTTCACAATCCAAAAAAAAAAAAATAAATAAAATAAAAAAAATACTTTCTACACGTCTGAAGCAGCTTTTTAAAAGCAAAATCAAATCATACTGGAGAAAGTTTGTTTCACATCACAGAATTTTGGATGTTAAATGTGTTATGAATGTGTTTTTTTTGCTGGTTTTAATATTTTAGGTACCAATCTGTGCTGAACACTATATGTGGTCACATTCAGCACTGTTATGCTCTTTTTAAGAGGTGCAGAACCTCACAATGTTCTCAAGGGAAAATCCCTGCCAAAATTGTTGACTCAATCACATTTTTATTTTGAATCTCTACCACACTGTACTTGATTTACTCTGACTAGGCAGATAACAGCACCTTGCATTGATCTAAATGGCAAGCAGCCTGAATTATTTATTTTAATAAAATCTCAGTGGACGGATATGATGCCTTACATAACAGCTGCTCATGCACTCGCACAAATCCGACCTGTTCACATATAATCAAAAACATCTCAGAGCACTCACCATCTCCACGTCGGAAACTGGGCCAAAACTTGTGACGTAAATATCGGTCTTCACTTCCGTCACTGGACCTGGACAGAAACAGGAATCTTTAGAATCACATTACAATGACCATAAGCCTCTTATGACTAGATCTGAAAGAAATGTTTACTTTTTTACAGAATTGATGTGATCTTAATAGTTTTTAGTCATTTTCAGCATGACCCAGTTATTACGAGTGAAATAAATGGATTACCACAGAACTGCTTTCGCTTTTTTGGCTCTCAAAGTCAACATGAACCATTCTCAACCAATTTGACTTGCTTAAGAGAAAAGTTCTTGAATGAAAATCCTTCATTATTTGCTAGAATTAACATTGTTAACCGGTATTAGATAACCCACACATACAAAGGCTGAATTGCCAACACTATGGTGACCTAAAACAATGTCTAAACGGCTATTTGGCTATTGGTTATTGGAGTCTAAGGATGTGTTCATACTTTGGTTATCATGGTTCACTCTTAGAAGAAAAGGTTCTATATAGAACCTTAATAGGTTCTTTAAGCGCTACGTATTTGGAACCCCTAAAAGGTTCTATACACTCTTAAAAAAAGGGTTCCTCTGGGTTCTATATAGAACCCTGGGGTTCCATACTTGGCCAATGGAACCTTTTACCAAAAAAATGGTTCTATATAGAACCATTTTGGAGTTCCATATATAAAGCGGGGGATGGAACCATTTCTGGTTCTAAATAGAACCATTTCTTCTAAGAGTGTTCTTTTGGTCCAGAAAATTATACATTTAGTCCTGGTTGCCATTTTTAACTCTGAACCTAAAGATAAAAACAACAACAACAGAAAAAAGCTATTTTGCGAACTTATGAACATCCAAAACAGAGCAGTGTGCTGGGTTAAATGTGTTTGGTGTATGTGTCTACGTATTTTTATCAGCTGAAAACTCACAAAAAGCTTAGAAAATGTGTAAAAAAGAGTCAAAAGTGCCAGGTATTCCTCGGCACACATACAAATAAAGATCTGCGGCAAAGAGATGGCAGTTTCGACAACTGCACTGAACAACAAAGTTCCTATGAGGTGAAAAACCATGATGCCTGAGTGGTCCAACCTTATTATATCACATCCTGTTTTTGGTTTAAATGTCTCAGTTGGTTTCATATCTCAGTAAACCACACCAAAGTTCATTTGAACTCTGAAAAGAAGCACGGTAAAATACTGTAAAAATAATACAGTAATCCTGATAATTGGTTAACAGTTAGTTGATCTAACCTCACAGTCAAATACTGTTAAATTGACAGCTTTTAGAAGTGAAAAAGATCAAGTCGTTTTATAAATTAAATTTACATTTGCAGAATTGTGGCATTTCACATCTGATGTGTTTTCGTCTATGCACTTTGGGGTTTTATGTTACATCTAATGTTGTTAAATTAATGTTTATTGCATTACTTTAGTGGCATGTGTGTTACCGTGATGGTGTTTTGTGTGTGTGTGAATGACACTGTGTGTCTTTTATATATCAGTACTTACTAAGTTGTGATTCATCTTGTGACTTTCTCATCACCACATGTGTTTGGTGGTTGTCAGTGTATTTTAAAAGGTACAAAACAGAGAGTACTACTAGGTTGGCATATTGACATTATATCAGCAAATGAAAACATGCTTTTACTGTAAATTTAAGTTTAATCTGCAAAACCTAAAATGTTGCTACTGTTTCTGGCAACCACAGCTACCATTTTTTTTACCGTAAATTTCACAGAATTTTTTCAGTTCGGCTTACTTATATGGTGTTCACCAAGGCACTAACAGACCAATCGACTTTTATCAAGCCAAACTGCAAAGTGTGAACCTCAGCCAACAGGAAAGATATTTCCGAGGCAGATTAGTTTGGCAAATATTGAATAAAATGACCAGCAAAAGGAAAGGATATGGGCTTAGTTTTGATTTTGTGTTGATTTTCCCACTGTAAAAAAAAAAAAATATTATTTTAACAGTAAAAGACTGTAAAAATGCTACAGAGAAAACTGTTAATTGGCTAACGGAAAGTGTCTTTACTATTTACGGTAAATAACTGTGATATACTGTATATAATTGAACATTTAATGTAATTTTACTGTAAAACACCATTACATTTCAGTTTTTTGAAGTGAGAAAGAACAAGTCATTGTGTAATTTACAGTAAAAAAATGTAAATTGAGATTCCCACAATTCCCTGCGTGACTATTTTTTTTAATAACTGTTTCTTCATAATTTTCTTAGTTTTCTTTCTAATCATAGGGTTTTATGGTACATTTAATGTTGTTAAATTAATGCTTATTGATTTTTTTTTTTTTTAGAAATTGCAACATGTTACCATGATGGAGTTTAATGTTATGACACTGTGCAGCTTCTAAATGTTACTATTAACTTTCTTGTGGAAGAGTGCCTATGATGAGCTTTGATTGATCATGTGACTCTCATCACTGCTGTGATTGTTGGCTGTCAGTGTATTACAATGGAACAAAACAGATATTAATATTTCAAGTAATAAAGGTCAGTAAATTAACATTATTTCAGATAATGAAATACGGGTTATTACTGTAAATTTATATACGGTTAAAAGCCAATAAAACCTAAAATATTGCTACAGTATTTTTAACACGAAAACTTTAGTAACCACAGCTGCCAGTTTTGTCCTGTAACTTAACAGATTTTTTTACAGTGTATTTTTTCCAGACTGAAACCATTTATAATTTATTTATCTTTAGCCAAATTTCACGTGGAGACAAAAACTAAAAAAAATAAACAAAAAAAATAAAGACGGAAAGTGTGAGTGAAAACAGACTCAGGCACTCAAAGCTCAATCACATGATTTATCACTGAATCGTCTCATTGGCTGAACTTGTGAGGGTTGAACTCCTAATGTTCTAGAGGCTGTTTGATAGATGCTTGAGTAAATCACTTGCGAGTGAAGTGCCCTCAGTCAAACACAAGAAAATGGATTATCTGTCATTAAACAGACACTCTGAGCATCTCTCACAGTTGACAACCATGAATCCTACAGAAATATGAAAGACAGGAACAGTCGTACTCAGCCCAATGCACACACAAATCACAAGAGGTCTCTTTAATATCTCAATTGTTTCTGCACCAGCAATGAGACGAAATAAAGAGTAAATGGAGACTTTATGATCTCCTGCTTTCAGATCTTAGGTCTCTGCTAGAGTTTCAGAGGATATCTCAACACTGTCTCAAACTGTGGAGATTCACAAAAATGCCATATCCAATCAAAAGTCAAATGTATATATAAAAGCATTTCACATCAAACTCTTCCAAAACCAAATGATCTGAGCTGCTCTCCATATTCATATTATAGACCTTTTTCACAGCGGCGCCATCTTTTAACCGGAATGAAAGCGAAGTGAGGGATAAACATACAGTACATCTGTTTTTTAATGTGTTTCTGGATTGTTCTGCTGACAAAAAAACTCAAAAAAAATATATTTCTGAGATATTTCAGTAGACAAAAAATCCCAGACAACATGAGCCGTGCAATGCTGGGTTGTTTTAACCCAACTTTGGTTCAAATATGGACAAACCCAGTTACTGGGATACATTTTTTCACTACATTTTTAACCCAACGTTTGGGTTTGTCCATATTTGACCCAAAGTTGGGTTTTAAAACAACTCAGCATTTTTAGAGTGTAAGTGATCTAAGAGCTTTTTAAAGCGGGTGCCATTGAAAACATGGTAACAGGCTCACTTTCGTTTAAGGCCTATAGCTCTATACTTTTATACTGAATGGCCATGATATTGACTCATTTGTTTATATTACCATTTATTTAGGAAATCCAGGAGAAATAAGACACAAATTTCAAATCTAATTTAAAAACTGAGAACTTCACTATTTTCTTTTTTCTCTCTCAAAATGTTGCTCCAAAACCTGCATTAACAACAGAAGGAAAATGTTCACAGTTCATATTAACAGGTCATATTATTCAGATAGAAAGTATTTAAAAAAACACGTTTTCATAAAATAGTCCATATGACTCATGCTCTGTGTTTAAAGTCATCTGAAGCCAGCTTGAGAAACACAAACATAAAATGTAGTTTGTCATATGCATAAAATTAAATACAAAAGACCTGAAATAAGTCTTATGGACTATTTTTTTATTTATTTATTTATTTATTTATTTATTTTTTTTTTTTGTCACAAGCGACATGCATCAAATTTGCTACTTCCTATGTTCCACAGAGAAGATAACAGCATACGTGTAAAATCAATATTTTGGGGTGAACAATTACATAATAGGCTGCTTAGTGCATTTCCTCATTGAACAACAATCAAACACATTTCAGACGACAACAACCAGGCCAATGCTAAGAGACGCGCCCGAGCCCTGATATCTATCATCTCTGAAGCACTACATTCTTAGGCAAGGGCAACTCATGCGATCCTACTAGAACTGTGAACCCACAGCACAGATAGCTGAGAGCTGATCAAGCCCCTCCAGCCTGATCCAGCTCCGCTCGAGAGCTCTTGTCATGTGAAGGTGGGTGTGCTGCTCTGTTTGGAGAGATGTGCTCTCTGCCTCTTCACTAAAGTTACATAAAAAAAAGAAAACAGAGCTTCATTCCCAAAGCTCCCATCACATCCCCGGCATTACGCGCAGAGATCCACAGTCTTTGATTTGATTATTTATTTCTTGGCTATGTGATGTTTTTCTTTATATAGCAACTTTAATCATCAGTTATTCATCAATAATATGTAATGATTTATACATCACTAGCTATAGGACTAAATATTTAATTTGCATGCACACTAATTCATGATCTCTAAAGCATTATATAATCTAATCACGCTTCCTATGTTGTTCATGAAGATATAAAGTGTTAACTTGGAGTTAAATCGATCCGATTTTTTAACAATATATATTCCATGCATACACTAAGGGGTTAATTATGAAGTTTCAGGCACAGTGACTGACCATATAGCTATTTTGGGCTACTCACTGTACACACAAAACTAGAGCTACAGTAAAATTATTTTCTGCCATCCACTAACTACAACCGCCGCGCATCACTTGGCTTCACAAAACAGGTTAAATGCGCGCGGTTAAATGATAGGAGAGCGCGGGAAATGATATCGGTTTACGCACACAAAGCGAACATCTGTACTCTTCCTACTTAAAATGTGCATTAAGCGGCTTTCTTAGCGCGATTACATAACCAAACTCGCTTAAACATCTAAACGATCTAACAGATACATGGAGAGCAGAAAAAGAGAGTGAGCAGAGAAAGAGAGTGGGCAGCAAAAGGACATTTGGAGTTGGCTTACACCTCCATCTCCCCTCAGAGGACACCAACCCTCACCAAACAAACAACACTTAGTAAACAGCATGCGACCTGCATAAAAAAACACAACATTTGGAGAGCATGCTTTGCGCAAGAAGCTTTAAAAGCACTGCGCGCTTATTCTGGCCACATGATTGTGAAGATTTTTTAGAACTAACCCCCAAATCCAGGTCGGAGTCTGTTGTCGTATCCATCCAGGAGTCGGTCCAGAATGCGCGTGAAATTTTCCGGGTATAATTTCTCATCCTTTCTGATCTGTCCAGATATTCTCTTTATGCTAAAAACAACACAGAGCAAACTGAAACATTTGAACATTGCGCACACATTAAATCTACGCCTATTTTCGTATCAATCAACAGCAAAAAAAAAAAAAAAAAAAAATAGTTCAAAATCGCCCGTGTGTAACCTCGAGGCGTAAAGATGCCATGCGTAACGCTCATATCCAGTTGGAACTCACCAAGCTGCCACACAGAGAAAGTAGAGGAGAGTGGGAATAGAAGTGGGGTACATCGCAGTCACCATCTCCTTCTTGGCAGAAACCATGTTTACATGCCATTCTTTAAGCCTTCTTCACATTTCCCTTCGCCAAACGTCCCGAGGAATGATCGAGGAAACGTGCGGCAGCGCGCAATACGCGCTTCACCATCACCCGCAAAGCAGTGCCAGCGAAGCATCCAAATCCAGAACTCGCTCTGCGCCCGGTGGATCGCCTAAATCCCAACCCCAAACTCAGTGGTTAAGAGAAGCATATGGTGAGGCATCCTGTAGAATCGTGCGTCTCGCTGTGAGGAGGTTAGAGGAGAGAGAGGAGGACGCGCTGGATTCCTACACACTCGCATCAGTGCCAAATCTGGGACGTGCGTCCGACGCGCAACTCACTCACGAGCGCTCAGAGAAGTCTGCCTGCGAGCGCTTCACTTTGGTGATGTAGTAGTGGCGGCATTGCGCATGCCATGAACTCACTTTTACGCGGCAATTGTCATGTCCGTTCTTGCCCGTGTTAACCGTTGACTTTGGAGGACACGGGTGTGTTAATTGATTTTGGCACCTAAAAAGATGCTAATTTGAATTCTGGGGTTCATGGAATATAATTAGGCTGATCTGTTTGCATTTTTAAATTAATAGTTCCCGCACTCAGGAAAAAAAAATAATAATAAAGAGGAAACTTATCTGGGCTTGGCCTACAGCTTATTGAAATGGGTCAGTGTTTGTCGCAACGTTACACACATGCTCGCACACAGTCACAGTCCGAGGTACAGTTACACTGTACGGGAAGTAGGACAAGCCACACGCAGCTCCTAAGATTCCTGTACACCTGGGAGTGGGATAGGACAGTCTTCGGTGTGGCGTGCGCGTGTGTGCGCGTGCCCGCTGCCTTGGAAAGAACAGGAGCGTTTGGTTTCTCTCCTGGTTGGTTCTTCGATGGCACCCGTGAAAAGAAAAGCTAATTAACTCTTGTCCAATTGTTTTGATGGCAATCATACCCACCGATCCTTATCAGCGCAAGCTGACATGCATAATAACTCCAGTCTGTCACTATCACAGCCTATTTAAAGCTTCAGATTTGAACTGATCCAGAATCAGCTGCTGTGTCGTATTTAGTTAGCTATAAAAAGCCAAATCTTATCCTCAATCGGCACTCTTGCTCTGGTTTATCTCGCATGGTCTGTGGGCAGCTGGTGGCGTAGGCTACTCACCGGCCTTATTCACAGGTTGTTCGTGTGAGAAAAAAGCTTATAATAAGCATAATGAGCTAGAGGTGGCACTCTAGTGTAACATCACCTATGAATATGTGGTAAAATAATGACGATCAAAGCATTCTATTAGCTCTCCGTGAGCTTTTGAGTGAAAAAAACAGCCAAGAGTTTGGAGCTGTGTCTCTTCATCAGGAGGAGATAAATGTTTAAACACGCTACTCTTTCTAGTTTTATGTTATGCCATAATGCTTTTTTTCATAGTGATTATGATTTAAAGAGAATGAGGCTTTGGAGGCTTGTCCTAATTTTGATTTAGAATAAGGCAGCACAACCTCTTGTCTTTAGCATGAAGCAGAGTCTGCACACAACATAAATCAAAGCGAGTCAAGTCGAATTTAAGACTTTCTAACCGCAATGAAGCAGTGTTGTAGTACTCGAGACTCCGACTCGTCTCGGACTCGGTCTCGAGACCATATTTTAATGGTCTTGGTCTTGTCATGGACTCGTGTCCATTTGGACTCGGAATTGACTCGTACTCGAACATTTTTTTTTTAGGACTCGGAATTATTCCCGAGTCCACTCGAGTTCATTTAAAAATATTTTTCATGATTATTAATGTATGTGAATAAAATATTTCTTTAAATTGATTGACACGCCAAGTGATTGGTGATTTTCTAGTGCGCAACTGCGCATGACAAATTGTAATAAAATTACTTTTAACACCACCTACTATGTGGCCTTTTTACCCTAAACTGATCATATTTTTTAAACTCTAAGTAAATTCAGTAAAAAAAAAAAAAAAAGGATTTGTCTAAGTAAATAAAAGTAAATTAGGTAATCAACCCTCACTGGTCTCGGTCTCGACTCGGACTCGACCGTCTCTGGTCTCGGACTCGACTCGGACTCGACTCTCTATGGACTCGGTCTTGACTCGGACTCGACTCTCTCTGGTCTCGGTGTCGATTCGGACTCGAGTGAGGTGGTCTCGACTACAACACTGCAATAAAGTCTTATTTTGCATTAGTCATCAGTGCACATTATTCTAAAGATGTATGAATGTTTTCATTTCTTATCAAAACATTAGCTACCTAAATGATTCATCCACTCAGTAATATTAATTAGACTATTAATATCCAATAAAATCCCTTTCATACAATCAAGTCCGAATTTCTTGCATTATGGAATTTGATTTAAATTAAAGTAGTTCACTTAAAAAAAAAAAAAACTTTTGCTGATAATTTACTCACCCCCATGTCATCCAAGATGTCCATGTCTTTCTTTCTTCAGTCGACAAGAAATTAAGGTTTTTGATGTTTTCTCCATATAATGGACTTCAATGGTTTCAGTGCAAACTGTTCAAAGGGCTTTAAACGATTCCAGACGATGTATAAGGGTCTTATCAAGCGAAACGATCGCTCGTAAAAAAAAAATAAAAAAAAAAAGTTTAAGTTTTATAAGCTCAAATGGTCGCCTTGCTCTGTGATGCATGTTCGTAACTCTCCTGTTCGAACTCGTTTATCAAAATGAACGAATCTTTTTTCTCGTCATTTGGTTCATTTAACGAACGAAATGAACGAGTTGACTCTTCATTCTGATAAACCAGTTCGGACAGGAGAATCACAAACGCACATCACAGAACAGAGCAAGGCGACCATTTGAGCTTATAGAACTTAAACTTTGTAATTTATTTTTATTTTTTTAAATGAGCGATCGTTTCACTTGATAAGACCCTTATTCATCATCTGGAATCGTTTAAAGCCCTTTGAACAGTTTGCAGTTTGCAATGAAACTGTCTTTTGGACCTTGAAGCATTTGGTTCCCATTGAAGTCCATTATATGGAGAAAAATCCATCAAAAACCTTAATTTCTTTTCGACTGAAGAAAGAATGACATGGATGACATGGGGGTGAGTAAATTATCAGCAAAAGTGTTTTTTTTTTTTAAAGTGAACTACTCCTTTAATTAATGAATAATGTTTCACATTTAAATATAATATTGTTTATATTTGAATATTGTTACATTTGGTCATGACAGAAAACTCTACAAAAACATTAAGAGAGAAAAAAAACAACAACAACAACAAAAAGCAGAACTATCACAGTGTAGCTATAAATAAACAGTGAGGATATTATAAAATGTTGACTTTTTTCCCACAGTTGACATCACATCCTGTGTCAAGTGGTTTGATTTGTTTCAATTTTAGCAATTTAATCGATGTGCATTAACAACACTCAGGAACATGCGAGGGAACGGCGTGTAAAGGTGTTTAGAAGAGCTGAAAAAAAAGAGAGAGGGAGGCCGAGAGAGGAGAAGGCCCTTTTACTGCATGTTTTCCAAGCTCTTATGGAAGGACTGGCAAATGAAACTAATGACTCAGAACTGTGACTCAAACTGTCTGGTAATCAAATCCTATCCACAGAAAAGCACTTGACATGAGCAAACATACGCACGCAGATGAAAACACACACAAAACATGCCACATTTTCTTGTGATCACCATTGCCCCTGACAAATCCCTGTATTATTGTGCTGAAAAAAGCCCATCCGCTGCCCACAATCGTTCTCCCACACTACACGAAATCTCTAACAGCCACGCTCCAGCGTTTCAGAGCTTCACAGCTGTCCCGCTCACATTTCAGATATCCCATCGCACCCTCCGTTTTACGGCATGGCGTCCGTCACCGTGTTATCGGTTTGTCCAGCTCCTTTTGTAAGATCCGTGGCTGTTGGCAGACACTTTCTTAAAGCCACATTGTGTTTTAATGTGTTTTCTTGCAGTGCTTCTCAACTGGTGGGTTGTGACCCAAAAACAAACAACTGGTTTGTACAGATAAAGTCGTCGAGAGCAGGGTAAAAGCAATGCTAAATGCAACTAGCTACATTATCATGCATAGCTTCAACGAAATACCTGGATAAAGCTGTCCGTAAACATTCCCAATCATATGAATGGAGTTGTTCAATGTTCTCCAGGTGGTTTCTGAGCCAGAAATGTGATTATTCACTCTGGAGACAGAGGAAAATGACATCATGACAGCGTGGATTGACTGATGGCACCACAAGAACACCAACACGTTCACTGGCGACTATCCTGTGATATCGTAAAAACAGCAGAGAGTGTGAGATATAAGCCTTTTTCACACTTTTAAGAGCCTCCAAAGACAACATAGGCTCTGGTAAAAAAAAAAAAAAAAAAAAAGTTTTGTTTTTCTCGAAGCATTTGTGAAGCCACAACACACACAACCTTGAGGCGGATGGGCTACAACTGCAGGGTCATGCTTACTAGAGCTTAACCTTATTAAAAAAAAACAATGCGTGAACATTATGTGAAGAGCTCAGATGGGATTTAAACTGGCGGCTGAAGACCCAAATTTGGTTTGAAGAGGAAAAACATACCAAACACAATGTTCTGATTTCTAACACACACTCACAGCGTTCGGCTGATCTCGAGGCCGTCAGAGCTGAAGCTAAAGCTGTTTTTTCATCGTCTCCAGCCGTGTTCATGAAAATTGCATGAGCTTATTTTGTCCTTTAGATTGAAAGATCTGAAAAAACCCATACATGTACCCTTCATAGACCCTCCCCTCGAACAAATCAGGACAGAAGTGGTTGAAAGTAGAAAAAAGAGACACCAGGTGTAAACGGGGCTGAGTTGGCATAAGCAACCAAACCAAAAGATGAACCAAAAACCATGAATAAAACTACACAAGGCATACAAATAAAATCCAGACCATATTAAAAATAGATTGAAGCAAGGAAAAACATGGGTTATGCACAACAGTTTATTTTAAGGAGCTCCTGGTTTAATTTTGTACCCTAAACCAATATGGTAGCGTTTTGGTCTCCATATCCGAGTCCTGAAGCATTGAGAGCCACTGTTGTATTATGAATTACTCCATAACATCTCAAAGGTGAGATTGTGGACACACTGCATCAACAATCTGTGATCTGGCCTCAGGCAAAGATCGAGCAGCAGGACAATATGCTCAGCTGAAACCTACAAAAAAAAACAAATGCAGCTATCGCCTCGGATGTTGTGTTTCTACCTCAGTTGTGTGAGTTTTGAGGGTTTTTCTGACGATCGATGTTGCTCCATCAGGTTCAGTGCTGGTTTTTTCGGCTCAGCAAAAGCCCCAGTAAAGTGCTGGGACTACATCTGCTGCTGTTGGCGGGGGGTTGTGTCGCCACGGCGATGGCTGAGGAAGTGATGCGGGAGCCAACAGAGAAAATTTTTCCATGAGGATGAAGGAATGGAAAAAAGTATTTTTTTGATTTCTAAAAAAAAGGGGGAGAAAGAGATGGCCACAGAGGGAACAATTAAGGAAGAGACATATCCACACACTGAAGGGCAGTGAAAACACCGCCCACCTGAAATAAAGCATTAGAGATATTAGTAGCCTTCAGAGAGAGAGAGAGAGAGAGAGGCACATTCAAAACCCAAAAGTCTTACCATGTTCTGATTCAAATCTAACAATTAGAAGAACAACTTGATTCTTTGCGGTTAATGTGACTAATTTCACACTTTAAATCCTATGGGTAAATTTTTATCTTTTTGAAGACACATTAAAGCATTCCTGGAAACTTTTTAAATATTTATTTTTGTCAAATGCCTCTTACTTATTTTTGAATGTTTTACACTTGTTTCAGACTTTTAAAAAAATATTAAAATACTTTATAAAATTATGAATTCATGCAAATTTATCTAAATGGGTTACAGTATTCGTTGTGTGAATGTTGTTAAAAGGAATAAGAAAAAGGAATATATATGTAAAAAATATACTCTATACCATACACATTTTAGGATCTGTAAGTGTTTTCAACATTGATAATAATCAGATAATCAGAAATGTTTTTTGAGCACCAAATAATCATATTATATTGAATTCTGAAGGATGCAGCTCTGATCACAGGAATAAATTACATTTTATAATATATTTAAATAAAAAAACAGTTATTTTAAACTGAAATAATATTTAATTAAAAAAACTGTATTTTTGATCAAGTAATGGGTGAACATAAGAAATGTATAATATATACAGTATACAAGTAAAAAATACTTTTTAAGTTAACTAACCTAATAAATTAATATATTACTTACTAACAGTACAAAAAAATTTAAAGGCCCATTAGCCTTAGTTTACTTTTCCCATACAGTCAGTGACTCAAAAGAAAACTTTATAAAATTATGAATTAATGCAAAATTAAAATTTATCTAAACGGATTGCAGTATTCGTTGTATGAATGTTGTTAAAAAGCAACAAGAAAAAGGAATATATATATATATATATATATATATATTAGGATCTGTAAGTGTTTTTAACATTGATAATAATCAGAAATGTTTCTTGAGCAACAAATAATCATTATAATGATTTCTGAGGGGCCATGTGACACTGAAGACTGAGGTGCTGAAAATTCAGCTTTGATCACAGGAATAAATTACATTTTAAAACATAATTTAGTAAAAAACAGTTATTTTAAACTGTAATAATATTTATAACTGCATTTTTGATCAAGTACAGTAAATGCATCCTGGGTGAACATAAGAAATGTATGATTATATATATATATATATATATATATATATATATATATATATATATATATATAATACTTTTAAAGTTATAAATAAATGTAAAACATAACTAACCTAATAAATTAATATATTAGTTTCTAACAGTACAAAAAATGAAAAAAAAAGAAAGATACATTTATACAAGCTTAATATGAACATTTCCCTTAGTTTACTTTTTCCCTATACAGTGACTCATGTACAGTCTGAGTAATTTCACAGATAAGAAAGTAGTGTGCGTGCTTGAAGTGGTTTCAGACCCAGATAGATCTTAGACCGTGAACCCTGGGGATCTAAGTGGTCTATATGGTAGTAAAAGCATCCCTACAGCATCAATTACACTGATGAAATTCATCAGGGGTGTTGATTCTCTTCACAGGAACATCAGGAAAAGAGTGCAGCGCGCCTTTTGAGGAGTAGACTGAGAAATATGGATATAAAACCAGGGGGGAGGGGTGCTTAAATATGTCACCTAATTAAAAAGAGTTGCTCGGAAATCAAGCCGTGGAGCTGCGGTATTGTGCTAGGAGCGTGTGGAGATTACAACACAACTGTGGAGCCTGCAAGACTAAATATTTCATTCGGTTTAAAAAAAAGAAGAGGAGAGAGTGTCAAACAAAAAGTCAAAGAGGACGAATAGTGATTTACAGTAACATTCCTTTAACAATTAACTCTGATGATCAACTGCCTCAGGAAAAGGCTAGAAATGGACCCACTTGGCATCTGTACGTCCCAGCGGGCGCATTAAAGCGCTAGTGATGAAGCTACACTGTCAAACATCACAACTTAACTCGATAACCCCCAAATCAACAGGAGGCTGCTTCCCGCTGCCTTCTGCTGCAATATTCAGCCTCTGTGTGTGAATACACAAAAGCGGAGGGAGATAGAGCGATGAAAAAAGGCTGAAAGATACACAAGTGTAACCCCCAGACTTATATCTCTTGCTGTTTTATCCAACACTATCGCCTTGTGCTCTTTCAACACCTCAACGCTCCTCTCCCCATCTCTCTGTGGCCCGGGGCAAGAGCGTCAGCGGTGTGTAAATGGCCAGTGTTTGTCGACGCCTCATTGCCGCCCATGTTAAAGCAATAAATACCTGCCACCTACACAGCCCCAGCAACAGAAGCACATCAGTCTCTGCAGTGCACACCAGTCAGTCCCAAATCCAGAGCAACAGCTCAACTCTGACCAGATCCACAGACTTCACTGCACTGGGATTATATCCGGCTTAGTTCCCCCCTCTTACTACAGTACGTCCCACAATTCAGCTGTCTGTAGATTTTACTCTGACTGATGCTCTGGGAATACAGAGAACAGCAAAAAGAATTTGAGTTTTTGTGTTGTGAGCTGGAAAACAGATCAGGAGAGATGCTCCTCGTGAAGTTTCGTGGTGTCGGACCAGACTGGAAAATCACATGATTTATTCAAGCTGTATATTATAGTAGTGATGTACTGTATGTCTCGAGGCCACTTTTACGTGGTCTCGTTCTTGTCACGGCCTTGGCGATCTTCTTGTCTTGATCGTCTTGATTTAAAAAACACAGATCATGTACAGTTTTTGATGTATTAATATCTACATGTATCAGTGACATGATGGGTTTTAACTTCATTCAGAAGATTTTGGGTAACTGCACAACTGACTGATGACTTTGAGCGCACCGCCAACGGTGTGTGTGTGTGTAACCATAGCGACAAAACGACCAACTTTCGGATCCTGCACTTAAGCTTATAATTTTGTTTTTAAAAATATAATTATGTATTTAAAAAGTTGCAGAATGGATTCATTTGGAGAAATCAGCAGAGATAGGCAGGCAATGCAAAACAAAATCTTTCAAGATATTGCTTCAACAACACTAGTCTGTATTTTTCCCCTCCGCTCCCGGTCTTGGTCTCGGTCTTGGTCTTGACTTGGTCTCGACTTGGTCTCGGTCTTGATCTCGGTCTTGATCTTGGTCTCGTCTTGGTCTCGGTCTTGGTCTCGACTTGGTCTTGGTCTTGGTCTCGACTTGGTCTCGGTCTTGGTCTCGACTTGGTCTCGGTCTTGGTCTCGGTCTAGGTCTCGGTCTTGATCTTGGTCTCGGTCTTGGTCTCGACTTGGTCTCAGTCTTGGTCTCGACTTGGTCTCGGTCTCGACTTGGTCTTGGTCTTGGTCTCGACTTGGTCTCGGTCTTGGTCTCGACTTGGTCTCGACTTGGTCTCGGTCTTGATCTCGGTCTTGATCTTGGTCTCGGTCTTGGTCTCGACTTGGTCTTGGTCTTGGTCTTGACTTGGTCTCGGTCTTGGTCTCGACTTGGTCTTGGTCTTGGTCTCGACTTGGTCTCAGTCTTGGTCTCGGTCTAGGTCTCAACTTATTTTCAACTTGGTCTCATTCTCTGTCTTGGTCCGGTCTCGGTCTTGGTCTCGGTCTTGATCTCGACTTGGTCTCGACTTGGTTCTTGGTCTTTGTCTCGGTCTCGTCATGATCTCAGTATTGGTCCCGTCTTGGTCTCGGTCTTGATCTCGTCTTGATCTCGGTCTTGATCTCGACTTGGTCTCGGTCTTGGTCCGGTCTTGATCTCGGTCTTGGTCTCGGTCTTGGTCTCGGTCTCGACTTGGTCTCAGTCTTGATCTCATTCTTGGTCTCAGTCTTGGTCTCGGTCTTGATCTCGGTCTTGGTCTTGGTCTCGACTTGGTCTCGGTCTAGGTCTCAACTTATTTTCGACTTGGTCTCGGTCTCTGTCTTGGTCCGGTCTCGGCCTTGGTCTTGATTTGGTCTTGGTTTTGGTCTTGGTCTCGATTTGGTCTTGGTTTTGGTCTTGGTCTCGATTTGGTCTTGGTTTTGGTCTTGGTCTCAGGTCATTGTCTCGGTCTCGTCTTGGTCCCGTCTTGGTCTCGGTCTTGATCTCGTCTTGGTCTCGGTCTTGATCTCGACTTGGTCTCGGTCTTGGTCCGGTCTCGTCTTGGTCTTAGGTCTCGACTTGGTTCTTGGTCTTTGTCTCGGTCTCGTCATGATCTCAGTATTGGTCCCGTCTTGGTCTCGGTCTTGATTTCGTCTTGGTCTCGGTTTTGGTTTCATCTTGGTCTCGGTGTCGGTCTCATCCTGGTCTCGTCTTGGTCTCGACTTGGTCTCTGGTGTTGGTCTCGGTCTCAGTCTTGGTCTCGTCTTGGTCTCATCTTGGTCTCGGTCTTGGTCTTGGTCTTGGTCTCAGTTTGTGGCCTTGACTACAAGTCTACTACACGGTTCAGTCAATATTAATTAAATGTTCTACATACACTTTATAGGGAAATGGTATTCACCACCCATGTTATATCCTTAATGTCACGCCTTCCTGAGTGAATCAGAATATTCAATGAGGAAAAATAATGTAGGGCGGGTTTTTATTGGATCTTGAGGGGACGTTCCAGACTTCAC
This sequence comes from Pimephales promelas, assembly GCF_016745375.1. The sequence goes on from NW_024121999.1 coordinate 2,584,985, forward strand.
AAAGCCTGGGTGTGGGTTAGCAAAACTGCTCTGAATGATTCAAGAAGTGGCTGAAGACGCATCAACACTTGATCCATTAATACAAACACTTTCTTTTCTTCTTTCTCTTCTATTCTATATCTATTTGAAAAAAACACTGGCATACTGTCAGAATAAACTGTGAAGGGTCATAGCTCTTGCATATTGTTGTCCTATTGTTAGTTTAATTGCTTCTATTCCTCTCCTTTGTAATTCGCTTTGGATAAAAGCATCTGCTAAATGATTAAATGTAATGATTCGTTCACAAATTAGACAGATCTGGTTCTTGAGTTCAGTGATCTGAATGAATGCAATTATTTATATACTATTATAGCATTTATTCATATTTTATTCGTATAATATAGTTTTCATTTTACGCTTTAACAACTACATGTGATTTTGCCATTTTTATTATTGATGTTTAAACACTTCTATTTAGATCTATTTATTTTTATTTTAGTTTTACTTAATCTTAAACCGTAAATCTTAATCGTATTTTATTTCAGTTAGTTACACAGGTAACATTTCAAATATTTAAGTTTTTCATCTAACATTTAGATTTTATGTCATGAGTGACAACAATTTTGAACAGTTTTTGTTTAATTTTTGTTGCAGTTTCTAACAGCTCACTTGAGGAAGATTTTCAGAAAATAACTTAAATTTTGATCTGTTCCTCGCTCAAAGCTAGTATACGAATTCAGAAGGCTTGAAATAAACCACACAAGTCATATTTGCCACAATAACTTATTTTGCATTATTTTGCTAGCCTCTGTTGCATGGAAAAGTCAGATAAGTAATACATTTTTCTTTTTTGTTTTCCACAGAAGAATGAATGTCACATTGATTTTGATGTAATGACCGATTTTTCACAATTCTCTTAATGCTATAACACACATCAAATTGTCTACTTTAATGCATGAGCTTAACTAAATGTGTGTGTTCGTGTGTGTTAACTCACCTGGTATATAAGTCACAGAGGCCAGATGTTTGTATTGAGGGCAAACACACGCTTACTGTAAATCATTGGACCAAATTGAAAATCCATTGCAGAGTCACCAGGCCAGACACACGACGGGATAACCTGCACTAAAGTTAACACACACATGTTAAAAAAAACGGCTTCAACAGTCAGTTCGAACAATTTGAGTAACTATAGCTTTTTCTTTTCTCTATTAGAAATTCAAACTTAACTTGTTTTGTGCTCAATGCACAGATTCACAGCTGCGCGTAATTGTAAAAATGTGTTTTTCAACGCTCTGTTTCCTTTATTGCTTGCTGATTTGTGGGGCAATTTTCCATGCAGTAGATTTGAGTGTTGACACACACATGATGTATGAGGACGTGCAAAGCTGCTCTGTTCTGTGCCGCTAAAAAGATGCTTTAGTCTCTGTGGGGGAAAGGGGAAATGAAAATAGGAAACGTGTTAGTAACTACATTATCAGAAGGGTCGGGAATCAACACTCATTTATCAGTGTCCCTATGGAAACAAAGTGTCATACAGTGTAAAACATGAGAGGAAGGCATTGTAAATCTATAATAAAAAGTGCTTGTTAAAAATCGTGTGCAAATGTACAGTAGCTAAAATGCAAATGTTGACAGTATATGATTAATGAAGAATGTTTGATTTACATTGGAAATCTGGAACTCATCTAAACTTAAAAAAAAGCACACGGTGCTCTAAAAAACCTTTCATTTTATGAAATAAATGTTCATTAAATGTTATGCTGTGATGCATTTTTAAAGGGATAGTTCACTTTGAAATTAAGTTTTGGTATGTTTTATCTTACCTCAAGGGCATCCAAGATGTAGGTGTCTTTGTTTCCGCAGTAATTTCATTTTTAGGTCAAACCGTTTGCGTCTATCAGTCATATAATGGAGGTCTATGGTCACCACCTCAAAGAGCATGCACAGAGAAGTCCAAATTAAACATGATTTAATGACTCGTATATGTAAGTACACATTGATGGCCTATGACACGAAACAAGCAGTTTTTTTGAGAAAACGAACAGTTTTTACATCGTTTTTACCTCGTTATCACCCGCGCCCTCAGATCACTTGGACGTGGCTGTGGTTACAAGAGGTAAAAACAATGTACATACAGTACTGTTCGTTTTCTCACACAAACCGCTCGTTTAGTGTCTTAGGCCATCGATGTGTACTTATATTTACGAGTCATTAAATCATGTTTAATTTGGACTTCTCAGTTCATGCTCTTTGAGGTGGTGACCATAGACCTCCATTATATGACTGATAGACGCAAACGGTTTGACCTAAAAATATCAAAATTGAAATTACTGCGGAAACAAAGACACCTACATCTTGGATGCCCTTGAGGTAAGCTAAAACATACCAAAAATTTATTTCAAAGTGAACAATCACTTTAATGGGGAAAAATAATTGGAAAAAACATGCACTGCACTTTATATCAAATGCATATATTAAAAACAATAGTAAAAATCAAAGAAAATTAATTAAAAATGGCATGGATAGGGGAAAATAAAAATAAGAAAATATCTAAAATGTTAAAAGCTGACATCAAATGGATACGATAGACCTTCGGGTGTTTTTCTGTCAGGTGAGTTTGTCCCCACACCTGCTGAGATCTCAACACCTGGTTCCTCTGAGTCCTGCGACTGTGGAAAATGGATGCAGTTTCTGAGGGAGGAATAAGTGTTCATTTACAGCACTGTGCAGCCCACTGACCAAATCTCTCATTACAAAAAGCCAGCGATTAGAAGTTCACCCGCAGGGGACTGAAGCAGAACACATTCAGAGAGGAAGCAGTTGGCTTTTAAATGAGCCTGCAGTGGCAAACAAGAACCTGCGTTAGTTAACAAAAGCATACAGTATTTCACCACTACAAAGATTAAAATGAAGAAGCAGAGACTTTCAGCCCTTACAAAACCAGTACAATCTTATCAGATGGTAAAACTAAGGCACTGCATTATATATGCAATATTACTACATCATCATGCACCATGACATTTACATGGTATGTCAGTTTACTTTGTACTGTTACCATTTACCAAATTTTTTTTTACTGAAGAAAATACACAAATACCATATTTATGTACCATAGCATACACTGTAAAAAATATTTTCAAGATTTGTTATCACAACATATTTTCTTTTGTCAAATCAACTTTATAATAATTTATTTAGTTGAGATAACTTATTATTTTGAGTTTCTGAAGATGAAATTAATCTCCTTCTTTGTATTAACTCACTTTTTCCAGTTCAATCAACTTAACATTTTAAGGCAACCCAAGTTACTTACTTTTTTAAGTTAAACCAACAATATTTTTTTACAGTGTAGTAATCACAACATTTTTTCTTTTGTCAAATCAACTTAAATAATTTATTTAGTTCAGATAACATATAATTTTGAGTTTCTGATGATTAAATCAATCTTCTTCATTGTATTAACTCACTTTTTCCAGTTCAATCAACTTAAAATTTTAAGGCAACCAGGCTACTTACTTTTTTAAGTTAAACCATAAATATATATATATTTTTTTAATGGTTACGTGTAGTATAATTTTATGGAAAATGACTGACTTATGGAACATACTCTTCAAAAGTTAGCCTACTCTGTTCATCTCTTTGCAGATCAACCCCGGACCGTCCCACATTGACAGTCTCTTCGGTGGGGACGCTGGTCCCCTTTACCAGCTCCTCTTCATTCAGGATCCTGTATATAAATAGGAGTTGCAGAAATAAGCATCAGTTCTCACAGGGAGGTCTCCGGAGATGGACTCATGGATGGCCATGTTCCCAAGCAGCCGCTCAAATTTCCAAAAAGGCCACAAGCACACACACACAGACAAAGGAAAAAAGCAAGATAAGCAGGATTGGAATATTATATTTAGTAAATTAACTCTTTCCTCTCCAGCATTTTATATTTTTTAAGTGCCACCCAGCACCAGCATTTTTGATCATTCTCATGAAAATCTGAATATGCAATACAGCAAAAGAAAGAACAGAGCCCGCTTAAAAAGAAAAACAACGTTTTACTCTAGCCGAATGCGTTTTATATATATATATATATATATATATATATATATATCAAAACTTAAATGTGGATAAATTTCATTAATATATATATATATATATATATACTGTATATATATATATATGTACACAGCGATATAAAGTCAGAAATGCATGACATAAAGTCCAAGTTGTTCTCAATTCTGTCTTTTTTTCTCAGAATTGCGACTTTATTTCTCACAATTGTGATTTTATATCTTGCAATTGCGACTTTATTTCTCACAATTGCAACTTTATATCTCGCAATTTCGACTATTTCTCAGAATGTCGACATTATTTCTCAGAATTGTGACTATATCTCGCAATTGCGACTTCATTTCTCAGAATTGCGACATTATTTCACAGAATTGCGAATTTATTTCTCACAATTGCGACGTTATATCTCACAATTGCGACTTTATTTCTCACAATTGCGACTTTATTTCTCACAATTGCGACTTTATATCTCGCAATTGCGACATTATTTCTCAGAATTGCAAATATATCTCGCAATTGCGACTTCATTTCTCAGAATTGCGACATTATTTCTCAGAATTGCGACTTTATTTCTCAGAATTGCGACTTTATTTCTCACAATTGCGACGTTATATCTCGCAATTGCGACTATTTCTCAGAATTGCGACTATATCTCTCGCAATTGCGACTTCATTTCTCACAACTGCAGCATTATTTCTCACAATTGCGACGTTATATCTCGCAATTGCGACTATTTCTCAGAATTGCGAATATATCTCACAATTGCGACTTCATTTCTCAGAATTGCGTCATTATTTCTCACAATTGCGACGTTATATCTCGCAATTGCGACTTTATTTCTCACAATTGCGACTTTATTTCTCACAATTGCGACTTTATATCTCGCAATTGCGACATTATTTCTCAGAATTGCGACTATATCTCGCAATTGCGACTTTATTTCTCACAATTGCGACGTTATATCTCGCAATTGCGACTATTTCTCAGAATTGCGACTATGTCTCTCGCAATTGCGACTTCATTTCTCACAACTGCAGCATTATTTCTCAGAATTGCGACTTTATATCTTGCAATTACGACTTTATTTCTCACAATTCTGATTTCAAATCTCGCAATTGTGAGATAAAAAGTCGCAATTATTTATTTATTTATTCAGTGGCGGAAACAAGCTTCCATATAATAACGCCCCCTACCGTATAACAGCGAAAACCACGGAAAGCCAAAAATTTCCATCAATGACGGAAGCGTTGTCTCATCAATGACGTAAATGTTCATCAATATTGGGGAAAAGGATAAAATAAATGTTGAAATGTAATATGTTATATGTTACAGTTTCTCTCATCAGGCTTTCGGTTGGCTACTCCAGTGTTCATTGTGTTTGGTGATAGTTGTGTAATTGACCTTTAATATTTTACCCATTTTATATTCTACCAGTAATCAAACAGAGGGAGTGGCACTAGTAGGAAATCTGTGAGTTCCTGTAAACTCCAAAATAGCACTAATATACAAAATAGCCAGTTGTGCGACTCTGTCAGTCAGTTATTGTCTCTTTTCACAGGAAAATTCACATATGTTAACATAATACTTCATCCCTCCCTGTTTAGAGCTATTGTTCCTGTCTTTTCAATGCTTTTGTCATCCTCTCACCCCATCCCAAAACAAAAACGCTGAAGTGAGCAATAGATTCATTGTTTCACTGAAATGGACGAGCTGAATTGATTTCAATGAATGTTGCCCGTTTGTTTTATACTGTCCCCGCAGGGCGTACGCAGCGATAAAAACATACATCAAGGAAAAAAAAGCTGGTTTCTGTTCGTTCCCAAATTAAAAGAGAATTGAGAACAATTGGGGACAGTCATGCAAAAAACAACCTGCCAAACAGATGTGATGACGCCTGTCGCCCTGATAATGGCTCTGAAACCGCAAAACAGATCGTTCTAATGGAGCCTGAAGATATGATAAATGGAAAGTTACACCTGATGATGGCTGACATCACTTTATATTGATCTCAGTTCATAAACCCAAATGCATGCATCATAAGCAGAGTTTAAGGGTTGCATTATTGAGCATATAACCAATAAATGACTTTAATATCATCGCTCTGCGTCATAAACTTTGCCGTTGTCATGACAATCAATTCATTGGCCTATATACTGTAGTTCCCCCTATTTGTGACTAGGACATTATTCTCCCTCTATATGCACCAAAGCGTCTGTGATGAGCTTGATGAGCTGGTTCAGGTGTGTTTGATTAGGGTTGGTACTAAACTCTGCAAAACAGAGGTGCTCCAGGAGCAGGATTGAAGACTTTATTCCATAATTTCTACATTAATTCATTAATTTGAACCCATATAAAGCTTCACATTCGTACACATGCAACACGCACATGCATGTGTAGTGCACCTCAAAACAAGCATGCATGTTAGACACATTTAGCTGTGTTATTTTCTTGTCATTTTCACTAGCTGCTCCTTCCTAACACGAGAGACTAAATGCATTATATTGTTGCTTGGAAACTCCTTGAAAGAACAGGAACAACTTTCATTTGATAATTACAAAGGAAAAGGCAAAAGCATCTCAGTCATTAAGAGCTGAAATGGAGGGTCTTTGGACTTAGTGTGTTTGATTTAATAAACCATGACAGTGTTTTATCTTGAATGCTTTAGTTCACTGGGTTTATGGCATAAAATCAAATGCAGGAAATTAATCAAAATATGTTTGTTTTTTCTTCCTATGGAGTAACAGGCTAGTGTGGTGACACACTAAAAACTACGAGCCAATGCCAATTTGTGCTAATTTGTGTCAAAAATGTTGACATAAAGCATGGCATGAATTTTCGTCAGTCTCTGAGATAATACCCAAAAAGTTTTGAAAACTTAAAGAAAAATGCGATGCAACAAAGTGGCAGGAATCACCAACAAAATGCACCGAAGAAAATTTGCATCACATAAATTACATGATTTTACTTTAAGTCGTTTGGCAAATGCTTTTATCCAAAGTGACTCACAAATCAGAAACAGCGCAACCAATTCATCATAAGTGCTTGTGGAAGAGGTGTGTCAGGTTCAGAGGTTCAGTTTAGTTTTTCTCTTTTAACGGTTGAGATGGTCCCAGCGGATCAGTTGGAAAATGACAGCTTTTCCCTTTATGAGGAACACAAAGGGCTGGTATCACAGAAAAGTCATGATCATTTGCACTCAAAGGAGTCGTTCACTTTAAAAAAAAAAAAACTTTTGCTGATAATTTACTCACCCCCATGTCATCCAAGATGTCCATGTCTTTCTTTCTTCAGTCGAAAAGAAATTAAGGCTTTTGATGAAAACATTCCAGGATTTTCTCCATATAATGGACTTCAATGGGAACCAAACGGTTCAAGGTCCAAATGAGAGTTTCAGTGCAGCTTCAAAGGGCTTTAAACGACACCAGACGATGAATAAGGGTCATAAGGATCCATATTTCTGGGTCCAGCTGCTTTTTCAGATACCAAAAGTAAAACCAAACAAACAGTGCTTACATGCAATAACTGAAAAATCATGATCCTAACCTTTATCTCCATACTGAAATCTCAGATGGCCAGTGATTCATCCTTTATGAATCATTAAAATATTAGTGTGGAGTTTGGATGTGAGCATGGAGACTGTATTGTACACTGAGAGTTTTTAAAAGCTGTGGGATATTAATAAACAGTGAGATGGTATTCTCAATTGAAATGAGTCGAGGCATGAACCCGTGTTCCACTCAATTCTGTATTGAACTAATCCTAACCTATACCGTCATGCCATTATGTGTATGGTCACAGAATTCGCTCAACGTGATTTTGCCAAGTAATTTTGACATATTTTGTTAATCCTGGATCAACATTCCTGTCCCAAAATGTAGTCCTTACCCAATCCCTACCCCTAAACCCAACACTGTAAACAGGTTGCTGTAAATTTTACAGTAACTAGCAGCTGGATGCCAGTAAGTTACTGTAAAAGTGTTTACAGTATCACTTCGGTAATTTCATTTACAGTGATACAATTGTATACTGTATTAGTATTTACAGTATGAGTACTGTACCTTATGTACCTTATTTGAATTTACAGAAATAATACTGTATATTGTATGCATGAGTACAACTACTGTATTTTTATTTACAGTATTAGAATTGATTTCCTATTATTACATAATTTCATAATTCGATTTTTTTTTACAATTTACAATTATGGTAGTAAACACATATTTTCCCATAATCCATGTTTATTTACAATATTATGGCACATTTAACAGTATTATACTGTACATTTTACAGTAAAATACTGTTCAAATTACAGAAATCCGTTACAGTGTACCCATAACTTTTCCCTAAAATCAGAGGTAGGTGAATAACACTGATGTTTAAGTGGTTCTAAGCCTAAAGTTGACATAAACTGTAAACTTGTCCCTCAAATCTGATTGGTTGATTGGAAAGTTGATCCAGGATCAACAAAGATGCTGATCCAGGAACATGTGGTACTTGGCGAAATCATGTTAGCAAAAAAAAGCAATTCTTTATTTAGTTGGTAACTACACTATTTGTTTACCATTTACTTGGCAAAAGAAATCACATTAGACATTTTCCGAAATATCTTCTTTTTATTTTTGGATGAATATATTTATGTATATCGATATGAAATCTAAATTGAAAATGTCCTCTTTTTCAGAATATAAATCTGTTTTTCATAATATAATAATAAAAAAAAAACATTGATAATTTACTCATAAGATAAAAACAAGTTTCCTTTTCAGATGATGTCTCACATAGGCCGTACAGATAATGTTAAATACAAACTTGCATTCAGGTCAGGCTCTATACTGGCCACTTTTCTGAATCCAATCAATTCCTGATAAATAAAACCAACATCCCACCTTCAATTTTACATTACAAAAGTAAAATGGGTTGCAAAATGTGAACAATGTCTTGACTTGAAGTGTGCTTGTGTTTGCTCAGTCAACATTACATTACTCTCTCTCTCTCTCTCTCTTTGTCTCACTCTCGTTTTCTTTGTCTGTCTATCTCTGTCTGTCTCACTCTCTGACCGGCTGTCCGGCCAGCAGGACCAGATGAGCACTGATAATTACCAACTGGCAGTGTGGGGCTAAGGACACCTTCAGTGAGTGTGAGTGTGTGTTTATGTGTGAACAATGGATTTGTTCGAGGTGACACATGACCCTTTCAGTCCCAGAGGCAGCGTAACACAGTCATTGTGTTAAAGACGCCCAGGCCGTATCCCAGATAAATAGGGATGGCGACAAAGGAGACATCTGCAAAGATGAACGATATGATAGAGGGTCAGATCAGGTGAAAACATCAGTTAAGAGAACAGGTGTGTGTGTGTGTGTGTGTGTGTGCATGCATGTGTGATTGAGGCTTCTGAACGTAAGGCCCATTTAAGGATGACAACTATAAAAGTAATTCTAAATATATAGGTCTAAAGATCATTCTCAATATTAAAGAATAGCAGAGTTCACAACACACCTGTAGAGGCACAGATATTGAGGATATTGTTGAATCACTTTCATAATGATTTTATCCAGCTAATGACTGATACAAATTTTGACAGCCAATCAGAATCCATCCTCCTGTAACGAGCTCGAGCATTTAAAGTGATAAGAAGAAACAGAACAATATCGTCCAATATAGTCAATATTTGTATAACCTCCACACTTCAGCACAATGGCAAACTTCAACAGAACAGAATCTTTTAAAGGGGCCATGACATGAATTTTGTTTATTTATTATTTGTATATTTTTCATGAGGTTCACCTGACAGTTTTACCCATAGACCTCGGGTTAGACAACATATTGAAATACTGATGAAAACATTGGTATGCACTACTCTCAGAAAAAAAAAAAAAGTACAAAAGCTGTCACTGGGGCTGTACCTTTTGAAAAGGTAAACATTTGTCCATTTTAGGTCCTAATATGTACATTTCAGGTGCCAATACGTACAATATGTACATTTTAGGTGTTAATATGTACATGTTGGGTGCTAATATGTACAATATGTACATTTTAGGTGCTAATATGCATAATATGTACATTTTAGGAGCTAATATGTACATTTTAGGAGCTAATATGTACATTTTAGGTGTTGATATATACATGTTAGGTGCTAATATTTACATTTTAGGTGCTATGTACATTTTAGGTGCTAATATGTACATTTTAAGTGTTAATATGTACATCTCAGGTGCTAATAGATACCATTAAGGTACCAATATGCACCCTTTAGGTACAAAAGTGTACCTTTTAAAAAGGTACAGCCCCAGTGACAGCTTTTGTACCTTTTTTTAAAGGTCCTACAGTAGATCACATAATACATGATTTTCACAACAACTAACAAATTGTAAAACTGTTAGATGGAGGTTTTTTTTTTTCAGGTTTCAATGACCTAATCCTTCAATCATTGAACTATTCAACAACAGTAAAATCCATTAAATGTAGGCTACTACTTCTATCTCTCACAGCCTCGTTTTCAATCTTGTCAAAAAAGTAAATATGGCGCTACCCACACTAAGGTCTATTGAAAGTGTTTTTTGCTGTGCCGAGTATGTATTGTCATCATGATGAGGTTTGAATGGTAGTATTTGTCTACACAGCACATCTCTCTCTCTCTCTCTTTCAAAACGGTAAGGAAAATCCGGTGACATGACCCGTCTAACATCCTCAAACCGGTCTAGAATAATACGGATGATAGCAGCCTGTCAATCTGACCTTAAATCTTATAAACCAAACAACAATATACTGGCAAAAGACTCAAATTTCATATGCTGGATGGTGAGTCATAGCTTACGACAGCAAATCAGGCGTACAATAAAAATAAATAAATAAATAAATAAAATAAAGAAGAGGAAGAACACATGCTTCCAAGAGGAGAGAAGGACCGGCTCCAGTATCCTGTTTCTCCTGGTCTCCAGGGTTTGAACACACTTCAAGTGGGACAGATTTACATGAAGCCTAATGAAATAGGGTGCTATTTTTAAATCGGTATTAAAACCACATATGGGACTGACTGTGAATGTCTGTGTATGAACTTACGATCTTCATATAAATCAAGGAAAAATACAAATGTCTGATCAGGCTCTCCTTCTATTCTCTCATTTAATGTACAATATTGTATGATGTTATATCACATCACAATATTGTTTTACTGATTAGTGGTATGCATTACGTTTCATATAATATCATTTTTTTTATTGTAATATTTGCCTTTATAATACATTGCCTTTGGTGTTAGCGCAGTACAAAGCTGAAACCGCATGAGATAAAGCTCTCTTACCCGCAGGGCACGTCCATTTGATTGAGCTCTTTTCAACACGGACATTTAATATGTCAAGGTGAATAAGAACAGCTTCTTTTGTGTCCGAGCTCCGAGGAAATTGAGCAGTTCTTGACATAATAAGCTTCGATGGTAATTAATCTTCTCGCAGTGTGTGTTATTAACCGTTTCCAACTTAAATCCATTTTCAGCACTCCGTTTCACGGTTAGGCACTATGCAATTTGTGGAAGGTCAAATATTAAATTAGCTCTTATTGTTTTCTGTTATTATTATTATTAATATCATCCTATTATTTCGGCTCGACAAAAACGTGTCCTCTAAAAATAACACGATCAGTTTGAGTCACTTGTGTCGGTTTAACCTCCCGTCACAATTTTCTGTGCATGTTTTGGAGGGTCATAAAATAACAAGCTGAAGATTGTTGTCATTGTCTATCCAGTGATGTAAGAGTTTGCTCTCATTGCATCTCTTCTGATTTAATATTGATGAAGTTTATTTACATTTTATTTACTATACATTATTTATTATTCATGTTTCAGTATGAAATATAGCTCATATGTCTATAAAGTCTGAGGATAGTCCTTTAGAGTTATGCTTCCGTTAATGGCTCAAAAACATCAGATTGAGACTTTATAGCTTCTTATGAGACCAGATTATAAACAAAACTTCAACTTGATAACATTCTGGAAACACACTCTATTTATTCTTTATTTTTACATTACTTAGGCTATGTGGGGTCTCAGAGAAATCATAAATTGATTGAAATTTAACAGGCTAAAATTTACAAATCGCAAAGTTATGATTATTAGACCAGCTGGAAGCGATTGACATCGGAGGCCAGACACATTGAAGTTACAAAATTGCAGCACCCACTCACCCTCAAAAATAAAGTGTATAGCAGTATACTCTAATGTTGTTTACCATGATTTTTTTTTAGTATAGTATTTTATTTTTATTACAGTTCGCCCTTTCCTGCATGGCGCGCACCCTTCAAAGAGATTGTGCAGTTTCTTTGTTCAGTCCCAGAGGACGTGTTTTAGCTCAGAGGTTCCTCTTTCATAGCCCAGGAGACGCATGCCGTTCTCAGGTAGGCCTATCTTTCATTAACTCTTTCCCCACCAGAGTAACAACATAAAAAAATAGTTGCCAGTCCCAACCAGCATTTTTTTTTTACCATTTTCACAAAAAATTTTCATGGCCCCCAGAATATTTTTAATTGCTACAGTATGAATATCTGAACATGCAATATAGCCTATAAAAAGAGAACATTTGGTAACACTTTCATAATGACACCAACATGACACATTCATAATCATGACATGACACGTTATGAATATGAAGGAAGTTTTATGCATGTTTATGAAAACTGTCATTAAGTGCTTAGTTATGACAATTTTTAATGCAAATGACATTGTTTGAGATGTCTTTGTTATGACACCTTGACATAAACCAATACATCATAACCTGTCAGTGTCTTTGTCATGACATCTTGACATTACTAAGACAACACAAAGTCATAAACATGACAGCAGATTCATTATCAAACTTAAGAAACCACCTAGCTTTATTGGTTAACATTACATTAAACTGTCAGGGGGTTGGTTTTGACATAACTTACTGTTCTTACTATAGTACGTTCATGTAGTAACGTGTAACTACGTCATCTTAAAATAAAATGCAACCAAGATCTCATATAGAATATGGAATGAGACCACCCACTAAACAACATGATGTCCCAACCCGATCTCACAGGAATTCGTACGAATTTTACGAGGTGAGGTCGTATGAATTAGTACGATTTTGCTAAATCGTACATATTTTACGAATTAGCCAATTCGTATGAATTCGTACGAATGACCTACCTCTGACCCCGCCCCTAAACATAACCGTGACGTGGGTTTAGACAAATCGTACGAATTCGTAAGAGTGAGGTCGGATGAATTAGTACGAATTAGCCACTTTGACTTGAATCACTCGTATGAATTCGTACGAATTGGTCGTTAGATAGCGTAGGATGTCCAAAAGACGTCTTCTCAACGTCTTTGTCACAAAAGTCGGATGTTGAAAAGACGTGCACTAAGGAGCCAGAATTAAAAGTTTTTTTTTTTTTTTACGTGTTCTGGACGTCTGATATAGACGTTCATCGATACTTCGTACAAGTTTAAAAACTAGTTCAAATGTGGCCATCGTGGACATATTTTCAACATCATTTATGGTCTCATTTAGACAATTTATACTGTTTCTGGACCAAATAAACACTCTCAGTCAGTATGGATTAAATTAAAACTCATGTTTATATCAAATTTCCTTACAGTGTTTAGATGAGGTTTAGATGTTGATATGTTTCATTTTAAGTAACCATTGTGGTGACCAGTGTTTGCTTTAGTTGGGCCCAATTCGTCTCACTTTAACTTTTCTTTGGCTGTTGTAACTGATTGTAACACCATTGTTGTGGCAGAGAAAGCCAAGAAAAAGTAAAATCGGTTGTCATCAGTAGGGCTGGGTATCGAGAATCGAGTATCGATTGGAACCAGGACTAACTTTTCGTTTTTCCCGGAATCGTTCAAAAGTTCAAATTTCGATTCCTAGTTTCGATATTCACAGTCCACCGAACGGAAGAAGAAACCGCTGAAAAACTCCAAAGAAGAAGCGTCTAACTGCGCGAGTCGAACATGAATAGCTTACGTCGGCGGTCCAAAGTGTGGCTTCACTTTTCTAAAAATAGCGAAATCTCGGCAAAATGCAAAATTTGTGACAGAAGGAGTATTTCCTTCAGAAAGACCGTGGGTTAGCAAGGTTAGCTAAACTTTTTTGACCCTGCCTCTTAAAAGAATCGGAATCAAGAATCTTTAGGAACCGGAATCAAAACAAGGAATCGGAATCGTTCAAATTAAAACGATACCCAACCCTAGTCATCAGGGTAGCCACCTCGTACGAATTTTACGAGGTGGCTAATTCGTACGACCTCACTTTTGCTAAATCGTACATATTTTACGAATTAGCCAATTCGTATGAATTCGTACGAATGACCTACCTCTGACCCCGCCCCTAAACCTAACCGTCACGTGGGTTTAGACAAATCGTACGAATTCGTAAGAGTGAGGTCGTATGAATTAGTACGAATTAGCCACTTTGACTTGAATCACTCGTACGAATTCGTACGAATTGGTCGTGAGATAGCGTAGGATGTCCAAAAGATGTCTTTTCAACGTTTTTGTCACAAAAGTTGGATGTTGAAAAGACGTCCACAGAGGAGCCAGAATTAAAAGTTGTTGTTTTTTTGACATGTTCTGATATAGACGTTCATCGAACCTTCGTACAAGTTTAAAAACTAGTTCAAATGTGGCCATCGTGGACATATTTTCAACATCATTTATGGTCTCATTTAGACAATTTATACTGTTTCTGGACCAAATAAACACACTCAGTCAGGATGGATTAAATTAAAAATGTTTATATCAAATTTCCTTACAGTGTTTAGATGAGGTTTAGATGTTGATATGTTTCATTTTAAGTAACCATTGTGGTGACCAGTGTTTGCTTTAGTTGGGCCCAATTCGTCTCACTTTAACTTTTCTTTGGCTGTTGTAACTGATTGTAACACCATTGTTGTGGCAGAGAAAGCCAAGAAAAAGTAAAGCGGTTGTCATCAGTAGGGCTGGGTATCGAGAATCGAGTATCGATTGGAACTGGGACTAACTTTTCATTTTTCCCGGAATCGTTCAAAAGTTCAAATTTCGATTCCTAGTTTCGATATTCACAGTCCGCCGACCGGAAGAGGAAACCGCTGAAAAACTCCAAAGAAGAAGCGTCTAACTGCGCGAGTCGAACATGAATAGCTTACGTCGGCGGTCTAAATAAAATAGCGAAATCTCGGCAAAATGCAAAATTTGTGACAGAAGGAGTATTTCCTTCAGAAAGACTGTGGGTTAGCAAGGTTAGCTAAACTTTTTTGACCCTGCCTCTTAAAAGAATCGGAATCAAGAATCTTTAGGAACCGGAATCAAAACAAGGAATCGGAATCGTTCAAATTCAAACGATACCCAACCCTAGTCATCAGCTCCTTGTTGATGATGACAAAATCACAAAGTGAGCATTTAATGTTGTGTTTAGACTTTTGTCTTTACTGTATATCTGCCATTTATAGCCACCAATCTTGTGGAATTGTGTTATTTGGACCAGTACCATTAAAATGATCACTTTTGAAGGTGGATCAGAAACAGTATAAATTGTCTAAATGAGACCATAAATGATGTTGAAAATATGTCCACGATGGCCACATTTGAACTAGTTTTTAACCTTGTATGAAGGTTCGATGAACGTCTAAAAAGACGTCATAAAAACTCCTCAGTGGACGTCTTTTCAACGTCCGAATTTTGTGACAAAGACCTTGAAAAGACGTCTTTTGGACATCATGTTGTTTTGGGTACCTGAAAAGAAAATCATATGTGCCAAATGACTGATATTTTATTGCACAAATTGAATGCGTGTTTATCCAGATATGTGGTGCATTTGTGTTTGCAGGTACAGTGGGGGTGGCAGTCATGGCGTCGCGGGGCATCTGGCGGGCTACTCCGCGAAAAGTTGGAGAGATCAGGATTTCAGCTGGAGAGACAGGTTGCATGACCAGGATCTGGCACTGGCTGGAAGAGTGGTCAGTCAGGTATAGGACACTGTGGGGTTGGACTGGCACTCCAAATAAATGTGAAGGTTGGAGACCAAAGACACAGTGAGGTGGAGTCTCTCTTTTGCAAGATTTGTTTGGATTAGTGCACCATGATCCAAATTAAAGTTCAATATTAACCATTCCTAGAGCACAATATTTGTCTTCAGTATCTTGGCTTAATTAAAATTGGTTCATATTAATCAGCGCAAACTCACATTCAGGTAATGAGGATATTATGATAATGAATTTCAAATGGATAAAATCAAGATCTGAAAATGTCGTATTATGGAGGTAAAATTAGTGTTTTATACTGGAAAGAAAAGGGAACTGCTGCAGGATAACTGTTTTAGAGACCAGATTGTGGATATCCTGTATCTGAACTATTATTATTAATCTTCCGAGTCTCTAGAGAGTAAGGCAGAAGGACAATCAGAGAGCCAAGACGAGATGATGAGTATATGAGAAGGTACAAATGCTCAGACTGTCTGCTAAAGGGCTTTGGAGAGTAAGTCAAGCTTGGACAATGACACACATTACGTTGTGATTTTCAAACTTGAGATGCTTATAAGAAGCTTTGTGAGAGGACATGATTACAGTGTAATTGTAATAATTTTGAGCGCTATATCAATGGGACACAGTCAATGAGATGGATAATGACAGGCAGCAGAATCAATGTGAACACACACAGCGTTCATTTACACGTTGACCACGTGATGTACTGATTCTTTTATCAATACTGACGGTCTTTATCTAGTAGTTCTGAACTATAGCAATTGTATCTGACCCTAGTTAACAAGCTATTGATCAAATATTTGTTTAAAAAAATGCACTTTAAACTTGCTTTGTCTCTTGATGTGGTAAAAGGGATAACTGGAATGACCATGGCGTTTCTAAGAGAACAGACTTCAAATTCCTGAAGAGTAAAAATCTCCAGACTCTCAGTTAATCCGCCAATAATTACCATGTTTCTCCTGGGAGATCAATAAATATATCTGTGCGTTCTATCTATAAATGAAGAAACCCGCACAAAGATTTTCTTAAAGCTTTTCCTTGACCCTCTGCACAGAGGAAAAAACAACAACAACAAGAGGAAGTAAAAAACGAATTAAAGTTATTGAGAAGAAACTCCAGGAATGCTAATGGGCCCATTAGAGCATCTGCTCACTGAAAGATTTAACTGGTGCTGCTGAGGCAAGAATCAGTAATAAGGCCTGTTCACACCAAGAACGGCAACTATATTAGCATTCACACCAGTGGACGGTATCGTTCTGTTAATTCTGCAGTTTTGTCCTCTGCCACTTTAAAAGCTCGAGCTCTATAAAGCAGGATGGATTCTGATTGTCTGTCAATGTTTTTATTGTTCATCAGCTGTTCTGAAAGTTATCATTATCGTTATAGTTGTGGTGCTATTCTTTTATATTTAGTAGAGCCCGACCGATAAAGGATTTTGAAGTCTGATACCGATACACATATTTATTGGTTTTAAAATCCGATATTCCGATATATCGGCCGATATTTTTTTTATTTTTTATTATTGTTTCAGAAACGTGCAACAAATTGTAAAACATACATTTTCAATATAACAGGCCAAGGAGAATGATACGTCTCATTGCTATAAGTGTCACGCGCTATTAAAGAAATACTTCAGTCACATTGTCAAAAGTTAAAAGGACTACACTGTAACAACATAACGTAACTATTACTAGCTAATTCCGCTTCACTCTCGGCTTATTTAACAGCAGCAAAACTGGACATGATAGTCACAAATTTTGTCATGCTTATTTGATTTAGGAGAACTGATGTGGATGTTCTTTCAAGCAATGTATGTCTCGTGACCAGCTCACTGAGTGTTACCAACAGGGACGGTGTAGAGTGCCCTCTGGTGGAAAAACTATACAACTCCAACAATCATGAATGGTTCATGCGTGTTTCCTCCGTTTTTTTATTTTATTTTTTAAATATTCATTTATCGGCCATTATAACTGCCGATACCGATAGTTTGGAAAATGCCTAATATCGGCCTGCCGATATATCGGTCTGGCTCTAATATTTAGAATAATTCTATATTTTCTTTATCATTATGGATATATGTATTATTTTCGCCACTATAATAGGGGTCGCTAACCTCTTACAATAACAAAGGTGTAGATTGATGATGCAGTGAATAAGCGGAGTCATGGAACTTGATGTCATGCTGATGGATCTAATAATCTTTATGGGTGAAAACATTGATGTTTTTAACATGACTGTGGTGTGAAGCAGGGCATGATTGCTCATGAGACTATCAGCGCCACACGCGAGTCCCACAGATATAAAGGAATGGGGACATTTCACTCTATCGAATTACCCGCCAGTGCTGAATTACTCACACAGGTCAGTTTATTAGACGACGGAAACTTGTGAGGTAACGCAGTGATGTTTCATTTAGTCTACACACTATCCAAACCGATCTCACGGCAATTCGTATGAATTTTACAAGGTGGCCAATTGGTATGAATTCGTAACAAAGTCTACTTGCTATGGTCCATAATGTTTAAACGAAACAACAACAGCTTGCCGATAAACATTACGCAGTTGGCCACATCTGTCGCCATGGTTACAAGCGGAAACCAGGGATAACACGGATATTGCGTCATTGACAGGTAACTATTTAAACTTGTGAATTTCTCTGAATTTACTAATTCTTGCAACATTTAGGATAATGTAAATACACAATTGAAAGAAATATTTAACACTGTTTTTGGATATTTTGATATAAAATTCTTACATATTGTACATTTATATTGTAAGTTCTATAAGGTCTTTTTTTTTTGGATAACTCATACTACTATATTTGTGCTACAGACATAAATTATACCTCAAATAATGTGGCTTGTTGACAATAAAATGGAATTTTGAATGGGAAACATTGAAAGGGAATCTTATGACTATTTACATGGCAGTATACAATTACACCAGATTTAATATTCTCGTAATATTATATTTATTATATTATATTAAATGTAATATTTACATTTTTTGGCTCAATCTTTAGTTATTTTTTTATTCTTTTTTTTATTTGGCCATTTTTATTAGTTTAGTTTTAAAAATGAATATTTGTTTAATTTATTTTCATTAAAGTTTCAATCCAGTTTTAGTTTGTATTGATTTCTAATTAGTAATTTCAAAGGTCCAACGTAACCTTATTTCAGTTATTTGCAAAATCAACATTTCATATTTTATTTTATTTTATTTCAGCTTCATAGCTCAGTCTTTTTAATAGTTTTAGTTGACAAAAACAACCCTGATGCCAACCTCATTTTCAACCCATTGTATTTATTGCACAATTTATACGTGAAAATTAGTTTTTACGTGCATTTGATTTGTGCTTGTGTATTGCACGCCATAAAGTGTGAAATCACATGCATGCGAAAACTATAGGCCCTATATCGTATGCAAGTAAAAACTAATTTTCGTGTATAAATTGCACGATAAATACACTGTCTGCAATAGAGACGCACTCTATGAGAAAAGCAGTTATTTAGTGCCTTTAAAAGTTGCATCTCAGTGCTTTACATCATCTTAGCAACCACCATAGCAACATGCTGAAAACCACTTAGAACACCTTTAAACCACAGATCAACAACCCTATAATCATGTTGGTGAGTTATGCACAGGTAAGCTGGATTTACTTTTCCTTTACAAAAATATTAAAATCTACTTAGTGATTACTACTTAGTGATTTCTAATTTGTGTTTTTTTTTTTCCTTAGGTCAAAAGCATCAGATCTCTCAATCACCGAGAGGGCCGTTTTGCCTTATCCAGGATGCTCCGACAAAACAAAACTGATCCTGAAACAGACATCCGAGACTCTAGATATCCATATGGACCCAAATCAGCGGGGGGAAGTGTGTATTCTCACCAGAGAACGTTCAATGCCAGTACGGCTTCACCACTCGCAGCCTCGGAGGGAGCCGCTAATGACAATTCACAGCCAACTGCCGTCTCCTGGGCTGCTGAATCCCTGCGTTTAGTAGCATCTAAAATTCATGACAGATTTGTTATAATCCCAGGCAGAACTACGCAGCAGCGCTCTCTAAACACAACTGACAGCGCACTGTACAAGACTCTTTAAAGACCTCATCAACAGGCAGTGTGCTAAATACAGCACACGAGATTTTTTTTCTCTCTCCCAACCTACATAAAGCCGTTTTTCTCTCTCTATATTTTTATCCTATTTTTCTATATAGACCCTTTTTTTCCCACTTTGATCTCTGTGATTGTAGACCGGCCCTCCATCCATGTGATGCACATCGGCGTGACTCCCTTCGCCAGCCCATGCATGTGTTTCTGGGAGCGACTTTGACCTCTCGAATGTTCGAATCATTGGTGTGTGCGCGGATGTGGGGGCCGACTCGCTACTGTGAGATGTACAGGGTCATACATGCATGTGTGGGTGGTGGTATATATCTGTCTCTCTCTGTTTCTGCCTACCGCACTGTACTTGCTATGCATGAGAGAAAGAGACCTGTGATGAATCTCCTTATTTCCCCCTAAAACACTCGTAAATGCATGAGCATATCAATAAATAAGTTGTGTTATTTTAAGCATCAGTAGTAATTACTCTCTATTGACATGGAAATCACTTTTTTAGAACCTGTTTGTGAAAACGAGGGGACTTACGTAACGTGGCGAGCGCGCTCAAATATCTGCCAATGCCACCTGGTGGACTCGACTCGGGAGGGAAAACCTGGCGTTCTGATTGGACGGCTCTGTGTGTAGAAACATCTGGTGTTGCAGAAGGGTATTTGTGAGGACACGGGGACGACACGGCCAGATGCCTGAAGGCGCTGCTGGAGACTTGGACAGGAGGACAATCGCTCTGATAACTGCCACAGCGAGCTGGCCCTTGACTCTCTGAATAGACAACATACATTTCCTAACAGAGTTACACACTGATGCGCATTTTGAGATATCCGTATTTAGAAACTTATACTTAGGGTTAGAGATTTGGAAAAACACCTAACCCAGTTAAACTCTGGTTGGGTTCAGAGGCGGCCTTTGCAATTCAGAGGCGTTTTAAAGAAACAGTTGGAGGCCCACATATGAGAAAAATAAGCATTTCATGCAATGCGACTGCAATTACTTTATTATGTTACATTCAACAATGTTATCTCATATTTCACTGGTTGTCTGTTTATAAACACCACTGGCATTCTATCTCTTAAAGGAGTAGTTCACTTAATAAAAAAAACAAAAACAAAAAAACTTTTGCTGATCATTTACTCACCCCCATGTCATCCAAGATGTCCACGTCTTTCTTTCTTCAGTCGAAAAGAAATGAAGGTTTTTTTATGAAAACATTCCTGGAATTTCTCCATATAATGGACTTCATTGGACACCAAACAGTTCAAGGTCCAAATGAGAGTTTCAGTGCAGCTTCAAAGCGCTTTAAATGAAACCAGACGATGAATAAGGGTCTTATCTAGCGAAACGATCGCTCATTTCAAAAGTAAATAAAAAAGTTTTATAAGCTCAAATGCTCGCCTTGCTCTGTTCTGTGATGTGCGTTCGTGACTCTCCTGTTCGAACTCGTTCATGATGTTCAAAATGAACAAATCTTTTTTTGAGTCATTTGGTTGATTCAACGAGCGATATGAATGAAATTACTCGAAAAAAGATTAGGTGCAAAGGTTCGAACTGGAGTCACGAATGCGCATCACAGAACAGAGCAAGGAGAGCATTTGTGCTTATAAAACTTATTTATTTATTTGATTAAAAGTTTTTTATTTTATTTTCGAAATGAGTGATTGTTTCACTAGATAAGACCCTTATTCATCGTCTGGTGTCGTTTAAAGCCCTTTAAATGTTCACTGAAAATCTCATTTGGACCTTGAACCTTTTGAACATTTGGTTCCCAATGAAGTCCATTATATGGAGAAAATCCTGGAATGTTTTCATCAAAAACCTTCATTTCTTTTCAACTGAAGAAAGAATGACATGGACAACTTGGATGACATGGGGGTGAGTAAATTATCAGCAAAAGTTTTTTTTTTTTTTAAAAAGTGAACAACTCCTTTAAACCATAATGAAATTATATTTTTTAAATAAGAAACTAAACTGCCAGTAGTTTAATCTTATATCTTTTAATCTTATAGTAGTTCAGTCTTAATCTTATATCACTGACTCAGAAACCTTTATTTATTATACAAGCACCACTCACCCTGTAACCACATGAAACCTTGTACATTTCCCAGTATGTTTAAAAAAAATGCAATAGTCTTAGCTTTTCTTGCCTTGAAACATGTTAGCCCAAACTTAAACATCTGCACTTTTGACATCAAAATAAATAAATAAAATAAATATATACAGTGTATATATATATATATATACTGCATCACTTTGTGTTTATATGTGAATAAAAGCCCAGATATCATCATATAAAGCAATCAAATCTTTTTAAAAGACGGATTAATATGCTCAGTTCATAGATGCATATAAATGCCCTTATAACCCTTTTGAATCTTAAGTTTTGCTTTGGACTTTCAAAGGAGGGACAGAAACATCTCAGGTTTCATCAAAAATATCTTAATTTAGGTTTCGAAGATTAGTCGTATACTCATATATGTTTGGAATGACATGAGGGTGAGTTATTATATCGAAAATGGAATATGCCAGAACACCCTGGCATCACATAGGCAACTTTTGCATGGGCAAAATCGTCAGAAAATATCAAAATGAAGTATTATTAACAACATATTTTGATGACAAACCTCATTTAAAGCAATATTGTACCCAAAAATAATTGAACACACATATTTTGGTTGGTTCAGGTCGCTCCATCTGTTCATAAGCATCATGCCATCAGCTGACAGGAAGAGGTTTCCTAACACTTTCGAATTTCAGGGCTCGTTTCCATCGTGAGATCTTTGGACCAATCTGTCTTTCTGCAAATGGAAAAGAAAGTGCTTTATTTCTCTGACAAGAGTCTTAAATGCATGTCAACCAAGATTTCACTTAGCACCAATTAAAAACAAAACAAAACAAAGACAATGTGAGAGTGTGTAGGAAGGAGGCAGATGAGGGTTGTCTGTTGTGCATTGCTGATGAGCAGTACTAAATTAAGCACACTATTACCATCAGATGAGATATAGACATATGATGAGTGTGTACAGGAGATTAAAAACTTTATTTAGACTTTTATTTTTTATATATATTCCTTCCTATTCCTATTCCAATCACTGAGAAATTCTCCTCATATAAATTTGTAATTACAAAAGCTGAGATTCTCATGTGATCTCACAGGTGAACATCATCTGACAAACCATGAGCTTCCTGTACTGCTTTAAACAGGATTAACTCTAGACATATTTAATCATTTCTTTAAAGGAATATATTTCAACTGAAGTTCTATCATTATTTACTCACCCTCATGTTGTTCTGAAGGCCTGTTCACATTTAGCAATTACTGTATTAATGTTTAAAGGTTCATGTGCCCCGTAATCTTTAATACAAATATCTTTCCCTCGCTTTTAGGAACATCTCTTCTCTTCTCTGATGATGTGTTTACTGGCGTGAGGGCGGGGCAACATGAGATCAACCAATAGCGAACCACAACCATCCGATCAATTCCAGATCCACATAATCAAGTCCCGTCTTATATTTTTGTCCAGAAGCTGTTTCACTCAGACATATGTCACAACAGAGAAGAGAAAATAGCTACACGACTTCTGTTTCATGAACTTTTTCCCCTCCAGGGCCGTCATTGATGAAAATTTCCGGCTTTGCGTTTTCACTGTTATACAGTAGGGGGCGCTATTAGGGTGCAAAATCTTCGGATTAAAACAAATGCAAAAAGGAGCAAAACAAGTGATAATAGCATTGCTTATGCATGTTGTAGTCTTTGAAAAAAAGTAACTTTTTTTTTGTGCGGTTGTTTGTTTGTTTAAAAGCAGAGGCTCAGGATTTAAACTTGTTTCATTTTTCTTCTGTAAAACACAATATACTGTATGAACTGTCTTTGACTGAAAAAGAGCCACATCATGATTCTTCAAACTACTCAACATCATACAGGTCTGGAACAACATGACGGTTTGTAAATGAAGAGTTCAGATGCAAAAGCCTCTAAATGCCATTTGAAATTTTCTTCTTTAATTATGATTTTTATCAAACTTGTATATTTAAGTTTAGTAATTTCACTTAAATAACAATTAATAGGTAATTATCATTGCCAGTTAAGTGAAATTACTGAACGTAAATATACAAGTTTGATAAAAATCATCATTGAAGAAGAAAATTTCAAATGGCATTTAGAGGCTTTTGCATCTGAACTCTTCAAATAATGACAGAATGTTCATTTCTAAGCGAACTACTCCTTTGAAATGTGTGCCGTGAGCGTACTAGCATGGGAAGGAAGGCAGATCTATGAGCATGGGTATATTGAGGATGTGGGTAATGGAGTTGAACAGAGCAAGTGGGTGGTTGATGGTTCTAAAATATTTTTTCATAAATGCTACTCATAACAGCAAGAATTATGACTGAAGTAGACTCTTGGTTCTTAATAAAACCTGGACTTATATAATATCATGGATAGTATGTGAAGAAGAAGTGTCCAGCTTAGACAGAGAGAATGATTTAAAAAAAAAAAAAAAACTGGAAAGGCATTCAAATTGAACCATTTAAAGATGCCGTAAGTGATTTTTATTCATTTATTTATTTTGTAATGCCTCGTATAAAATGTCTCAACTACTTGACAGATGTCACTGAAATAGGAGTCTTGAGAAATCACACCTGTCGCTGGCTCTGTAAAAAGCATATGGGAACATCTTTTTTTTTAAGCCAATCAATGCTTTCTGCTTGTTAATCATTTTGCACATTGTTGACATCAGTTTGACTGACACTTGGCTGGCACTTGTGTCATTTAATTTTCTTTTTTGGGGTCAGGTTTTGGATTAAGGCATAATCCACTATTGTTTTGCAATTTTATAGTAATAAAAGCGCTTTAGTTCAGTTTGACAGCGGACGCCACAGTTATTAAGTGAGGAGAGTGTGCTCCACAGAGGAGTCATGTGACGAGAGTGAGGCGCGATGACTGACAGGACGATGGCGGAGGCAAAAGTAGCATTTCTTTATTTAAAATAAGTGAGTTTGTCTTTGTTTTACTGTTGTGTTTTCCTTCAAAATAATAATGAACCACAGACTAAGCATTTGTTTGTTACAACGCGGCTATTTCATTAAAATAAGCGTTTTTATGTTTTTTTTAAGTTTTTGAAGTGTTTGATTGTTGTTGAGTTTTTTTAATAGTATTACAGAATCAACATTAAGCATTTGGTTTTTTTTTTTCAAGAAAATGAAAGTTCCAAATGTTATTTCTCCTTTCCCATCATGAGTGGACACACCCCCTACTGCTGATTGGATTGCTCATTCTTCTCTCCCATGATGAGTGGACACACCCCTATTGCTTGCCCCCTACACACCCCCTACTGCTGATTGGATTACTCTTTATCCTCCCCATCATAAGTGGACACGCCCCCTACTGCTGATTGGATTACTCCTTCTCCTGCCCATCATGAGTGGACACGCCCCCTACTGCTGATTGGATTACTCTTCATCCTCCCCATCATGAGTGGACACACCCCCTACTGCTGATTGGATTACTCCTTCTCCTGCCCATCATGAGTGGACACACCCCCTACTGCTGTTTGGATAACTCCTTCTCCTGCCCATCATAAGTGGACACACCCCCTACTGCTGACTGGCTACAAGTGTTTTGTGCTGCTCCATCCGATCCACTTTCAACGAGTTTCTCAGAAATCGCTTACTGCGCCTTTAAGCCTGGCTTTTTAATTTACCCAAAACAAAATTATTTTCTGACTGTGACACTACTGGTCAAGTTTAGAATTATTAAGATTGTATAAATGCTTTAGAAAGAAGTCTCTTCATCCAGGCTGAATAAAAAAAAATTGATAAAACAGAAGAAAAAAAACAGTCTCATAGTTATATATATATATATATATTGTAAAATACTTTAAAATGTAATGTAAATCTTGTAAGGCCAAAGCTGAATTTTCAGCATCATTACTTCAGTCTTTAATTTCACAATTTCACATGATCCTTTAGAAATCACATTTATTATTATCAATGTTAAAATCAGTTGTGCTGCTTGATATTTTTGTGGAAACTGTGATATTTTTATTTCAGGATTCAGGGAAAGTTGAGGCACTGGACTATTTCGAGAAGTCACATTTCTACAAACCTGTCATTTAGATTCCTATCATTTAATTTGATAGGGGACATTCTGAAATATAATTATTTGATTCGTTTTAACTCCGATTCCTTTCTCTTCCTCACCTGGAGCAAAAAAAAAAAAAAAAGTACTATCTCTTTTTACTTACACCTTTACAACATCCAGATGAAAAAATGAGTGATATGAAGCACTAAGCCACTGAAGGCTATATACTGTACATTGCTGTGATGTCAACATGTGTAAATGGTGTTCTTACACAAGGTATAGCACAAAGCATGTGCCCTAAAACCCCTTGAAATGATGGTAAAGAACACTGTAAAGCAAGCCTAGAGTGGTTTATTGCTTCAAAGATGATAAAAGACACCTTATAATAGAAATAAACAATTCTTCAGCCGAGTAATAGTTCATTAGTTTATCTGCAGGCTGTTTGGTGTCAGAGCTTTGCTTTAAGCAAAGATTAGCCCCCGAGATTTGCATGTAAACACTAAACGTTTTGTGATCAGTAATGGCTGTAGAGTAGATTCTGTGAGTTATAAAACCCTGAATGTGAGGGCGTATTGCTTTACCATAGAGAAAACAACTCGCGTTGACCTGTATTGCGCAAAGTAGGCTACCAGCACCGCTGGGGAACCTGGAGAACGATCTCCAGACTGCGTCAGAGGGGCTTTCACTTCCGCCCCAGCTCATCATCTGCCATAAAGACGGGGCAGGACTGAGGAGACAACACCAAGAGATCTCATGCTCCACATTAAGCTTCAGAGTTGTGTAACTTTTTATACCTCATACCATTGATTGTATCCATGGAAACCACAATGAAGCAGAGTTGCCGGTTTGATAGTGACTGGAGGTCTTTCGATGCATCTTAAGAAATCCCACGGGTGAGGGCATTCCCTCTGAATTCACTTTTGCAACTTATTCACCTATAAAAATGGGCCTTCAACATGCCAAAATGTGAAGAACTCAGGCAAGAAATACAACAGCAGAGATTGCAGTGAAGTAAATGAGGCAATTAGCTAATTCCCAACATCTACGG
Source organism: Pimephales promelas (assembly GCF_016745375.1). The sequence continues at coordinate 2,612,254 of NW_024121999.1, forward strand.
GTTCAAGAGCACCTTGAAGGGATGGAGGTTCCCCACGAACACCAGTTCCCGTGCTAAATGACCTATATACTCAGTAAAACGGTGTCTGTCTCAGATGTCTCCAAGCTAAAATTGAACTTCACACCGCACCAGGGGCCTTTCATATCTTTACATAGATGCAAGGCGGTAAAATTAAACTGTGCAATTTAGGTTGCCACTGGAAAATCCTCAAGAAGTGCAGGTCGGAATATTTCAGCAGAGGGAACCTCATTTCTTTGATGTTGAAGGATGATGGATGTGTGTCATTTTAAGACACAGATTCACCTTACCCCGACGGTGTTATTGCAATCTCTAAAATCAGAATAATTGAAAGAAATGCTCAATCTTTTAAACAATGCCCTGGTTGGAGCTGTGTTAAACTTATACAATATATAAGTTTGAGTCTGATCCGGGTCATGTCTCAGTCCGTTCCTATATATATATATATATATATATATATGAAGAGTTCAGATGCAAAAGCCTCTAAATGCCATTTGAAATTTTCTTCTTCAATGATGATTTTTATCAAACTTGTATATTTACGTTCAGTAATTTCACTTAACTGGCAATGATAATTACCTATTAATTGTTATTTAAGTGAAATTACTAAACTTAAATATACACGTTTGATAAAAATTATCATTAAAGAAGAAAATTTCAAATGGCATTTAGAGGCTTTTGCATCTGAACTCTTCATATATATATATATATATATAAATACATTAAAAAAGCGTATATTTCTGATTTAATATTTTAAAAATTGACTGTCTTGTTACATTAATAAACCTGGATGTTTATTTATTTATTTGATCAATTGTTCTCAATAGTGATGAAATGCTCATTACACAAATATAGCAATTTTCCACAGTATAGCAAAAAATTACAGTAAAAAATATTTTAAAATAATATATTTGCTTATATTTTTATACATTTATTATATAATTTTTTTTATTGTAATATTATATTATTTTTTTTATATCACATTTATGACAATGATAATGAAGTAATGTGGCATCTGTCATAATTGTCATAAAAAAAGTCTTAATCAAGAAATTGTAATGGTCCTAAAAAAGAAATTAAATTTCTTTCTTTTGATTTTTTTGTGGTGAAATATGACCCGGGCTGTTTCCAAAAAGCAAGTCAAAGGGGGCCATGAACTGGCTTTTTAAATTTGACTAAATTGTTGTCTGAGGTCAACTTATGACGTTTGCTTGTTTTTTGCATTCAAAAACATTAAAATGAATAAGTGATAGGCTATATGTTTTGAGCCTAGCTGAAAAACACTCGGTTTTTACGGGCGTCTCACACTAAAGACTTGGAAGTAAACGCCTAATGCTGTGAGTGGATAACAGTTTTGCATATTATAATGAGTTTCAACTCATCCGTCGGTGTACATTGTTCTGAAAACGTCCAATGTTGCAGTTCTGAAACTTACAGGATATTCTTATAATATGACGACCTCTTAGATGTCAGAAGCTCAAGGAAAATTTGATTTCTCAGTTCATCACCACTTTAAGCCTGTTGGTGCCAAAAGTTTCTATGATCTACTTACATTTTACGATGCACTTGAAAAAGAAGGGGTGAAAACACTATTCTCCAGTATGTAGGTGTGACACAAGCTCATAATTATGATTATTATATGGATTTTGAAGTTTGAATTTGCTCCCCTTCCCTCACAGATGTCCCGAGGTTGTTCTTTTGAGGAGGGCGACAGCCTGACAGCTCAATTTGGTGGCAACGCTCCTGAGAACCCCCATTAAACTCTGCCCGAGGTGACATCATAGCTCTCCCATGGTCCCTGAACAGCCCGCAAAGAGCAGAGAGGACAAACCAGAGCCGATGAATCAGTCTGCTACCTTCCCCAAATGCTCACAGGATGTCCTCTATAGACGTGCATCTCTTTGTGTTTATCATTACCAGTGCTTGTTAAAACAAACATCATTATTGCTATTGTTCATACTTGCATTATACTTTGATGCCAGGTGCACCATGCTTAACATTATTGGTGCCTCAGACGTCACACCCAAGGACCATTGGCTGAATGTCTGACGCACAAGGGATACAAAATTGGAAACAGTTTCGAAGTCATCATTCGATTTGGATTTCCGGGAGACGTGTGTCACATTCTTTAACCGTCCACCATGGAAACAAAGCCGTCATGACGCCAAACCGCCTCATAGAAGAAAATCGTTATGCTTCTAACTGTGACAATGAGGGCTGATACACTGTAAAAAATATTGTTGGTTTAACTTAAAAAATTAAGTAACCTTGTTGCCTTAAAATTTTAAATTGATTGAACTGGGAAAAAGTGAGTTAATACAACGAAGGAGATTGATTTAATCATCAGAAACTTAAAATAATAAGTTATCTGAACTAAATAAAGTATTTAAGTTGATTTGACAAAAGAAAAAAATGTGATAACAAATCTTGAAAATATTTTTTTACAGTGTAGGGATCAACTAAACACTGGATTTTTAAAAGCATGTGAAGAACACTAAATATAAAATCTGTTTTATAGGGACATCGCCTACATTTTCCCGCTCTAAACACGACACTGAACAAAACAAACTGTGATTGGTTGCTTTAGCTTACATGTCAGTCTTGAGTGGTTAAGTATACTTTTTAAAATGTGAATGTAAAAAAATACTTTAACATGTTATTATTATTATTATTATTTTAACTGCAATTATGACAATGAGAATGAGGTAATAATGACATATCGGGGAATGTTATTTGTTATAATTGTCTAAAATTGGCACAGCGAGCACCACTCACATTGATTAAAAAATCCAGAGTATTTATTACAAAGCAGTTGAAGTTCACTCTGGTAGATGTAATATTTCTTTGAAACTTCATTATAAGAACTATTTTTAAAATCCTCTAGATGATACATCTTACATACTAATGGGCTTCTAAACTTTGCCACTGCTGGCTGATGATTAAGTAAACTTTCAGTTGGTTGTAGTTCCCTTTTGCCATATATGGCGCAGTCTCATCCCAAGACGTCATAGAACTGACATCTTTTGACCATACATCAACATCCACCATTTTAGGGTACCCTTTAACGTCGGTTAGATGACGTTATCGGATCCTAACCCTACCCCAGACCAAAAAAACCTACCCCGTCACCTAACTGACGTTAAAGGTAAAGCGTCAGTTGTATGACGTCCCAGGATCGTCATGTAACTGATGTTAAAGGCTACCCTAAAACGGCAGATGTTGACGTACGGTTAAAGGATTAGTTCACTTTTGAAAACTTTTGCTGATAATTTACTCACCCCCATGTCATCCAAGATGTCCATGTCTTTCTTTCCTCAGTCGAAAAGAAATTAAGGTTTTTGATGAAAACATTCCAGGATTTTCTCCATATAATGGACTTCAATGGGAACCAGACAGTCCAAGGTCCAAAAGACAGTTAATAACAGTTTCAGATGCAGCTTCAAATGTCTTTAAACGACACCAGACGATGAATAAGGGTCTTATCATGCGAAACGATCGGTTATTTAAAAACTTATTCCAAAAATGTAACTTTTCTAAGGACAAATGCTAGCCTTGCGGCTACGTCATCCGTGACCTTTTGAACGTAATTACGTATACGTGACGTTACAAACGCGCCTCACAGAATAGAGCAAGGCTAGCATTTGTCCTTAGAAAAGTTACATTTTTGGAATAAGTTTTGAAATAACCGATCGTTTCGCATGATAAGACCCTTATTCATCGTCTGGTGTCGTTTAAAGACATTTGAAGCTGCATCTGAAACTGTTATTAACTGTCTTTTGGACCTTGGACTGTCTGGTTCCCATATAAGTCCATTATATGGAGAAAAATCTTGAAATGTTTGCATCAAAAACCTTAATTTCTTTTCGACTGAGGAAAGAAAGACATGGACATCTTGGATGGGAGTGAGTAAATTATCAGCAGAAGTTTTTTCAAAAGTGAACTAATCCTTTAAAAGACGTCGCAAGACGTCTGTTAGACTGTGTTACACCATATATCAAGCTAGCATGCTTTATTAAACCTCTCATGACCACTTATCCAGGCATTTGAAGTCTGTATGGGGTCTGGAGCTGAGTGCACCTGATGGATTAGGACAGACGTGTAGAATGATGGAGTGGGTTATATTCGGCCTGTCTGAACGATCTTCAGTTGTGTGAGAGGAGATGTGGATTACCCTCTGTGCCGATTTGTCGTTCCAGTGTGGGGTGGTGGCGTCTCTCCAGGTCTCCGTTATGTGCCACAGACTGCGGTAATGAGAGTCGTTTATGTTGTCATTTGTTTAGAAGGCTTGCAGTGACCATGTCTGCCACTGTCAGACAGGAACCAAGGGATCGCTAAAATGAGGATGCGGTAATGTTGAGTCTGTTGCCGTGTCATTAAAAATGGATCAACAGAATCAGGACGCGCTTAACAAGGATGGTAAGTTCAACAAATTAATGATTTGTCAATTCACATGCATTTATCCAATGTAACTCACAGTGCATGCATGCACTTATTACAGAAACAATCCCATTAGGAACAACCCGAGTGTCTGGAACAACAGACTTTCAATTCCTGAGCCACAACCCACAGGAAACTGAATTGGAATGACAGGAAGAAAAATTCAACATGATGAGCCAATCACAGTGCGCAGCTAACCCAATACATGGACATTCTCTGCTTCCACGTCCATTGAAATGCAATACAGTTAGTCAGTTTCCTTTTGTTTTTATATGTTTTTTCTTGTCATTTTAAGCTTAAAATGGTCAAACGGTGTGCATGGGGTACATGCAACTCCGACACTAGTATCTCTAGAGGCTGGGCGACGGTGTGTATTTTTTTTACTCTTTCCCAAGCCACATCTCAACCAAGATAAGTGTCTGCTCTGGATTAAGTAATGCGATTAAGCTGTGCAGTAGACCACAACACCAACACAACACAAACAAGGATGTCTACATCTGTTCTAACAACGTATTTGAACGTTATCTTTAACATCTCTAATGTAACGTTAGGCTAACGTTAGCCTAACGTTACAAAACGTTAACGTTATCTTCTAGCTGCGTTGTACATCATGTCACTTAGCTGCATTAACGTATCTGTAAATAAAAATAAACAAACAACAAAACGAAAGTAAAGCGGAAAAAGTGAGAGGAAAGAGAGCGCCGCAACAGATCATTTCGTTTCTTTAGTTTTAAAGGAGCATTTCACCCATTTCAACATTAATCTTTAATGAAAGTGGACAGTGGTGGAGGAAGTAATTAAGTAAAAGTACAAATAACCAGATAAATATTTACTTTAGTAAAAGTAGAAGTAACACAATGACAACCATACTTAAGTAAAAAGTAAAAAGTACCTGATTTTCAATGTACTTTAAGTATTAAAAGTAAAAGTACTTGCATAACAATTGATTCTCTTAATGACTATTTTCTAATGATTAATAAACCATTTAATTCTAACTCATTCAACTTAATACTCCTATAACGATGTTCAATAATGATGGAAAAAAAATTGTCACCATTTCTGAAACGAGCTTGCAGTTAGGCAATATAAACCATGCTTATTCTTACTATATGTTAATAACTATGTTTGGCAGTAAACGCGATTAATTTATGGTGTAATTCTGAACCTCTTGGCTTGCCATAATCCTAACCAAACATATATTATAGACGTTGTGTTTCCTATGCACGTAAAAACAAATTTTCGCGTTTAAATTGCACGATAAACACACTGTGTGCGAGACGCATTTAGTTGATGTATCTATGGCAACCAAACGTCACTGGTGAGACAAACGTGCAACGAACGGACGGTCAGATTACGTTTTGGCAGGGGAAAAACTGATCAGAAAATGTAACAGAAGTTGTAGAAATGTAGTGGAGTAGAAAGTATAATAATTGCTGCAAAATGTAACGAAGTAAAAGTAAAAAGTATGCACTATTTATTCTACTTAATTAAAGTAAAGATAGGCTACGTGAAAAATGTACTTAAGTAAAGTAACAAAGTATTTGTACTTCGTTACATTCCACCACTGAAAGTGGATCATATGTCAAAATGTAAAAGAATTTCTGAATCTGGTGCCCTCTTGACCGAGAAAAGAAAAAAAAATAACCGAAGGGCGCATTTCTATCCCAGATACCAAACTGACATTGAATCAACGTGGAAACATGACATGGAAACAACATTGATCTGACATTGTTTTGCTCATCGAATTAACGTTGAACCAACGTCAGATGCGTCGTTCTTTCAAAACTAACGGAAAATCAACGTTGTTTCAACGTTATGAAAGCGAACCAATTTTCGATTTTCATTTAGCTTCGAAGAATGCCGCGTCTGAAGTTGGTTCGAAGTTAATTCGATGAGCAAAACAATGCCAGATCAACGTTGTTTCGATGTCATGAGAGACGTCGTTTCCACGTTGATTCAATGTCAGTTTGCTGTCTGGGGTGTAAGACAACAACCCCCACAATGCACCCCATTTCACAACTCCGTAAGCCACACCCACGAATCCGGAATTGCGCAAACAGAGAAATCAGTTGCAGTAAGAAACAGTATTTAAAGTGTTACCAGAATTTCATCATATTCTTCATGTGGTTTCAATACAGCATCTCAACATGTCTCAAATCAATCATTTCAAACTCTGTAAGGAAACGTGCATTGTCTATTCAGAGATTTGAGGGCCAGCTCGCTGTGGCAGTTATCAGAGCGATTGCCCTCCTGTCCAAGTCTCCAGCAGGGCCGTGTCCTCACAAATACCCTTACAACCCCGGATCTTTCCACACACAGGGCACTGATAGATAGACCAACTGATAGATTGAATACATTTTCACTAATGACCCTCTAGCCATTCATCAGCGACCCTGTTATTCAGTCTGAGTACAGTAGCAGCAAAGTATTTATCCTGCTTCATAAAGACCCGAAACACTTTTATCCCACAGCTACCTTTGAACTGATGGTTTAGTTGCCATGGAAATGGTGAAATGATCTTCTGTTATATATATATATATATAAGCAGTGTTCAGAAGCAATGTTTTCCACTAACATGGACAGAGAACAAAATATGATCATCAAATGATCAGAAAGGCAAAACATCAATCACTCAGCTTGCAACCAAACTGGACTCGTAATAATTGGCTAAAACTGTAATCATGCAGTCTGCAGAAACCTCCCTCTGACAGAGCCGCACAAGGATGAAGATGATTTGCAGGTTCAATGGAAAAATCTAACTTGGATGTGTGTATATTTTCCATGATGCGAGCTGCCTGGCATGGTGTGTGTTTGTGTGTGAAAGGGTCCAAGAGGAGGAGGATCAGTGCATGGAGGAGCACAGGAGGAGGAGACCAACCCAGATCTGCAGAACTGTGATGCTATGATAAAAAGCCATGAAAAATGATCATAGGAGGACTGCTGGAATATATCACATCTGCTTTATGGTCCCTTCGGCATACACTGATCCATGAGGGAGTGAAAGAGAAAGGACACAACATATGTGTCACAGAGTTTCTCTTTACACATCCACATCATACAGTACGTTATCATTAGCACTGTGGGAATGACATCAAACATGGACATTCCCTTTGATGCTATTTGCATGTCAGGAGGATTATTGAAAAGTTACATATTTAAGTTTTCTTTAGGGAAAACATTTTTTCTCTTACTGTAGGAAAGGCGGCGAGAGCAGAAAAACACGACAAATGGAAATCGTACTGATTTGGTTTTAAAGGGTCACTGACTTTTCAACTAACTCGATCACAATATGGAAGGACTTACTTAAAGGGGTAGTTCACTTTTGAAAAAAACAAAACAAAAACGTTTTGCTGATTATTTACTCACCCCGATGTCATCCAAGATATCCATGTCATTCTTTCTTCAGTCGAAAAGAAATTACGTTTTTTGATGAAAACTTTCCAGCATTTTCCACCATATGCACTTTACTGGTAACCAAACGGTTAAATTATGAGCAAAAGTTGTTGTTTTTTAAAGTGAACTACACCTTTAATGACCTTATCCATCCATTATTTAACGTGTTGACATAATTTCCACTGAAACAGCAAGGCAGGGCGGGACATATCAAACAGCTCCTCCCCTTTTAATACATAGCCAATACCATTTCACTTAAATCACAGCTCAGCCATAGCTGCTGATCTCAATACAGATGCAGTTCCTCCTAATCTCTAAAAAGTTGGGTCTGGCATGTTTTGTGTTCTGTGCCAGCTTGTGCATATGATCCACTCTGGTTCTCGTGTCTCTCGACCGGAGCTGCGGTGGTTTGGGTGACACCAACATGAATCCCGTTGTTTTTACGGAAAAAAAAACAAAAAAAAACTGGAAGCTGTGGTTACTAGAACTTTACCGTCAAAAATACGGTATCAATGTTATTGGTTTTACAGACTTAAATTAAAATTTACAGTAATAAACCATATTTCATTATCTGATAATGTTAATTTACCAACCTATTGAAGTATTAATATCTGTAATATTAATGTCACATGAATAAATTAAAGCTCATCACAAGCATTCTTCCACAAGAAACTTTCTGTTAACCAATTAATAAATAACAGTTTTGCACTGTAGCATCTTTAAATCACGATTTTCCAGTGTACATTCGAGTGAAAAGCATAGTAGGGCCGGAAATCGGGTGAGAAACTGAAGTGCAGAGTGATGTCATAAAAATCGTTGATCCATATTGGTGGAAGTGAAAGACTGTATATTTTGAATGCTTATATCTTCAAAAATGTAAAATTTACAGTAATGCTAACATATTCATACGAGCCAAAAATATATATTTTGATTTGATGCACTGTAAAAAAATATTTTCATGATTTGTACACTGTAAAAAAATATTGTTGGTTTAACTTAAAAAAGTAAGTAACCTGCTTGCCTTAAAATTTTTAGTTGATTGAACTGGATAAAGTGAGTTAATGCAATGAAGGAGATTCATCATCAGAAATGTAAATTAATCTCCTTCATTGTATTAACTCAATTTTTCAATTTCAATTTTTTTAAGTTAAACCATATATATTTTTTTTTTACAGTGTGGGGACTTTAAGTAAGTTTGGGCTTAAAACGAGATCAAATAACTGCTATAGTGTGATCAGAAAAATAAACTTAAATTTTTTATATATTTTTTACAAAACAAAACTTAACATCTTGCTTAAGTCTCCCTTAAAACTTAGTCACTTTGCTTCTTAAGTAAATGTATACTTTAAGAATGTCTATATATTTGTGGTGGAAAACAGGAAAAAAAAAATAAAAAATAAAGATCAACTCCTCTGGATTATGCTCTGTGCTCTGGTTGGACGTTGGCCCCGATGGGCTGCCGTGATGTCAGCATAACTGATTACATCAGGATCTGTGGTGCTTGAGGAACGATTTAAGTAACTATGGCAACAGACCGCGGAATATTACTAGCAAACTTAAACTTAACGTCACTCTGTTCTCTGAGGCTTTTGTGAGATTTACTATAATCACCGGTTCAGAAACCTCTCTGCTGGTGCATCATGGATTAGACATCATCTGGGCCATGGGTCTCAGCGGGGTTAAAGACATCTGACCACATTCCCCATCTGTCAAAGCACCCAGCGCTTTATTAAAAAAAACTTACATTTGGGAAATACTACAAAACCTTATTAGTGTAGTGTGCGAAAGTTCATATGCATAAAACCCCTAACACTCACAGTGACATAACTCATCCCACATTGTTTGTGATACCTCAAATCGGCTTATTGAGGAAAGGTCAGCTTTAACTCTCTATAAGCAATCAGACTTAAACATTTTGTGTGGTAAAAAAAAAAAAATAAAAATAAAAAATCTAAATAAAAAATTCCTAATCTGACTTATATTGAAAGTATTGCATATTTTAAATGTACAATACAGTGCAAAAACAATAATTCATTAAGGTTGTTTAAACAAAAATAAACAGCCTTTATTTGAAAAAAAAAACAAAAAACAACAACATTATAAATGTCTTTACTGTCCCTTTGATCAATCCCTTTGATTTTTACTGACCCCAAACCCGAACGGTAGTGTAGGCCTATATTTACGTATATTTATTATTCATATATTATATAGTGTATATTTACATAGCCACCCATCTGATAAAACTACAAACATTCATGGTTCATTTCAATGGCTTTTTAAACGTTTCACATAAGAATGTATGATTATATACATTCTCAGAAGAAAAGGTTCTATATAGAACCTTAAAAGGTTCTATCAGCGCTACATATTTGGAACCCAAAGGGTTCTATAGAGAAGGGTTCATCTGGGTTCTATATAGAATCCTGGGGTTCCATACTTAACCAATAGAACCTTTTACCAAAAAAAATGGTTCTATATCAAACCATTTTGGAGTTCTATATGAAGCGGGGGATGGAACCATTTCTGGTTCTACACTCTAAAAAATGCTGGGTTGTTTTAACCCAACTTTGGGTCAAATATGGACTAACCCAGCCGTTGGGTTAAATTTTTACATTACATTTTTAACCCAACATTTCGGGTTTGTCCATATTTGACCCAACATTGGGTTAAAACGACCCAGCATTTTTTAGAGTGTAAATAGAACCATTTCTTCTAAGAGTGTAGTTCAGCACTCATTATAGAAGGATATTTAAATGTCAAATTGACCAGATAAAATGAAGTATTCCAGAGGGTGTGTAATAAGAGATGATAATTCCTGCTCTCTGGACTGTAGTCATGGCCTTGTCGAGCTTGAGCATCTGTGACCAACACTCAGCCGGTGCAAGGGTCAAAGGGAATCAGAGGATGAATGACAGTTTGCCCTTTCGCCCACAGCAGGACATACTTAAGTTTCTCTGCAGTTTTTAAAGAACAGCAGTTCTTGTTTTATGCAGTGCTAGCATGATGCTGTGAGTGACCCTAATTCGTTTCTCCCCTAAAAATGATCTTTTCACCAAACAAAAACTATTTTTAGCCTTTTTTTTTTCTAATCTTAAATCTGATTTAAGCTACTAAAATGCATTGCACTGAATCTAAAAGATGAAAAAGCAAATGCTAAGGCCACAGGCTCGAAAACTGAGGAAGGTCTCATTAGTCTTTGCAGGTTAATTGCAAAATGTACCACATGCTCTATTGCCTGCAGACACATTTAGTTTGTGTCTGTGAATAATAATAATAATAATAAAAAAAATGCTTCCATAGCTCTATTCGACAGAAATCAATGAGTCACTTTATGTGTTTAGAGGTTAAAGGGATAGTTCACCCAAAAATTACAATTCTGTCATTGATTACTTACCCTTATGTCCTTATGTACGTACCCTCAAACCCATTGGTTCTTACAGAAGCTCAACGTAACATGAGAATGAACCTCATTGGTTGATGAATGCGAATATAAGTCTCTTAAAGGAGAACTCTGGTGAACAATGAACCTTTGGTCTAATAAAACATTGGTACCTAGTCAATCGTTCTCTGAGTTTTGTTTTCATGATAATCGAATGTAAAGAGTTTTATCTCTAAAAACTGTTTAGCGTATAATGCTAGTAATGGGGGCATTGACTAAGTAAAAAGAAATCGCTAGTTTATACCACTAACAAGGCTCAAAATAGCCCCACACTAACGCAGTAACATAATGAGGGTCCCTACATGCAAAACGAAGCATTGAGAACTGTGTAAGTGTACAGACCATTTAATAAGAAGATACTTTATGAAGACAGTTCACTTCGCGTATACAGACAGGAACCATCTTAGAAAATAGTCTCGATAAGTCAAACCACGAACGTCGTGCTGAGTGATCTGAACTGTGTGAAGTTCAGCGAACTTCTGAACTGTATGAACGGCGTTCGGGGATCGACTTATCGAGACTATTTTTTAAGATGGCTCCTGTCTGTATACGCGAAGTGAACTGTCTTCATAAAGTATCTTCTTATTAAATGGTCTGTACACTTACAAAGTTCCCAATGCTTCGTTTTGCATGTATGGACCCTCATTATGTTACTGCGTTAGTGTGGGGCTATTTTTAATGTCTTGTTAGTGGTATAAACTAGCGATTTCTTTTTACTTAGTAAATGCCCCCAGTACTAGCATTATACGCTAAACAGTTTTTAGAGATAAAACTCTTTACATTCGATTATCATGAAAACAAAACTCAGAGAACGATTGACTAGGTACCGATGTTTTATTAGACCAAAGGTTCATTGTTCACCGGAGTTCTCCTTTAAGGGAATTTGGACTAAACTGCTCAATTGATATGGATTAGTTGTACGATCTCTTACGATTTTGCACCAGTTGAGCTGTCAATTGAGGGACAGAAAGCGATCAGCTTGCATAAAAAATATCTTAATTTGTGTTCTGAAGATGAACGAAAGTCTTACAGGTTTGAAACGGCATGAGAATGAATAAATAACAGAGTTTTTATTTTGGGGTGAACTTTCATTTTGACCTTCACGGTAAATAACCACCAATGACGGCCACCTTGACACACATCCGTGTTTTTCCAGGACCTTTGCCAAGCATTTGTATCACAACACTGTGTCACGAGTACAGCGGTCTTCTGTCTACAGGTATAATCTACTTTTCATTAAGAGCTCCGCTGGCCTGCTGATAGGAGCAGGTGTAGGCTATGTGTGACTTTATCTGTACATTCATGTGGATATAAACGTAATCATACGTGAAGGTTTCAGACCGACGGCCCGTAAAGATGGTGTCGCCGTACCTGGCGTGCAATCTGGGCGCGCGGCTTTACCTGCTGTTAGGAGCAATTTGCGCTCCCTGAAATCAAGCGTCAAAGAACGTTGCCTAATATGATTTTAATCCTCCTTGACCTTAAAATAGCAGCAGGGTTTTGGTTTTGATGGAGTAATACATGAGACCCCATCGTTTCTGAGTCAGAGGAGACGCAGATGATCCTCCATATGTAGGTGTCTGATATCCAAAGATTTTTGAACAAATGTTAAAACCAAGAGCTTCTGCAAAATACCAGTTTGTGGGCAAGGTAAGCATCACTATGAACAAAATGTGCTAGGGGCAAGTACATTGTTTAGTCTGGACTATGACAAACTATATAATTCACATTTAGAAAAATATGTTTAAATTTGAATAATATACATTTCATTATCTTTTAAAATGTTTTGTTTTTAAGTATTTTCTGCTCACCCAGGCTTGCATTTGTTCAACCAAAAATGCAGTCAAAATAGTAATTTTGTGAAACATTATTTCAATTTAAAGAACTGTTTTCTATTTGAATATATTTTAAAATGTAATTTATTCCTGTGACCAATGCTGCATTTTCAGGATCATTACTCCAGTCTTCAGTGTTATCATTCAGAAATCGTGATAACATGCTGATTTGGTTTATTTCTAATTATTATTGGTTATACTTTATTATAGTTTAAAATAACCAGCACCACCTCCTCCACAAGCATAACTATTTTTAGTGGAAACTGTAGGTTACCATGGTAATTTTAGTTATGGATGATCTCTGTCGACCCCCAGTGTCTCTGAAACGTCATTGCAGTAGTTGAGCCTCGCGACTTGCCGTAGTTTAAACATTAATCACATGTGTGAGTTGTCAGGAAGAAGAAACAAAAGCGGTTTTTAGGCCAGCTCTGAGAATGCCACCCATGGGCGATGAATGATGCAGCCGCGCGAGCGAAGTGTCCGCAGGTGACTCACCTGTGCGAACCGGCCGCGTGCACGCGCTTACACGAGTCATGGAGAATACAATCCTCGTATCCGGAGCAATGTGTAAAGAATCAGGAATGGAAGAGTAACGTTAGCTGATACATACACCTGACCCGTGTATGCCATGGGGAACTGCTGGACTCAATGTTTTGGGCTCTTTAGAAGGGAAGCAAACAGGATACAAAGAGGAGGAGGGTGAGTCAGTCAATGGCGTGTTATTTCATATGAAGTTGCACCAGCTGTGATCTCTGGCAGCATGGATCGCCTGTTGTCAGGTGCATTGCATTGAACGCTCGTATAACCGGCCAGTGGAAAATCTCTGGATCTTTTTAAAGGAATGTTCTGATATATATCAATGCAGTTTAACTGTTACATCACATACGCAGAGCTTAAGTTGAAAGCAACTGATATCAGTCCCATTAGCAATGTTCATTTCGCGAACGAATCGTTCCTTTTAAATGATTCAAGTGAATCGATTCGAGAGTTTGTAATCCACTTTACTGTTCTAGACGATAGTTTATTTTTTGATAAGGGATATATGTAATTATTTAATGGATACATAAAACAATCCACCGCGTGTTTCACACTTAAGCAATGAATCGAATCTGTTCTCCGATGGAACCGACTCGCTTGAATGACTCGGACTCATCAACGCTACTCTAGTTTCCGCATTAGTTGAGGTCTGATGATGATCTCAGGACCCCGCCCAGAGTCCTCTTGTGAATCCGCCCTAGGACATCAGCTTTGGGCCATTTGCCATTGTGTGTAATTTATCTACTGTATATCTGTCTGAATTGTTGAATCTAAACTAGTACCAGGCATGTTTTATACTCACTATGTTTTCTGTTAAGTCTTAGATTATTACTATTTTGAGAAGTCCCCGTTTCACAGAATAGAATCTCAGAATCTTTATTTGAAACCCAAGTGATGATATTGGACAATAATGTTGCTTAAATCCTTTATATGAAATATTTTAATAACATAAAACCAGCCTGACCAGATGATGATTTGATTGTTTTGTTGTTGTTGTTGTTGTTTTTTTTATTGCCAATAGGTCTAAATACTTCAAAAGTACCACAGCTGGGGAACACTATACCATTGAGGTCATCATAATTTATTTAAAATTATAAATCATTTATAAATACATTCTCATTGCTGTGCAGTTTGAGTGACATCCGTGCGTTCTGTTACAGTTTGAGAACCTTGTGGAGAGCGATGAGGTGAGGACACTTACAGAACTACACTCAACTTCTTTAATTTTATAATATTCCTCCTTTGCTAAGACAACACTTTTGCTTTGTTTTCCAGGGTGAGAGCTCGCAAAGCTGCCCTAGGTATGGTATTATTTAATCTAGACTCTTTTGAGTTTTACTTATTTACCCGGATACTTACATTACACTCAAGTAAAGAAGTATGTACTAGAGAGCAATAGTTCAAGCATTTAAATCGAAATCTGAGGTGAATTATCCATTTTTTTTGTTTTTTTTTTTGATTTGGCTATAAAGGTCACACAAAATGTTCTAACTCGCATGAAATTCTTTTAACAATTAAATAAAGCACATAATTAGTGAGATTACCATTGTCAATTGTCATACTTTTGTATGTTGTTGTTGCCACGACATAGCAGACATAGAAAATGTTTGATTAACAAGGAAAAGATACATATCATATGTGGATAGGACATGGTGTAATGAATTTTAAGACTCTTTATGGATATTGTGCACACAAAAGTGCAAGATGATTTCTAATATATTGATTTCATAATTGCATGTCTCTAAAAATCACTTAGAAACTATATGGATGGTCTAAACAATCTGCATAGTTGGCTCTTGGCTGTAAAATTAACAAGTCCAAGTAAGGGGGGCTGTAATTAGTCGCATTCCTCTCAGATCAGTGCATCACAGATTTTGATTGGCTGAGGGAGACTTTGAACTCTGCTCTCTCTTCTGTCATTGGTTCAGACCCATCAGCGAGGAGGAGATCAGCCACTTGAAAGAGCAACGCTACGCTGCCATCTCAGACCAACAGGCGCTGATCGACAAAAAGCTGAAGGCAGAGGTACGGGAGGTCACATGTGCCCTGATGAAACGTTCACAATAAGACCAGAACAAGAAACTTGTTTATAGTGTGAACAAGATCAATTTTACGTTGGCAACTTACGGTCAAAAGTTGCCTTTAAGTTAGAGCTTACATTGAGTTTATGGTTTCATTTGTTGTTTTCCATTGCTTTGGTTATCACCCCTGCTTTTATTTCTGAGTTTAGTTAACCTTCCCTTCCTGTTGTGATTTTTGCCCAGTTAGTGGCAGAAGAGGAGAAGTTAAGGCTAGAAGAGGAGGCTGCTTTTGCAGCCCAGCGCGAGGCAGCGCGGCTCGCTAAGGAACGAAAGCTAAAGGAGGTGAGGCGTTCGCACTGAGCACGCCCAGCCTTTCTCTTAACCCCGCCCACTTACCTTCAGCCACACCCTTCTCATTTATGACATGCCTTCAGGTCTATTTTAGAAGTTACAATTCTGAAAAAAAAATCCTTGAGTTTTTACATTATGCATTGTTTATCATGTATTTGTTGAAATTACTCATCTTTGAAACATTAGATTGTCAAACGCAATGAATAGACTTCTAAACAGGATTGAAGGCTCTTAATGTTGGTCCAGCATCAAATATCGATCAACGCCCTGTGAATAAACTCAGCACTTAATGCTGATGAAAAACAAAATCAATCTGCTTCCAAGAAAACCTTCTCCACCTAAAACTAACTATCCTAAACTGCATGTCTCTCATTTCCTCCTGTTTTTATTAGCATTTGTCTTCTTAATTTGCCCTCATGTCTTCTGTTCATTTTTATTTTCTATAATTTTCCTTTCTACCATGATTTGTGTGTTTGACCATCTGCTAATATCTGCTTCCCAGGAGGGCACCAAACTTTGGCACTAACAGTTGGAAATAATTTTAGCCATGTTTTTTGAAAATCTGAGCGATACCATAGTAGCACTTGGTGAAAAATTAGCGGAAGTGAGTCAGTCGTCATTCTTAAAATGTTCTGTTTTCAGGGAAAGCAGCAGCCACAGAGGACCAAACCCAAACCAGAATCAGAGAGCAATGACACTCGGCACAAACCGTAAGTTCAATCTGCCCTGAAATGAATGCAAATGGTATTCAGTGACCCCGAAAAGTGTTCGAACACTTAGGTTACACTTACAAATGTACAGTATGAGTGTCATTGCATTAGACACAAAATATCAAACCAAGTAGCATGTGGAAAGAAATGAAGCTAGACTTCCATAGAAATATCTTCCTATTTATGATCCATAATATATATATATATAAATGTGTGTTTCCCCAGTGCGTCCGATGGAGAGTTCGAGGTGTACCTGCAGAGTGTGAAGGCTCAATCTGAAGCATTTCGTGGTAACCGTGAGTTCCCATTAACACAATTCAATTTAAAAATCTATTAGAATACATGTATTTAAATAAAAAAATCTTTTAGTATTCATCTCTAAATGTTAAAATTGGTATCGACTGTGTGTGTGAAGGACTCAGCTCTGAGACGAATGTGGTGACGCCAAACACAGAGAGCAGCTGGGACTTCACCAGTAAGACTGACGCCACGTCACTGGACCTGGAGTGGGAGGATGAGGAGGGTGAGTGACTTCACAGAACCGATAACACTCGCATGATTATGAGCGCTAAGCAAACTATGAAGTCAAGTTACAACATGCCAATTTAAATGTTGCTGTTTTGCAGGTTGACTGTTTGCTTTAAATGTCACATCCAAGACAGGTTTTAACTTTGACATTTTGGAGTGTTTATTGATCTTGTTTAATGCAAATTGTAATATTCAAAATATGTGTCTCTTAAAGGGATAGTTCACTTTGAAATTAATTTTTGGTATGTTTTAGCTTACCTCAAGGGCAAGATGTAGGTGTTTTTGTTCCCACAGTATTTTAAATTTTGATAATTTTAGGTCAAACAATTCTTGTCTGTCTGTCATATAATGGAGGTCTATGGTCACCACCTCAAAGAGCATGCACAGAGAAGTCCAAATGAAACATGATTCAATGACTTGTAAATGTAAGTACACATTGATGGCCTAAGACGAGAAAACGAACTGTATTTATATCGTTTTACCTCTTGTAACCACAGTCACGTCCAAGTGATCGCTTCGGTCTGCACAAGCGCTGGAAGTGATCTCTTGCGCGGTTGTGAAAAAAAGTCTACTTGTCTGTTGATATACAGGAAATCGCAATGGAAGACGATTTTAATATATCTAAATATGTTTAGATCTTCACAGTGAAGGGTAACACTTCCGAAATCTGTGTAAACAATGAGTGACGTACACGCATGAGAGATCACTTCCGGTGCTTGCGCTGACCGAATTGCACTTGGACATGGCTGTGGTTGCAAGAGGTAAAAACGATATAAATACTGTTCGTTTTCTCACACAAACCGCTCGTTTCGTGTCTTTGGCCATCAATGTGTACTTACATTTACGAGTCATTAAATCATGTTTAATTTGGACTTCTCTGTGCATGCTCTTTGAGGTGGTGACCATAGACCTCCATTAAATGACACGAACGGTTTGACCTAAAAATATCAAATTTGAAACTACTGCGGAAACAAAGACGCCTACATCTTGGATGCCCTTGAGATAAGCTAAAACATATCAAACATTTATTTCAAAGTGAACTATCCCTTTAATGCAGTGTGAACTAACACGAATGAACAATAAACAATTGGATTATTATTTTTAAAGTGCTCCTATTATGCTTTTTCGGAGATTACCTTCATGCAGTGTGTAAAATAGCTTGTGAATGTAAAAGGTCGGCAAAGTTTCAAAGTGCACAACAAAGACGGAACCAATTCTGAACTGCCTGAAACATCCAGTCTTACTTTATTTTTACATTTTGATGAATGGTGAATTTTGTACAGGGACCTGTATTAACAGAGCAAATTGGGTTGACTTAATCCATGTGTCTTCACTGTAACAAATTAATATGCGTCATTACACAGGAATGAACCGAATGGGTCCTGCATGGGAGCGTTCCAAAACGGAGGAGGACATTTTACGGGCGGCGCTTCGTCCTGGCGGGAAACAGCTGGACAGCGGACCCACCTCCACCTCTGAGGACTCCAACGCTCTGGAGTGGGAGAACGACTTTGTCAGCGCACATCCCGAGGACAGTGGTGACCATGGCGACGAGGACTTTGAGGGATTCGTTAATCCAGTATTGGACACGCCCACTGAGGAGGCGGGGCATAAGGCCAGCTCTGACCAACAAGAGAGATAGTCTACAGCAAGAGACCGTGAGACCACAGCGATTTCAAATGCCTCGTTCAATATCAGTGTGATATGACCACGGATGGTCAGTTCAACTTGATGTATAAAATGAAATTCTTAAAGTGTGAGAGAAAATGTACTGTCATTGGGTGAATATCATGAAAATTGTCATAATTTATCCCAAAAAAATATTATATATATTTTCATTATTTTGACTGTTATCTGTATTACAATAAAAATACTGTAATACAAGCATTTCTAACTTTTAAATCAGTCGATACAATACATGCAGCCATGCTCAAACATCTTTATGGATGCTTTATTTTGTTTATGCAAAATATAATTTCTTTTGGGATGAATAATGGCATGTTTGTGACAGTTTTCCTGAGATTCACACCATTAGGTCACTGATTTATTAGGATTTGCGTTCCACGGGTAAATTTGCCCCGGTTTTTAATTATTAGATGCATCTGTAATTTGTTTATTCGTTTCATTTTAATAACTGGGTGAGGAATGTTTTTCGTTCAGCCTTATTTCAGAAGTTTTCATTAGAGATCTGAATCAAGTGCAATTTTAGAAGAAGAGGGAAGTTTCTCGAAAGCTACAGATGTTTTCCAGAACAGTCATATCTTTTCTTTTGCATGGTTGATACGATAACAGTCATATCAGACATTATAACAGGGAAAATGACTTGTCAGGGAATGTGTGCCCTTGTATGATGTGTATGAGACACAGGACAGTTTAAAGGGAAAGACCTTTTGGCTAAAATGCATTGGAACGTATTTAAATTAAGTCCATAAGTGCTTTTAAAATAGTCACTGTTTATCTGTCTGTGGGTCAAAGGGTTTGTTGTCAACACTTTTTGGAAACGGTGACGACCAGTTCTTTAAAACCTTGCATTTCTTAACTAAATGGATCAGAAAGAGGGAAAACACATGGTGTAATATGGATATAGTCATATTCTACCTCTGGTTTTGATAATCCTGACGTTATTGAATGAATTCATGCTGTCTTACTGTATCTAAAAATGATTTGATGTGTATATCTTTCCGAAACATGAAAGTTGTTTCACAGTGAAATCGAAGAAATATTATTTTGCATAAAGAAAATAAGCATGTTTTAGGAAAATTGTTTTTGACATTGATTGACACCATTTTCATGAATACTTATTACCATATTAAAGGGATGGTTGATTATGATTTCACTTTTCTAACTTTAGTTAGTGTGTAATGTTGCAGTTTGAGCCTAAACAACATCTGCAAAGTTACAAAGTTAAAAGCAAAGGGAGATATTTGCTTTTAAAGAACTCGTTTTTTAAGGACTACAACAAACGGCTGGTAGGGACTACACGAGCTTCCCCCTGGATTAGTGACATCACTAACCCCGCCCCCGCAAACACGCAGTCCATGTTGAGGAGAGTTGTAGTCAAGCACATTTGTGAGTAAACTCAAACTTTAGCATCCATCTTTCCACATGCAATAGAAAATCACTCTGTGTGCAACTCACAACAGTTCCTATACAAGCGATTTATAGATTATCAAGACAGAATATGCTAATTGAAGATAGTTAACTCCATATCAGCAACATAAATTCAACAACTAACCATTCAAAGATGTCCTGTTGCATTCTATGTGTTGTCACTTCTTCTTAGTCTCTCCATCTTTGTCTGACTCCAGTTTAAACATAAAAGGCAGGACAGCTTCTGACATTTTAGCGTGTGTCTTCGTGAGGTAATCTCAGCTGCTAACGCAAACACTCTTGAAGCTCCGCCCACTGTCCCGGGAACTGCAGTTCATTTGCATTTAAAGGGCCAGACACAAAACGGTGCGTTTTTGCTAACCCTCAAAAAGTGACAACTTTAGCATGCTATATAAAAATATCTGTGGGGTATTTTGAGCCAAAACTTCACATACACACTCTGGGGACATCAGCGATATATTTTACATCTTAATTGTGAAAAGGGCATTTTACCACCTCTTTAAAACGTTCTCTTTCTGTGATGTGAAAAAGTCAAAATCACTATGGCCTAAAATATGCTTATATATTTCTTTATATGATACAATTTTATCTTTGTTTTTCTATTTAATTATGGGGTGAGATATGACCCGAACATGTTTTTTGTGACCCTATAGATGCCATATTGAATTTAATGCAGATGAACATGTGGTGAGGGATATCATCTTTACAATGGAACGTATAAATGGCTTAAATAACATGATTTCACACCCTTTTAAAACTGTTCAATGGAGTTGTTGTACTGAAGTTTTTTCTCTGAGAGACGTTTCGTCCACTGAGCAATCAGACTGTTGTTATAAACAATGAAAAATATGGCATCTAACCTGACAGGGTCTTTATTGGAACGGTATTAGCATAATGAATGAAAGAGGGGTCATCAAATGGTCAGAAATTATTTTTACACATGAATTTGACTCGACTCGTTTAATTGTTTGCCATCTGCCATTGACCCACATATTTCCCTCAACCACAATGCTTTTAAATGTTTTCATGTATTCTGATCTGTATATTAATGATTGTAAAGCAGACGCGAAAGGCCTTTAAGAGCAGTGGAGACTCCGCGTCTGTCTCTAGTTGTAAAACATCAGTGCCCACAAGAGCTTCTGTACAGCACAATCATGTCACGTTATTTTCTTATTCTACCAGCACACCTCAAAAGAGATGTATTCATGTCGTCAGAATGTGAAGTATGATCAATGCAGTGTTTGTTTTTGAGTCTGTTGACCATGTAACTCATCCTGTTTGAAGAGTTTGGGAACATTTGCAAAGATAAATGAATGTTTGTCCATCAGTCAGAATTAAATGGGCCCAGGTGATTGTAAATAATGTGTAGCTGATGTGTGAAATGGCATTTTAAAATACAGCCCCATCTGTGTGTTTATGGAGGCATATTTATGGAAATGACTACAAGGTTTGCAGCTTTAACTGATTGACTAATGGAAACACTGTTACCAGGCCTTATTTTGCATTATGACTAGTGTGTATATTGAAATGATAATAGTGGTTCTCAATTTAAGGAAAATAAAATATGCTGAACATTCCAAGAAAGGCTCTGGAATTACGTTTCCTATGCAATTCCCAACTCTTCAACAGAGCTTAAACTGCTGCACAGTTACATTTGTGATGTTTCCTTGTGTTAGAGGAACATCTTTTTTTTCTCCACAATTCTGGGTGTTAGTGAAGGACCTGTCATATTTCTGATAAACTGAACGTAATTACAGTTTTTATTATCTAATCAACAGAACATACAACCTTGGGTTAGATCTGACTAATAAACAAATAATATTACACCCGTCTGTTTGCATTTATATTAGGCAAAATTAACTGGATGACACAGAGTATATATATATATATATATATATATATATATATATATATATATATATATATATATATATAGGCCTATATATATATATATATATATATATATATATATATGATAAATATAACTTTCAGACTGAGACAAAATGTCAATGATCTGAACATTAGCTAAATTTTAGTGAGAGCGCTACACAGACTGTAATGACAAAAACTAAACTGCAGGTGGCGGCGTTGTTTCATAAATCAATCAATGAATCAAACACGCAGGGCGCCAATATCTACGGACATCCATTGAGTTTAAATATCTTTATGTGGTATAAAGCTGATTAATATTATAATGCATAATAATTACATGTTCAGACAGTCTTCGATTACAGTTTCTAACTTAGTGTAAATCATTTAAAGACAGTTTATTCTGCAAGATTTTGAGGGTCATTGATTGGAGGTCATACTGTTTACTCTTATACAGGGATTTTGCCTCTTTCACAAGATGAAAGTATCAGCCCAAGGGAAAGAGCCTTGAGGTAAAAATAAATTGCTCTTTCTCTCTCCTGTCTGCAGCTCCGGCAACACGCTCAGGGAAACTAAAATGAAGATATATGACAGACACACACTCACAGACTAACTGCCATTTAATTTGATCAATAGAGTCATTGTGGTCAAATGAAATGAAACCTATGTCAATTTCAGTAGCATATGCCTATCTGATATTTTATGATCTGTTATTTATTTCATTCAAATGTACAGCCTCACATCAGTGGTTGAGGAAGGAAAACGTACTGTAGCGATAAAAATGTGTTATGCTCTCTTATTTCCTGTTGAAAAAGATTTACAGTAACAGTGATGTAAAGACACTAAGGCACTTGAATGAGTGCATCAAGCCATGCTTATGGTGACTTTTAGGCATTTATTATTGAAGACCGCAAATTGTCAAAGGGTTAGTTCACCCAAAAATTCTGTCAGTATTTACTCACCCTCATGTTGTTCCAAACCTCTATGTGTTTATTTCTTCTGATGAACACAAAGGAAGATGTTTGGAAGAATGTTTTAATCAAACAGATCTCATTCCCCATTGACTATCATATGTATTTTTTCCTACTATGGTAGTCAATGGGGAATGAGATCTGTTTGATTAAAACATTATTCCAAATATCTTCCTTTGTGTTCAACAGAACAAATAAACACATAGAGGTTTGGAACAACATGAGGGTGAGTAAATACTGACAGATTTTTCATTTTTGGGTGAACTAACCCTTTAAAGTTCACTTTTGGCTTGCTTAGTTGGGGACATTTAATATTCAACAATAATATTAATCTGTGTTGTATTACTTTCATGTTATCACTGTGAAGCTGCTTTGATACAATCTGTATTGTAAAAAGTGCTATATAAATAAAGGTGAGTTGACTTGACTCAAAAATTATGCAATTCTGTCATCATTTACTCACCCTAAAACTCACTTTTCCATTAGCGTTCACGAAAGATGTGAAGCAGAACATATGTGGCTAAGAGCAAATACATCCTAAATTTGATGTTTTACAAGCAGCTTTGTTTTTCAGTGACTATTGCAGCTTTCGTGCCAATTTTAAAGAAAGTTTCAGTGTTTTGTATTCGGTCAGTTTCTAGTGACACATTACAGTAGCCTGTAGATATAATATAAGCCACAGAGTAATGCTGCAGAATAGTGCATTCACCTATAGCATCAGCCAGCCAACAACAGCAGTTATGGATTTTAAGATTTAGATCATATCTGTTAAATAGATACTGTAGCTTGGGGACATACAATAGATTTGGTCAAATTTTAAAATAGACAAATAGATAAAATAAAATAGATATTATAGGCTAGATTTCAACACATTCTCACCCCAAGGCATCACCTTTTGACCATGCTTCAATATTTGACGCTTCAGGCACCCTTTAGGTTTAGATCTGGGGTAGGTCAGTTAGGTGACGCCTTGGGGGTGAGAATGGGCTGTATATTTCTGTTGGTTTGTGTGTTTTTCTTTGTTTTGTGGACAGTCCACTGGGTTGTGAATGAGACAGCATAGAGAGCCTAAGTCCCGCGCCTCCTCTTCCGGCTCATGGGACCTTATTTCGGAAAAAAATATGAATGGTAGTCAATGGCGAGAGACAACTTATCTTTTTATTCCGTCTTCACTGTGCCCTCAATTACACATATGATGTTTGTCAATTGAAAATATAATTCTGAAAGTCAAGAACGTCGCAGTTTGTCATACAACAGAAGAGTAACATTTAGTTTTATGTGAAAATCGCTCTGTGAACTACGTCTCCCGGGAAACGAAACGAGATCCGCTGTTCGTGTGTGGGCAGTCTGGAACAAAACACTCAGGTAGGACGGCGTAACGTACGATTATAACGTAAGACGGTAGAAACAATGACAGACATTAGCCTCAGTAAAGTTAGCTTCATTCATTGAGACAAAATGTGCGGCTTTGGGGTTTGTAGTCTTTTACGTATTTTCACAGTCTTATACCTCAACGGTTTTACATCAAACTGCAACTTTCTTTACTTTAAAATGTATAATCATATGTGTAATTCAGGGCACAATTCAAACGAGATCAAAATATTTGTTGTCTCTCGCCATTGACTACCATTCAATATTTTTCCGAAATAAGGTCCTATGGTGGTCGACCGGAAGGGGAGGGAATTAGGCTCTCTATAGAGACACCATAGACATATACACTAGACCTCACCTTGGGGTTCTAAGCATGCGTCAAAACTGCCGCCATCTTGGAACAGGGGTCTTGTCATAGGAAGTAGCTAGGTAACGCTGCTATCTCTGCCTTTACGTCGAATTCATTAATGGTGGCAGACTTTTGTGCAGCGTATGATGTTCACGGATGAAATCTGAACTAGGAAGAATGTTTTAAAAAAAAAAAAAAAGTTCTTTCTGGAATCAATGATAAATACATGTCTAACCGTTGGAACAAACCAAAAAAACAAGAAAAATCATTCATGATGATTTATGGTGATTTTATTTCCGTTAGACCTGTGTCTACTACATTGACGCTGATGCATTAAAGTGGAGGGGCTCCCCTGTTTCAAGATGGCGGCTCTATTGACGCATTCGTTCCAATGAACTGCCGTAGCCAAGGTGACTTCTAGTGTATATGTCTATGTAGAGACACCACGATGCGTCAACATTCCAAATCAGAAATGGAACACTCGTCTGTTGATGCGTCGGGTTCTATTTGTTTTTGAAGCGCCACTCATGTTTGGTGCAAATAAGATGAGAGGCAGTGTTGTATACTCGAGACTCGGACTCGTCTCGGACTCGGTCTCGAGACCATATTTTAATGGTCTTGGTCTTGTCATGGACTCGTGTCCATTTGGACTCGGAATTGACTCGTACTCGAACATTTTTTTTTTTTTAGGACTCGGAATTATTCCCGAGTCCACTCGAGTTCAATTAAAAATATTTTTCATGATTATTAATGTATGTTAATAAAATATTTCTTTAAATTGGTTGCCCAGTGACCAACACGCCCAGTGATTGGTGATTTTCTAGTGCGCAACTGCGCATGACAAATTGTAATAAAATTACTTTTAACACCACCTACTATGTGGCCTTTTTACCCTAAACTGATCATATTCAGTAAAAAAAAAAAAAAAAAAGGATTTCTCTAAGTAAATAAAAGTAAATTAGGTAATCAACCCTCACTGGTCTCGGACTCGACTCGGACTCGACCGTCTCTGTGGTCTCGGACTCGACTCGGACTCGACTCTCTATGGACTCGGACTCGACTCGGACTCGACTCTCTCTGGTCTCGGTGTCGACTCGGACTCGACCGTCTCTGGTCTCGGACTCGACTCTCTATGGACTCGGTCTTGACTCGGACTCGACTCTCTCTGGTCTCGGTGTCGACTCGGACTCGACCGTCTCTGGTCTCGGACTCGACTCTCTATGGACTCGGTCTTGACTCGGACTCGACTCTCTCTGGTCTCGGTGTCGACTCGGACTCGAGTGAGGTGGTCTCGACTACAACACTGATGAGAGGGATTCATCATTGACGCTGAGTGAATGTTCAAGGAGAGAATGTTAACTCTGATGTGATGAAAAGATTTAGCTGACAAATCTATAATTATCATCATCATCATCATCATCCAGGTGGATGAATCCAAATTTTGAATGTCCCGTTCTCAATGACCCCGTTTACACCAGTATTGGAGTTGTCCACCTGTGATCTGATGGCCAAAACACGTCTTAATACAGGGCCTCAGTGAGGCCTTTCCTTTATTTATCTTGGATGCCTTGTGCATTCAGGTCCATAGGCTATTCTTGCCTCGGCCCTTTTTAAAGATTAATCAGTATTGATAATGCATTAATGTTCCTCTACTGAAAAAGTGCTGCTGAAGGTAAAAGGCTTAGTGATGTTTGGACCTTTGGGTTTTGCTGATGTCTGTGAGCTTTAATAATTGAGATCCATTATAATGTCTGAAGTCAAATTCACAGCTTCATTCTCATTTTCATTCTAACCAGGCTACTATATTAAATATTGATGGCCCCTGAAAATGCACCCATATTGTTATAGGACATGATGAACGAGCTGTGATGGCCGAGAGGTTAAGGCGTTGGACTCGAAATCCAATGGGGTTTCCCCGCGCAGGTTCGAATCCTGCTCACAGCGACCTGACTCTTTGATGAATGCACGGGTGGGAAGGGTGTCTTATTGGTCCTCGATGCAATCAGTGCAAGTGTTTCCATTACTAAAGAGATGTAACCAAATGTGATTTCAATTATTCAAGCACTGACCATTGTCAAGTCACCTTTATTTATATAGCGCTTTTTACAAGGCACATTGTATCAAAGCAGCTTCATAGTGATAACATAAAAATAATACAACACAGACCAATAAAATAATTGTGATTGGCTTAACACAAACACATCTTTAGACAATGGCAACATTGCTACTGTGTGTGCAACGCGTTCTCATCCCAAAACGGCATATAGGACGCTTTTGCAAAAGCGTAAATATCCAACGCACATGGCACCCTTTAACGTCTAATGAGACGCTTCGGTTAATGGTTAAGTTTAGGTATGGTGTTGGGTAAGGGTTAGACCACTAGGGGGCACCTTCTGCCCAAATATATCTGCGTCTCATTTCACGTTAAAGGGTGCCATGTGCGTTGGATATTTACGCTTTTGCAAAAGCGTCCTATATGTGTGTGTGTGTGTGTGTGTGTATGTAAGTGTTTGTTATATTACTTTAAAGGGATAATTCACTTTTGGTATGTTTTAGCATACCTCAAGGGCATCCAAGATGTAGGTGTCTTTGTTTCCGCAGTATTTTTAATTTTGATATTTTAAGGTCCAACCGTTCTTGTCTGTCAGTCATATAATGGAGGTCTATGGTCACCACCTCAAAGAGCATGCACAGAGAAGTCCAAATTAAACATGATTTAATGACTCATAAATGTAGGTACACATTGATGGCCTAAGACACGAAACGAGCGGTTTGTGTGAGAAAACGAACAGTATTTATATCGTTTTTACCTCTTGTAACCACAGTCACGTCCAAGTGATCTGAAGGCACATGCACTTCGGTCTGCGCAAGCGCCAATCACTCACTTCAAATGATGGAAGATGTGTTGCTTCTACATGAGCAGCCCTTTGATAACTTCGTGGACTCATATACACTAATTTGTGGTAAGATTTGTTATTTTGCAGTGAATCTTCAGTGCAGTGTCTTATAATCAGCTGTTGTGTTTTAGTGCGGCAGTGATGTAGTTAATATAGTTATATGTATGGAGGCTTGTTTCCGACACCGAAAAGTTTTTAAAAGATTATTGAGACTTTTTATCTCACAATTGCGAGTTTGCATCTTTATTTCTCAGAATTGTGAGATATAAAGTCAGAATTTATTGCGAAATCTAAAAACAGAATTGCGAGTTTTTTGTTTGTTTTCATTGTAGTGAATGACATGCTAATGTGACCCCGCCCACTGACAGCACGTGCTATGCAACCTTTTTTTTAAGAGCGTCAAAGAACCATTTTGTGTTCCTCAAATAACTTTAGTTCTTAAAATAACTTTTTTTTTTCATATGTGATCTATTTAACATTTTGAAGAATCCTTCTCCATTATAAAAAAAAACTTTTTGTGCAGTGGAAAAGTTCCAAGGTCTTCATGAAACCAAAATGCCAATAAATAACCTTTATTTTTATGAGTGAGAGTTATGGTGGTTCAGCTCCGACTGAGCGATCAGATCCAGTAGGCTAGTGTGTGCTCTGAGTGCACAGCATTAGTCAAGACAGAAGAGAGTTCAAAGATGAGCGCCTCAACATGGAAGCTAAATATAGAACAGACTGAAAGTCAAGAGCTTTATTTTCCCTCCCGGTGATACAGAGATGAGGAGACAGACAGCCATCTCTCAGGGTCTATAAAGGGGGAAAACAAGGGGAACATTCTTCCTGCACACAGTCACCACAAACATTACAATTATTTTAATCAATGACGTTTAAGACAATCACTTGAGGAATTATTTGGACTCCAAACACCTGATAATAGTCACAGTCCAGGTATTGTTTATGATTTCAGGGTTTATGTTGCATTGTACAATATAAACTGACAATACTATAGTATACACATTTAATTTATTATGCCCAAATATACATAGAAGTATGAGCAGTATGTTCTTCAGCATATATCAGATTTAGAGAGAGAGAGAGAGAGAGAAAGAGCGAGAGAGCTATCACTCTCTCATTGGTTGATTGTGTTAGTCTCCTCCCCCCCTGCGCCAATCAGAACGCTTGATTACTCATTGATCACAGGTGCTCTGAGAGGAGCTTATAAAGCTTCAGAGTAGGCTCAGTGTTTGGGAGACTGACTCAGTTTCCACATTTTCTTTCCTGCGGTATGGTAATATATGTTTCCCTCTTTGGTCGCCCCACTCTCTGGGGTTTTGTTTTGAAGTGGGTAAAGTTTGGACTCTCCAGTGAGTGTTTGTGTTCTCACAGCACCTTTGAGGAAACCACTTTCTTTTGAGATTGTTACTGGTTTCTCTTGGAGTTGTTCTCCACTGCATTTTTAAATTGATCTGAGTGCAAAAAAACACACACACACAAAACTAGCAGATTAGAAATTTGGTCACCTGGATACTCATACAATATCAAACTATCACTTCTAGACTGACAATGTTTCAATGTGAAAAAAGAAACAGCCCTTTGTTCGATGTTGTGGTGTTATTCTGCTTCCCCTTAAGAGCCAGTTTAGGAAATCATGGTATTCTCTCATAATGAAATAACTAAAATATTTATGCAATCTGACTCTATCCTGTGGATGATATCAATTCATGCTGCATTTGTTAGGAAAACAGTGGAAAAGGCAACAAATCTACTGCAATAAATAATTTCCCAGAAAGGGGGAATAGATGCATCAAAGACGTGCAGTCGGCCAGCACTGACCCAACACAATAGAGATTTGTGAATTGTTTATAGAATTATGCATTATACATATAGAAATATACATTGTTTGTTTTAGAAAGTAGATTAAAAAAAATGAGATATGGAAAGTGACTGAAATAAACAGAATTAACTTTCCACTAAAAGGGTTTCCTAAATGTTTATAGAAAAAGAAAAATATTAAGTTTGATTTTTACTACATAACTGTTGCTCAAGGAGTTGTTTTAATTGTCATACATTTGTTTTACATATCTTTGTTATGCTTTCATTATTTTATTTCAGTTGTTTCCTATCATGCATTGTGAAGTGTTCTTGGGTACATATGTGCTATTGAAATAAATAGATATTTGTGATAGGAGAAACTTGATTAAAATTGATTTGATTCACAATCTATTGAATGGAACATGAGGACATAGTCATAAGAAAGCAGCTTCAGTGTTCGACACAATCGTGTTGTTCTGGTAGATCTGAAACTTAGTAATGCTCACTTTTTGTGACCTCTCAACATAAGTTAGTGAAGGTCAGGTTTTATTTTAATGTTGTCAAGTCACCTTTATTTATATAGCGCTTTTTACAATACAGATTGTATCAAAGCAGCTTCACAGTGATGACATGAAAATAATATACAAGTTTGTTTCTAGAAGAAAACTGGGCCAATGTCCAGCTTAAAGGGCACATTGCAGGTTTGAGGACCCAATGAGTCAAGAAAAATAATGTAGGAACTAGATTTTCTTTAAAATATATGTGTATAAAATATGTGTCTTTTGGTGAGAGACGTGCTTATAGATATACACGTTCGCTAACGATATACACTGTGCTCCCAATATTGTGATCCTATAACAGGCCAGCACACATTAGTATTTTTAGGGTAGATTTATACTATTAAATGTATAAAAACTATACTTGAGTATATTGTAGCCTACTAAAAACATACATTTTTAATGCATATTTTTCCCCTGGGTTATAACATAAACAGAAAATTAAAAATTGGAATATTTAAACAACCAATTTTGATTTTCAATTACAAGTTGCCTCTATTTAGGGCATGACAAATTTTCCTCACACTATTGGATGCCATTGTAGTATGCGATGATCAATATTCTTGCTTCGGCGCCCCATGTTGAACTCCATCATATCGCTGGGATAATAATCATTTGATCTGAAGTGAACGCTACACACGACTGCGTTTTCCGAAGCCGATGCGGAAGAGAAATCCCGTCTCTTCACCTGCACAAACCGCACCAGGAACGAAAGATATAGGCTAGCACCATCCATTTACTTGTAATGGAAACTTGTGGACTCGATCTTGAAGTCCTGACAGGCCGGAGTTTTTGCAACCTTCACAAACACAATAATTTACCATGACGATGATAAATTAAAATACCAAAACTACCGAAAGCACACTGACTGACGACCGTTCTCACTGAATACCAGCCTACTCTAAACTGGGCCGAGGCTGAGGCTCCCGAACGTGACGTAAAATGACGCGATGTTGAGAAAAAAAAGCCGTTTTTACGATTAGTCCAAGAAACGCTCACTTTAATCTACTAAATGAGTGCCCTTATGTTGTTTTAAAACATTTTAAATCCTGCATTAACTTTTCATATGGTATTTTCATACAAGGTTATCTATAAATGTACTTTTTTTAACCTGCAATATGCTCTTTAAGTAAGGCAGATCAACAATGTTGTGACGCTTTTGAAAATGAGGGCATGTCACAACCTGTCCATGTTGACATCTGCTTATAGTTTGGTAAGTTCAAGTGGAAAAAGTCTCTGTGGAGTTTGATTTGACAGCCTCTGACATCAATGACAGAAGATTAGAGAATCACTCTCTTCTCTCTTTTAAAAGCTGACAAGCCTGTTTGTTTTCATATCTTGGCTTTGCATGATTAAAATTGGTCGCAAAGGCCGTTTCATGCAGACCCTCAAACCGTATTCACTTTATAGCCCTTAATTGAGGACAAATGTGGGCACGGAGGAGTCAGGTGTGATCCTAATTTGTATTTATTATAAATGTTAAATCACTGTCTTCGATGGTGTTTTGTTTATTGTGGGGGTATTTTTGAATTTATTTGCTTCAAATAATTCCATATTTTCTATGTAAATTATTTCTGTGTAAATTAATTACTATGCAGTTTTATTTTTTTAACTACATTAAAATATCATTCCAAGCTAAAACCTAAAGATGAAGTGACTTTGCTGTTACCTGGCGTCTTATTTTGGCTTATTTTATAGAATGCTCTAAATTACAGTTTTTCCCATTCATTTCTATGGGTGCCCATTTTTGACCCAAATTCAAGATTAAGGAGTTTGTTTTTTTTCACCCACTTAAAATTGTAGAATTAAGTAAAAAAAAAAAAAAAAATAGTGTGTGTTCAGCAGGGAAAAGTAGCAAAGTCTTGTACCGCTCAGATCAAGGGACGTATTTTTAAAAAATAAATTTTGCCCACATTTGTCCAGAATACGGTTTTAGGGTTAAACCGTTTCCTGCTAAAACTCATCTTTGGAAACACTAAAAATGGTTTGTGGTTTTTTTTTTTTTTATGTGTGCTGTACCAACCCTCAACATCGGGTGGCGCTGTAGTGTCAGGTTTTCTTTCCATGACCATTTTCATTTAGCAGCTGCGCTGGGTGATCACTTTTTTTCAGCTCAGCCTTGTTTGTGAACGAAAACAGTCGAGACATTTCCATCAGGATTCATTTAAACCCGATGTGCTCTGAGCTATTGCCCATGAAACGCACAAACCACAGCTCTCCTGAAGACAACACTGCGATCCGCCTGGTGTTTATGCTGCAGAATAACATTGAGTCACACGAGTGCTGTAGACAAACACCATGGTCAACAAAGCAGTCAGCATTACATAATGAAGGGATGAGTGAATGCGTTCAGTCTTTCTCCGAGCTCTAGATGGGTGGTCGGCAGCACAGGCCCACAGCGGGAGGATCTTCTTACACCGTGTCTCGGGAGAGTCTCCTGCGCCATTCAACCCCTTATCAGAGCATCAGATGTTTACAGTCTTATATTTCATGCAGCCATTTGGCTTTTTTAGCAGCACAGAGATAAAGACTATAGTAAGGATGCAGGGACAAAGTCAGGAATAATGCAACACAAGGCACAAACACAACAATAACATACTAGATTAAAGATATGGAAAATTGTATAGGCAAAAAGAAAAAGGCTAATTTAGAAAATGGTTAAATGTACAACATCAGTGCTATTCACAAAATTCTGTCCTCTGAACTCATAAAATTTCCAACTTTCTTATAATAATAGCTTGAAGTCTCAAATCCAGTAGGCTTTTGGATTATTGCTGAAAATAATCTGTGACCAACAAACTTTTATGATTTTTACACATTTTGTCCATGATCATCTTAACAAACGGAGAACTTTTATGCATTTCGAAGCCTAAATACAATCGGCATGACGCTAAATCTAAATGTAGACTATAAACAAACTACACCAGTCACATGGTTTGAAACTTCACCACCATTAAGCTTCAGACAACTCTTCCAGTCTGAATTAAAAAAAAAAAAAAAATTAGTTAGAATAGTTTGTGAGAGCAAAGCGTATATGAGTTTACCTGTCTGGACGATGACGTTTAATGTCCCAGACAAACTCTAGTCCCATTTAGTCACTTTTTCAAGACAAGTAAAAGCTTTAAAAATTTCAAAAGGGTATAGCGGGTGTATTTCAACGCTATCTCACAACCAATTCGTACGAGTGATTAAAAAGTGGCAAATTCGTACTAATTCATACGACCTCACTTGTACGAATTTGTACGATTTGTCTAAACCCAAGTGATGGGTAGTTTTAGGGGCGGGGTCAGGGGTAGGTCATTCGTACGAATTGGTCAACTCGTGAAATAGGTACGATTTAGCAAAAATCATACTAATCCGTATGAGTGATCGTACGAATTGTTACGAATTAGCCACCTCGTAAAATTTGTACGAATTGCCGTGAGATCGTGTTGTGTATTATGTTGTAAAATAAAACATGAAAATATTTATATATAAATATATAAATATTTATATATATTTATATATATATATATATATATATATATATATTAAAGCAGCACTCTGTAGTTTTTTCAACCTTTATAATATTTTTCCAAAACCCTTGAGATGGTACATCGACTTACAATAGGTTGAATGACAGGTCTGACATAGCCTGATGGTGTCTGTATCGCATTTACTCGCACTCTGTAACTTCGGGGAGCGGGTAGGAACCCCGAGCACAAAAAGAACTACAAAATTCGACTGGTTTACAGCATACGTCACTCAAATTCCGACGCGAGAGCCCAACGAGCTTTTCTTTTTTTTACCTCTGTATGTTGTCATGGCTGAAGCAGCGAGTAAAACCAAATGTGAAGTGTGTCAGAAACAGAGCGCGCGGGCGATCAGTTTACTGTTGGTAATGTGTTGTGTAGCTTCACCCCTCGCTGCATCCAGTGTAGACTGCATTGCTTTCTTTTGAGGGCGCTTAACACACTCAATCATCCCCGTAGAGCCGGGGCGGGCAGCTCGCGCCAACTCGAGACGTGAAAGTATACTGATTACTGAGTTTGGTAGGGGCTACATTCTTGCAAGTAAATAATACATGATTAGACGAACAAAATAATCGGTGAGGATAACTATCCTATGTCTGCAGGCTGATAAGTCAAGTTTGGTACTTATTTTCTGCAAATCGATTTTTCAAATTCTGTTGCCAGGCCAGTAGTTGGCGATGTCTCTTTGTAATGAAACACTGAACGCCTGAACACGTAATATGCATGCACATGACATCACCGATTTCTCATTCGTGTTTTTGTAATTTACTCTGAGAAAATGACGACAGTTTTAAAAAGTTTGCATTTTTTTTTTGTAAATGGTGTCAGCGCCCAGTCTCTTTTCAGAATGCTTGCATGTGTCAATCACAAACAATGTTTAGTTCACACAACTTTTTAACTATGACAAATTAACACAGTCTCATCCCAAAAAGTCATATAACTGACGTCTTGGGACGTTTTTTGACCGCACGTCAATATCCGCCTTTTTAGGGCCCCCTTAAACGTCGGTAGATGGCGATCCCGGGCCGTCATACAACTGACGCTTTACCTTTAACGTCAGTTAGGTGACGGGTTAGGTTTAGGGTTAGGTTTAGGTATGGGGTAGAGTTAGGATCCCATAACCTCATCTACCGACGTTTAAGGGGGCCCTAAAAAGGCGAATATTGACGTATGGTCAAAAGACGTCCCAAAACGTCAGTTATATGACGTCTTGGGATGAGACCGGGTTGGACAAATACACATAAACCAATACTGTGCATATGTCCTTCTTAAAATATTGTGATAAACATGTTCCATGACTGTGCAGTCATAAAAATGCATTCAAAACTGTTTCATTATGTGAACAAAGAAATTTCAAAGGGATCATTTTGACCACTACATTTGTTTTTGCTATAATATAAGGGTTTGAATTTTAATATGAATTGTCAAACCCTAATATAAGGGTTTGACAATTCATATGCCAAAAAACATGATCAGTATGACAATATCAAACTGAATTGAGTTGGATGATGACAGCTGCTTCACGCCTGAATTGAATTTGTTTAATAATTGAGTAATTTTACAGTTATTGAACTGAATTTAATCAACATTGAAGTAAATTGAGCTGAATAATGACACTATTGTTCTGTACAGCTGGAATTGGCGTAGTTTCATAATAAAGTCTAAAATATCTGTAATGAAGTGCAATACAAAATAAATATGGCTTTTTTTGTAATCTTAATCTCAAATTGTCAAGCTAAATTGTAATTTTATGATTCATTGTCAAGAGACAGGCACCATTAAGCAACCAATTTATACACAACATGAGAAATGGCTCTTTTTAGGACTTAATTATTAAAACATTTGTTTGTGAAACTGACACTTTAAATGCCGAAAGACTGTGGCCGCATCCACACTGCTGCGTTTTTCGTTTAAAAACAGACATTTTGCCACGTTTGCACCTCCCGTCCAGACTAAAACAGAAAAAACAGGGAAGTTTAGAAACGCTGCAGCTCCGTTTTGGGTTTTGAACCTCCGGAGGGCGTTTTAGTGAAGACGAGACAAAACGGAGGACGTTAGAAACGCTGACGCAGAGGATTGGGTGTCATCAGTCATGACGTGTCCATCTCTGATTCATCAGCCACCCATCATATGTCAATCCGTTTTCTTTGCACCAGCCCGCGCATGCCCAGTGTTGGTAAATGGTCGTGATCCGCGTTTTCAGTCGTTTTAATGTGGACAGAGATCAATTCTAAGGCAGTTTGTCCACCAAAGCGTTTTCCCACGCGTCTGTCGTATGTTTTCAATTGGAGATCCGCGTTTTTTAAACGCCATGAGCGTAACGAGGCGCTCAGCATTTTTTACTGGTCGCCGAGAGTTGAAAACTGATAAAATGCAGTGCTTGTCAATTTTTACCCAGCCGTCCAATCAGAGTGGAGGAGGGGCGGGACTAAACCACACCGACCAACTGTCAAAACATTCTTTCTGTACAACGACATCAACCGGCAGAGCTAACCGAACAACATGGATGATAAATACATTTTTAGTGTGAATCAATTTATCTGTGAAATCAGTTTCAAGTAAACTGTGCTGTGGATATTCTGTATCATAGCAACGAAACGTCTCAATCTCCCCAAAAACGCTTTGGCCGTGTGTCCACCAAAACGTTTTTCCACATGCCTGGCGTATGTTTTGAATTGTTTTCAATGGGAGTGTCGCGTTTTTTTAAACGCCATGAGCGTAACGAGGCACTGAGCTGTTTTTTTTTTTTTTCCACGCTGAAACGGCCAGCGTTTTCTACTATTCACCGAGAATTAAAAAAATGTTCAACGTTGGATAAAATCCGTCCAATCACAGTGGAGGAGGGGTGGGACTAAACCACACCGACCAACTGTCACAACATTCTTTCTGTACAATGACATCAGCAGAGCTAACCGAATAAAATGGATGAAAAATACATTTTTAGTATGAAACAAATTATCTGTGAAATCAGTTTCAAGTAAACTGTGCTGCGGATATTCTGTATCATAGGAACGAAATGTCTCAATGGAAAAACGCTCTCAAGCGTTTTCAGCAGAGCGTCTGCCGTTTTCAGCTGGCTAAAAACGCTTTGGTGGACACATAAACGAAAACACAGTAGTGAGGATGGGGCCTGTGTGTGGTGGGAAGAAAAGACTTCCCAGGATCTGGTCTGTCACAGGAAAGGTTATACAGCCATGGTTTACTCCCCCACAGAGCGGCTGGTGACTGAGATGAGCAGCAGACTCACACCCTTCCTGATATAAAACTAAATCTGTCACCTCAAACGACCCTCATCACCTGAGAGACTCGTTTGCACGGTTTCTTACATTTTAAGGCACATTCCACTGCTGACATCAAGACAGGGACATGTTTTTCTTACACTCTCAACAATGCTGGGTTGTTTTAACCCAAAATTGAGTAAAATATTGGGTTAAAAATGTCATTTAAAACTTCAACTGTACATTTTTTAATTACATTTTTAAACCAACATTTGGGTTTGTCCATATTTGACCCACATTTGGGTTGAAAGAACCCAGCATTTTTTAGAGTGTAACTTTAAAATGTCACTGGTGAAACCAGAAATGGGAAAAGAGCCTATTAAATGACAGTGACCTGCTCTAACAGAATGCATGCTTTATTTGATTTGCTAATGACATCAATATCCAAGTAAAGATGAACAAAGTTCAGTTAATTATTAACCTATGATTCAGAACTCTCCAATATTGATAATCAAGCTGCTTATTAACATTTAACTGCACTTTTCAACACACACACACACAAAGAGAGAGAGAGAGAGAGAATGCTGATTGCCATCTCTGCCCTCACTAATGCTACTTTATCCTTTAAAAGGAACAGGCGAAGGGCAGAGGCACAAACATCCCCTCCAGAGTGATGAATTAATAACCGGGTTTAACCTCTCGCCCGGAGACACACAGATAGGCTACAGCAGCGGGGTTTGGACATCTCCTGATAACACACCACTCTGATTGCAGCAGACGCTGACAGACAGATGAGATGCATCTCTGGACAATAACATGGTGTCAAAGCTGTGCTGAACTGCGTGAAAGGTGTGTGTCTGAGGGGTGAATAAACACCAAGAACATGGTTTTGGTTCTCTTTATAGAATTAGTCCAGACAAAAATGTTTCGAAAATCAGAAAAGAAGACAGTTTTTACCAACTGCTTACACACAAAATCTTTTCATGTCACACGATTTTTGAAACCTCTCACTCAAAGTGCAAAACTACATACCAACTCTTCAAAACCATGCCTTTGACCCAGTTTCAGTTGCATAAAACACTACACACAATTCTCTACCTAAACACAAATTTCTATCAGGAAGTGACTTGCTTTCCTTTTCCAAACACAACCATTCATGTTACACTTATTCACCAGGTCACACAGACACACTCCTCACATGTGCAAACACTAATTGCTCACGTAAATGTTTATAGTTTTGGTGCATGCTAATGTATACAACAGTAATGTTTGGCCTAATACATATTTTCTGTTTCTACATTGCATTGGCGTTTCAAGTGTACTTGTTACCACTTACTCAGCAGATTACTTTCTATGGAAGCTTGTTTCCGCCATAGAATGAAAAATATAAAAGGTAATTGTGACTTTTTATCTCACAATTCTTCGTTTTTTTCTCACACTTGCGAGATGGAAAGTCAGAATTGCGTGATATAAAGTCGCAATTGCGAGATATAAAGTCAGAATTGCGAGATATAAAGTCGTAATTGCGAGATATAAAGTCAGAATTGCGAGATATGAAGTCGCAATTGCGAGATATAAAGTCAGAATTGCCAGATATAAAGTCACAATTGCCAGATATAAAGTCACAATTGCGAGAAAGTAGCAATTGCGAGATATAAAGTCAGAATTGCGAGATATGAAGTCGCAATTTCGAGATATAAAGTCAGAATTGCGAGATATAAAGTCGCAATTGCGAGATATAAAGTCAGAATTGCCAGATATAAAGTCACAATTGCGAGAAAGTAGCAATTGCGAGATATAAAGTCAGAATTGCGAGATATGAAGTCGCAATTGCGAGATATGAAGTCGCAATTGCGAGATATAAAGTCGCAATTGCGAGATATAAAGTCGCAATTGCGAGATATAAAGTCGCAATTGCGAGATATAAAGTCGCAATTGCGAGATATAAAGTCGCAATTGCGAGATATAAAGTCACAATTGCCAGATATAAAGTCACAATTGCGAGAAAGTAGCAATTGCGAGATATAAAGTCAGAATTGCGAGATATGAAGTCGCAATTGCGAGATATAAAGTCAGAATTGCGAGATATAAAGTCGCAATTGCGAGATATAAAGTCAGAATTGCCAGATATAAAGTCACAATTGCGAGAAAGTAGCAATTGCGAGATATAAAGTCAGAATTGCGAGATATGAAGTCGCAATTGCGAGATATAAAGTCAGAATTGCGAGATATAAAGTCAGAATTGCCAGATATAAAGTCACAATTGCGAGAAAGTAGCAATTGCGAGATATAAAGTCAGAATTGCGAGATATGAAGTCGCAATTGCGAGATATAAAGTCAGAATTGCGAGATATGAAGTCGCAATTGCGAGATATAAAGTCAGAATTGCCAGATATAAAGTCACAATTGCGAGAAAGTAGCAATTGCGAGATATAAAGTCAGAATTGCGAGATATAAAGTCAGAATTGCGAGATATGAAGTCGCAATTGCGAGATATAAAGTCAGAATTGCGAGATATAAAGTCGCAATTGCGAGATATAAAGTCAGAATTGCGAGATATAAAGTCACAATTGCGAGAAAGTAGCAATTGCGAGATATAAAGTCAGAATTGCCAGATATGAAGTCAGAATTGCGAGAAAGTAGCAATTGCGAGATATAAAGTCAGAATTGCGAGATATGAAGTCGCAATTGCGAGATATAAAGTCAGAATTGCGAGATATAAAGTCAGAATTTCCAGATATAAAGTCACAATTGCGAGAAAGTAGCAATTGCGAGATATAAAGTCAGAATTGCCAGATATAAACTCGCAATTGTGAGAGAAAAAAAATCACAATTATTTATTTTATTTTTATATTCAGTGGCAGAAACAAGCTTCCATAACTTTTTGTAGAACATTGTATTAAAATGTAGATTTATAAGCCTATGAAAGACCAACGAGCTTCAGATTTAGAATAGCAGTGTTTACATGGTTTATCCAAAAATGTATTATTATGAAAGAAGTGTTTGCCATTTGATGCAAATGCTTCATTTTTGTGTTTATGGCATTTTGAACGCAGTGTTGCATTTTGAAGGAGATCAAATGTGTGTATAGAGTTTTGAAAAAAAGGAGACTTAGTTTTGAAAACGTGTGTAAATGACAAGAGGCTCGGGAGCGCACATGCACGTCACATCAGATGGATTTCGCAGAAAATCTGACCCTGATACTTCACAAAGAAATAGGAATACTGGCCTTCAGAGGCGATAACAAAACCCGACAAGTGGATCATTGTAATGTGTGATTACAACCCCTTCACACACAGGCAATAAAACAAAAGATTCATTTTTAGAAGAAAAGTTACATATAGCACCTTTAAGCTTTCTTAAAGTGGCCCTATTATGCTTTTTGAGGTATTACCTTTAATGTAGTTTGTAATATGGCCTTGTAATTCCAGTCTTACTTCCTGCACGAACTTACGTAGGTTTGCATCAAATTTGCATATTTCCAGTCTATAGTCTTCATTGGCTGACCGTGAACATTTATCTTGCCCCTTCAACACTAGCTGAGGCCTAGAAGAGTTTAGTTTGTGTTCCTGACATGTCGGGAAGATGATTTTTGTCTATGAAAGCAAATCTGTGAAAGAAAAAATAATGAAAAAATAATGCACTTCCAAAAGAAGGCCAGGGGCTTGGGCAGTAATTAGTACATTAAAACCAATGTCATCATTACTGTCTGTATCACTGTGCACTGAGGAAGCAGTTGACCAATCAGAGCAGAGTTGGTTGCATGCAAATCTATTGTAGGAGACCAACCAAAACAAACTGGAACCTTTAAAATAGTATAATATGTTTGCTTTAAATAACTGAAGTGAACAAGAATGTCAGTCTAAGTCATTGTTCATTCAGTTATTCTGATGGAAATTAAATATTAATGGATGAATACAAAAATAAATGATAGGATGTTATCAGAAGACAGCTCTGCTGTTTGCTAAAACAAGCATTGCTCACGCTGCGGATTTAAACTTGAAACAGCATAGCAACTCCTTGGCAACCACACACACACAACACTCCAGCTCAATGACAGGGTTGTGCACAGACAACACCATCTTCAGAGAATAGTGTATCTGTACACACCCTCCTGTCATCTCCTCAGGCCACACAAAAGCACACTTCCTCGTGCAGAATAACCTGTGTTTTGACAGGCAGGATTGTCTTCTCACCTCTAAAGCGGAGCGCCCTCATGCTCGCTGTTCTTTAGTCTTCACACAAGAGCCTGTTGTTTTCCGACCGTGTTGCAGAATGCAGCTGAAAGGAAAACGCCTGCGGGGGAAGAGACGAGAGGAGTGGAGAATGCAGTGAGTTTAGACAACGAAAGAAAAAGGGGAAAACCTCAAGCTGTCTCTGGATGTCATATTAATGCATATCAGAGACGCTCCAACTCTCCAAAGCTATTTTAAAACATCCTTTAAAAAAAGTTTCAGAGAGGAGCATGTCACAGTGAGTGACATTTTGATGCAATGCATTTCCATGCATTAATCTGACACGCATACAAATTTAAACTTTGAATTTTTAAGCAAGCCTAGGTTTAGCTGGTTAGCGTGGGTGCCATATAATTATCATCTGTTTTTTTTTTGCATATTTCTCCATTGACCATTCAAAAATAGCAATGCATTTTGTTGAAGAAATGATGATAATCCTGCTACCCATATTCATACTAGTTATTAGAATAACCAGGTAACAACCCAGAACCTTCCCCTAAACCTAAAATTAACCATAGTACTTTCTTAAGTGCATGTATTGTAAAATAAAGTGCAACCAACTGTATAATTATTTGATTGAGTTATTTAAAAGAATAAAAGGACAGTGATTTGTCACATTGCTTTTGACTCAGATATTTGGGTAACACTTTACTTGAAGGGGTGTGCATAAGACTGACATGACACCTTTATAATCATGACATAACACATGTCATGAATATGAAGAAGGTTTTATGCATGTTTATGACAAGTGTCATTCACTCAATTATGACATTTTTAATGCAAATATGACGTCTTCGTCATGACAACTTGAGATAAACCAATGCATCATTACCTGTCAGTGTCTTTTTGTTCAACATTTTGTCATGCCATGAAAATTGAGTGTGAGATGCTCCGCTGCAGTGGTTACATGCTGATGTAGACAATAGTTGTTTTGTTGGGATATTTTTGCATAAACCACCAGAAAAAACCATCCATCAACATATCTTTCCTTTATGGATTTTAGATGTGCGTTTTTCCTCATAAGAGGTAGAATGAAGAGGATTACATAAAAATCACTGCACCAAACCAACCATCATCCACTCCCACTCACCAGAAAGCTGCTCATTCTGCTGTTCATTTAGCTGTGAGACGGGCCGGGATCACATCAGTGCTGCGTCTGCTGGCTGAATGTGCTGACTTCTGCTTTTCTACATAGCTTTTTAAAGGAAATATATACATCTCTCTTTATCCTTTCAGCGGGAAATGCACCCTCTGGAAAAAAAAGTGGACATTCTTTGTTGTTGTAATGTTTGTTTTGCTGTCCTCTACTGTTGTTGAGGAACCTAATGACATCACTGCAAAAAGTGTAAAATAATGTGAGGTTCTACTACTAAAACATTTAAAAAACCCAGTGTACTCTTTTTCTATAACAATGGGAATTTCCAGAAACATGACATTTTTACAGTTCATATACACAGTGTTGTAGTCGAGACCAGCTCACTCTAGTCCTGGTCGAGTCTGAGTCAAGACCATAGAGGGTCGAGTCCAAAGAGACCGAGACCAAAAAGAGTCGAGACCGAGACCAAAAAGAGTCAAGTCCAAGTCGAGTCCAAAACCAAAGAGAGTCGAGTCCAAGACCAAAGACAGTCGAGTCTAAGTCGAGACCGAGACCATAGAGGGTCGAGTCCGAGTCGAGACCAAGACCATAGAGTATTGAGTCCGAGTCGAGACCGAGACCATAGAGGGTCGAGTCCAAGTCGAGACTGAGACCAAAGAGAGTCGAGTCGAGACCAAGACCATAGAGTATTGAGTCCGAGTCGAGACCGAGACCATAGAGGGTCGAGTCCAAGTCGAGACCGAGACCAAAGACAGTCGAGTCCGAGTCGAGACCGAGACCAAAAAGAGTCAAGTCCAAGTCGAGACTGAGACCATAGAGGGTCGAGACCGAGACCATAGAGGGTCGAGTCTGAGTCAAGACCAAAGAGAGTCGAGTCCGAGTCGAGACAAAGACCATAGAGGGTCGAGTCGAGACCGAGACCAAAAAGAGTCAAGTCCAAGTCGAGACCGAGACCAAAGAGAGTCGAGGTCGAGACCAAAAAGAGTCGAGTCCGAGTCGAGACAGAGACCAAAAAAAAATCAAGTCCAAGTTGAGTCCGAGACCAAAGAGAGTC
Source organism: Pimephales promelas (assembly GCF_016745375.1). The sequence continues at coordinate 2,655,563 of NW_024121999.1, forward strand.
GAGTCCGAGACCAAAGACAGTCGAGTCCGAGTCGAGACCGAGACCAAAAAGAGTCAAGTCCAAGTCGAGACTGAGACCATAGAGGGTCGAGACCGAGGCCATAGAGGGTCGAGTCTGAGTCAAGACCAAAGAGAGTCGAGTCCGAGTCGAGACAAAGACCATAGAGGGTCGAGTCGAGACCGAGACCAAAAAGAGTCAAGTCCAAGTCGAGACCGAGACCAAAGAGAGTCGAGTCCAAGACCAAAGACAGTCGAGTCTAAGTCGAGACCGAGACCATAGAGGGTCGAGTCCAAGTCGAGACCAAGACCATAGAGTATTGAGTCCGAGTCGAGACCGAGACCATAGAGGGTCGAGTCCAAGTCGAGACTGAGACCAAAGAGAGTCGAGTCGAGACCAAGACCATAGAGTATTGAGTCCGAGTCGAGACCGAGACCATAGAGGGTCGAGTCCAAGTCGAGACCGAGACCAAAGACAGTCGAGTCCGAGTCGAGACCGAGACCAAAAAGAGTCAAGTCCAAGTCGAGACTGAGACCATAGAGGGTCGAGACCGAAACCATAGAGGGTCGAGTCTGAGTCAAGACCAAAGAGAGTCGAGTCCGAGTCGAGACAAAGACCATAGAGGGTCGAGTCGAGACCGAGACCAAAAAGAGTCAAGTCCATGTCGAGACCGAGACCAAAGAGAGTCGAGGTCGAGACCAAAGTCGAGTCCGAGTCGAGACAGAGACCAAAAAAAATCAAGTCCAAGTTGAGTCCGAGACCAAAGAGAGTCGAGTCCGAGACCAAAGACAGTCGAGTCTAAGTCGAGACCGAGACCATAGAGGGTCGAGTCCGAGTCGAGACCAAGACCATAGAGTATTGAGTCCGAGTCGAGACCGAGACCATAGAGGGTCGAGTCCAAGTCGAGACCGAGACCAAAGAGAGTCGAGGTCGAGACCAAAAAGAGTCGAGTCCGAGTCGAGACAGAGACCAAAAAAAATCAAGTCCAAGTTGAGTCCGAGACCAAAGAGAGTCGAGTCCAAGTCGAGACCGAGACCATAGAGGGTCGAGTCCGAGTCGAGACCAAGACCATAGAGTATTGAGTCCGAGTCGAGACCGAGACCAAAGAGAGTCGAGTCCGAGTCGAGACCAAGACCATAGAGTATTGAGTCTGAGTCGAGACCGAGACCATAGAGGGTCGAGTCCAAGTCGAGACCGAGACCAAAGACATTCGAGTCCGAGTCGAGACCGAGACCAAAAAGAGTCGAGTCCTAGTCGAGACCATAGAGGGTCGAGTACAATTGAACAAAAGTACAATTCATGTGCTAACAAAAGTACAGAAATACCCTGTTTGGATGAAACTTGTAAAAGAAGAAAGTATTTCCACAAGATAAAGAAGCATTTTCTTATTAGAGGCTGAGGCTGAGATGAGTGTGCATACTGTAGTGGAACAGAATCCTATACATCTCCCTGGAGGCTTCGTCTCACAGGAGAAACACAATCCTAAAACTCTCTCAAAGAAACCAGCCTCATCAGCACAGACCTATTAAAACACAAATCCCATTTGCTTTTTTCTTCCTCTCCTAGTATAATCCAGCTCAGAATTCCTCAGAAGAAGAATAAAGCTATGGGAATGGAGAATCTTTGACTTTTGCAGTTTTACTTTCCCAAGGAAAAAAAAAAGATAAAGGGAGTGAAACACTATAGCTCACAGTTTATCCTCCATGCTCCCCATAAGAGAAATAAGTGTGCCATTAGTACACTTTTTAACTAAAAAGAAAGTATACTTTCAGCCTACTTTATGTACTTCTTCAGCAAATACACTTAAAATCACACTTGAGTATTCTTGATTTAGACACTCGAAAAAATACTGGGCTGTTTCAATCCAAATTTGGGTCAAATATGGATGAATCCAGCCAGGCTACATTTTTAAATTTTTGAACCAACAGTTGGGTTTGTCCATATTTGACCCAATTTGGGTTGAAACAACCCAGCATTTTTTTTAGAGTGGACAGAAAAGTCTAAGTATATTATTTGACCTGTACTTGTACTCAATCTTATGATTGAGATATACTAAAAGTATGATTAAGTATTCAAAGTATACTTGGCTTGTAGTTGTTTAAACACAAAGTGGGTCAATGTAGTCCCAATTATTATTATACTTCTAGTACACTTGATATTAGTATACTTACTACATAAAGTGTACTTACAAAATCGGATACATAATAAAATTATCTTGAGTATACCTATTTTTTTTTTTGTAAGGGTCACTACATCACAGTGTCCAAGCGGTTTTTAAGTCTTGTTGACTTAAATGAGAGATTTTGTTTTCAGAATTACAAATCTCACATATTCATTCATTTCTTTAGTGTACTGTTGGGCTAAAAAATGTTCATAGAAATAAATGAAGAAACTTTTCTGTTGGTTAATTAAAGTGTGTTTTGGGTTTATTTTGACATGCATTAACTACATGTTTTTTTTTTTTCTCACCCCCCTCATGTGGTACCCCTACATATTACATGTTGCACTGTAGGCCTCATCTTTGCACCCCTATTCTTGTCGCCTTAAGACCAACATATTCCCAGCATTTAAAATCAGGCAAATTATGTAATGAGAGCACAACACAGCCTGAGGATGTTCCACAAGAGACCATCATATACGCTCCCCAGAGGATCTCATACATTTGAACAACCTTCCTCCTGTTTTTGCCCTCAGCCACAGATAATTATTCATGTAGTTTCACTTTTGTTGTCCTGGGGGTTCGGAGACTCGCTCTTAAAAAGTTTGGCTATTCCTTTGCAAAGATATCAGAAGACCCTAACGGAGCATTGAGCTGACTGTGAACACGCTAACTAGTCTTAGCAATGAGCTGGAAAAAAGCCAATTTGCACAAGTACTTCAGTCACTTACGACTGACCACACAAGTACATCTGAGTTCAAATCTAAAAGCATACCATTAATGAACTTGTAACTATATGGGTGATGATTTATTTTGACTTGGTCATGGGTGTTTGTGCAGCTTGTTCCTGAACAGGGTTTTCATTTGCCCTAAATAAGGGTATAAATCTCGGGGAGAAAAGATACTCATTAGGTGATTGTGGTAATGGGCCATGTTCCCGTGTCTCTTTTCTGGTGATGGAGGAACTGGAGGGAACCGGTACATAATTGGCTGTGTCGCTTCGTTAGCCATTTTTTAATTAGCATAAACAAGTCTTATTCATCAAATGTTCAGGCTCATTAGTGACCCATCTCAGCTAATTGTTCAATGGCAGAGTGGAAGTACTGCATGTGTGTTGGAGAGAGGACTGGAAATGCTTATGTGATTAAGATAGACGACATATTGTACACTTTCACCTCAAATCCCTGCTGGATGGGACCTCTAGTCTTCTTACTGTACCCAGGCCAACTAAAGGGCTTGAATGTTTATTATAAGACAAGAGTTGATATTCTCCTAGATGGTAATTAGATTAAATGGGCAGCAAATGGAGAAATAAAACTGGTTTCCTGAATGTTCTTAGAGAAACAATCATGTGCCAATCTCAGGGTTCATACAAATGATTGAAATGTCTCTGCATACTAAGCTGGTATAAGAGAAAATATTTTAAGATATCCTGTAAGAAATATGTAGGATATTGCAGTTATTTTATCCATTGGCAATCGATTGGATCTTGAAAAGTGTCCTCTATAACTTGAGAGGGCTTAGTGACGTCAGACAAGAATGAATAAGCACAATGTTCTCTCACCATTGCGGATATCCAAACGAAAGCTGCTGCTCTTTTTTTCGTTGTTTCTGGTCACGTTCATATGTAAATTGTGTGAGCTTATTTCGTCGATTAGATCAAAAGATCTGAAAAAGTCCATACATCTCTTCATCTATTTGTGATCCGATTGATCAAACCCAACACTATCTCACGACCAATTCGTACGAATTCGACGCATGATTAAAAATTGTCTAATTCGTACGACCTCACTCGTACTAATTTGTACGATTTGTCTAAACCCACGTGATGGTTAGGTTTAGGGGCGGGGTCAGGGGTAGGTCATTCGTACGAATTCATACGAATTGGCCAATTCGTAAAATATGTACGATTTAGCAAAATCGTATTAATTCGTACGAGTGAGGTCGTATGAATTGTTACGAATTAGCCACTTTTTAATCATTCGTCGAATTCGTACGACTTGGTCGTGAGATCGGGTTGTCAAACCGCATCTTAATCAGTCCCACCAGGATTTCACGATTTTTTTTGTGATTTTTGCGATCAAAATGACTGATTTTGTGGTGGTAATTTCCAAAAATTTGTGAAAAAATTTGCGATTTACATATAACATTTACCATAATAGTATTCAGTCCTTCCAGAAAAACGCTGAGTTTTTTTTGTGATTGTTGCTGGCAAAAATTGATTGATTACGTGGCCCGTTTTCTTTAAAAATGCGATGGAATATGCAGGATATTTATGCAATTTTATGCGATGAAATTGCAGGAATTTGCAAAAATCGAGGGAACTTGCAAAAATTGCGGTTTGATGAAAAAGAGAAAAAAAGTGATTCCCCCAACATCCTGTTCTCACTAGGCTAATGTCAGAGTCATTTCTTATTACTTCCTTTGATAAGCAAGCATACTACATCATAGAAAGTGCTGGGAATATTTAATTTCTCATCTTGTTTTATTTCAGACTGTAACGAGTGTAAATAAGGTGTGGCCCCTTTAAGAGCTGCGCGCTCCCTGTTGAACTCTCTGCAGTGTTATATGTGCGCCTCGAACACCCCGTGTGTGCGGGTAATTTCTGTTTGATGCTACTTCTTTTATATTATGTTGTTTATTAAGTAACGATGTGACGGTAGAACGTGTGACAGACAGTTATACGAGTTCGATTTGTGATGTCAATCGCCTCCGCGAGTCTGTCTGGCGTCGCGTAATTGCGTCACTTCATAACGTTCCCATGGAAACAGGGGGAAATGGCTGCTCTTGTGTGAAGCAAACGCAACATTTTTCAACTTTCTGCTAAGATACATGTGACTTTTTTTGCAACGAAAATGCGAGGATTATGAAATTATGCAAACCCCGCATATTTTGCACGGAAATCGGCAATTTATGCGGCGAAAGTGCGGCGTATTTGAAAAAATGCGGCCCCCGCATAAATATGCGGACCTTGGCTGATTTTGCATTGAATTCAGCGATCGCATAATCTCATTTTTCTGGAGGGACTGCTTAATACCAGGTGTACAGCCTTAAAGGAGAACTGCGGTCAATTTAAACATTGAGCTCATTTTTTTGTACATTTGGAGTGCTGTCAATACAGACAAAAACAACAAAAATCAGTGTTGCCTACATTGTGTTATCCTCTTTTTAAAATTCACACCCTGTTGACTTCAATGGGGCAAGTTTTTAGCGTCTTAACATCCTTGATTTGTCATTACAAGTGCACAGCCATGTGAGTGGTGTTATTAAGAGTGACCACGGTCAATCTGCCTCTCCTTTAAGTCTGTTCATGAAACCTTAAATCAACCGATTAATTCAGTATTGTGTGCTATTTCAGTAAAATTTCCCTCAGAGAAAACTGATAGTAGTTGCAGAACGCCATTACCATGGCTAACCCATAGAGACAATCTTTGTTGATTGGACTATAGGCTACTACTGTATGTGTTTTGCAGTCAGATCCAGTATCCGACATTCAAACTGCAACATGAGCTCCAATCATTTCTGTGACTCCATCGAATGAGCCACAGTCCCAGAATTGCCCGTAAAGATACACAAATGCGCAAGAGCCTGTGTCCGTGTTATTGTGTCTGCCGACGTGAGCTGAATTTGAAAAGCGGAGCCTCGCTCTCTGGGTAAACAGCACTCCCTGTCATGTATATTCAACACTGAATCTAATTAGCATTCACTGTGCAGAGCAGTAGATTACATTCAGAAATCAGAAAGAGACCAGAGGTCTCTGACCCAGCCTTTCGTTCCTCGGCCCCGCCCATACATTAGCATGAGACACAGATTCTAGTGCTGATAGGGAGCACGCGCAAACGAGATTTATGGCGTTGTGGTCAGGCTGTAATCAGAGACCTGAGAGCAGACGCTGTCACGCAGCATAAAATTTATACAGCAAATGAAATGCTATTACTTGCCCTGTTATGGGGTTGGGGGGTTGGTAGGGGGCTTTCTTCCCTGTTCTTCCCCCGAGTCCCAAATTGGGATTAATTGTCAGAGTGAAAGATGGCTTTGTGTTGTTTTGTTGCTGTGAATCTCCATAATGAATAAAAATGGCTATGCACCATTAGCAGATTGATCTCTCTTTTTATTTAAATCATTAAAATGGGTTGGAGAAAGATTAATTTATGAAGTTAATGTGTTTTTCTATCACATGGCTTCATTTTTTCCTCCTCGCTGTTATTGCATTTGGTAATTAAGAGCATTTTGGGCTGTGTGCACATCAAGACCCTAAGTGCGACTCATAATAGTGCTATAAAACACATCTCGGAAGGAAATGGTAGTGTTTGTCCTGTTTTTGCAATGTGCTAAGGATCACTTACTTCAGTCACAATTACATTAGAACATCAGAGATGAACAAAAAGATACCAACACTCTTAAAAGGTTCTATATAGAACCTTAAAATGTTCTATCAGTGCTATTTGGAACCCCTGAAAGGTTCTATACAGAACTCTTTTTAAGGGTTCAATAATAAGAGCCCCCCTTTAGGGTTCTTTGCAACCAGGAAAAAGGTTCTATATGGAACCTTTTGTGTTCATTCATCATTTGTTTTGTCCTTTCTGGATTAAATATTTCATATTACCTAAAATGTATTTATGAATGCATGAATGATCACAAAATTCAAGATATGAGGGTTAGAAAATGTATATATCATTTTATGTAGTTAATCAGAGTGCCATTTCAGTTTTTCTCTTCCAAAAATCAGCATGATTAAATATATATGATATTGAGTTACTACAACAGTTTAATGAACAATAATTTAATTACAACTACAAAATGTTGCAGAATAATGTAATATATGAATGAATAATAGCTATAAAGAACCTTTGTGCCAAAAGGGTTGGTTCTTGTCCTTATGGAACCTTTTTTAGCATAAAAGGTTCTTTGGAGTTGAGTAAAGAACCCTATGCTTCATTGAACCCCAATGAACCCTTTTTGGGTCGTCATATATATTCAATAAAGAAGCAGTTTAATATAAAAGTGTAGTACTCTCTCCAACAAAGTTTCCAAGTTTTTTTTTTTTTTCATATATTGAAAACCAATTTTTTTAGTTGGCATGAAGAACATTTTACAAATCTACTTTTTCCAAAATAAAGAACATCCACCCACCAACCCATTCACTCATCCATCCATCCAATTTGGCATTAACCCATCACTGGGTAAATACTGGAAAGAACAAATGCTGAGTTATTTTTTTCCCAGGTATCAGGTTTTATTGATTAATCCAGCATTAATTGGATATTGAAGGTTTTTCATTTTAAATAATAATAAATGCACTCTTAAATCTCTGTTATAACCCAATAAAATTACCCAGCAGGCTTAACTCAGCATTTGGGCTCAAAAAAATAACCCAGCATTTTTTAGTGTTTGTCTATTAGTCGGTCCGTCCATCTATCTTCCCATTTTTAGGTCCATAAATGCCTCATTATGTAGTTTTCCCTCATAGCCCTTTGTCACATCTCAAACTCAAACATCTCATCTTGAAATTAATATCAGTAAAATACATGCATGTGAAAAGTTAGTTTCGTGTTCGTGACTTTAAGGAGACCGTGACATATACCAAGGAAACAATATCTCCCTTGTCGTTTCAATCCAATCAAAAGTGTGAGACTCTCAGGAGTGGAGGGACTTGTCAGATCAGGCACCAGGTGGTGTCTTCTTCTCACAGCCACAAAAAGCCTTCAGCCGTTGAGCTCTGAGGTCTCAAAGGAGGGAATATTGAGGGTTTCTGTGAGTGATGGATTGAGTGAGCGCGTGTATGTGTGTGTGGTCGGAGCGGCAGATCTTATGCGCTCCCCCTTTTTTGTTTTAATTGTGCCACAGTAGCAGTCGCCCTTCTGCCTCGCTATCCTTTCCTCTCGTCTCCCCGTCACTCATGGTGTGTAATTAGAGAGAGAGAGATCTTCTACAGCACCTCGACACAAAGCTTGACTGACAGCAGGCCTCTTGAGCTCCATGTTACACTTTTTAATAAATATAGTTTAAGATCTCTGCACTGAGCCAGAGGCGACTATATTTGGAAAAGCACATTCCCACATCGGAAAGTTTAGTGATTGATATCTCAATCTATCAAACATGAGAATGTGCAACTGTTTTCTAGGTGGTGATTTTTTATAGTAACGTAATCACATATAAACGAATACATGGAAGCATGCATAAAGGTCAAAATCATGCGAATTAGCCACCAATTTCAAGATTTGCAAATGGTTACGAAAGGGATACGCTGCAGTATATGTTGGAATTACTGCAAGTAATAAAACCATACATGTCTTTCAATAACTCATAAATACACAAAAATAAATGTGATTTGGATGTATTACTATATGATGCCCTATGAGAATGCGTTGGCACATACTTATTTATATTTTTGGTTGTCCTTACAAAAAAACGATTGTAGGACTTGCAATATAAAGTCATTTGGATTTTTATAGTGCTTTGTCTTTTTGTTAAGATCAACAGCATTCCCATGTAATTCCATTAGAAAAGAGCTGCGTAAATTCTGGTTGAATTTTCATTTTGTGTTCAAGAAAAGTCATCAGATTAAAATTACATGATGTCAATTTTGAACTATTCTTCTAAACTTTTTCTTTCCAAGACAGAAAGCAGAGTGTGAGGGGAAAGATGTTTTACTCACGGATACAGCAGGATTGTGGTGTATCGGATCGGATGCACAAGTGGGCGTCTCTAGCTAGGCAGGGGATTTTGAGGAGAACAGTATGGGATCAGGGATCAAACTGATCTGTAGTGCTTCTCACTGCCTATAACTTCAAGTAGTTGGAAAAGTTGTTAAATATTTTATTATTTAAATATTTAATACATGTTATGCATTACAGTTCACCGCATTCCAAGTCAATCCAAGCTAGTTGTCATTTTTAGGGGTTTGTTAAACTGGCATGGATGTGGCTCGCTAGAACCGTTACTCCCTATAGCAACACAAAAAACATACTAGCAACCGCATAGACACACACTAGAGCACACATTTGCATCAGCATAAACTAATCTTGCTTAAAGGAGTAGTTCACCTAAAAAAAAACTAAAAAAACTTTTGCTGATAATTTACTCACCCCCATGTCATGTCGAAAAGAAAATGCGCGTCAATGACTCTCTTGTTCGAATTGGTTCATCAAAATGTACAAATCTTTTCCAGAGTCAACTCGTTCATTTCGTTAATTGAATTAACCAAATGACACAAAAAAGATTTGTTTTGATTGTTTGAAAAGATTTTGATGAACAAGTTCGAACAGTAGAGTCACGGACGCTCATCACAGAACAGAGCAAGGCGAGCATTTGAGCTTATAAAACTTAAACTTTGTTATTTTTTTTTTTAAATGAGCGATCGTTTCACTTTACAAGACCTTTATTCATCGTCTGGTGTCGTTTAAAGCCATTTGAACAGTTTGCAGTTTGCACTGAAACTGTCTTTTGGACCTTGAACTGTTTGGAGTTCCCATTGAAGTCCATTGAGTAATATGGAGTTCATTAAATTAAGTTTGTTTTTTGTTTTTTTTTTTTAAAAAGTGAATTACTCCTTTAATGCATAATATGAAATTAATAAATCATATCTGCAAACACCGGATCGGCAAAAAAAAAAGTGATTTTAAAAAAAGAAAATCCTTCAAAACATTCAAAAGAAAAGCATTTGAACATAAACTGTAAAATGACCAAACAAATTTACAGTTCAAATTGTCTTATTTGTTGGGCACAAAAAAACTAAACAAAACAAGTTTTATAAAATAAACATTACATTGATTTCAGCCTATAACTCATTATGTATGTTTTATATAATTGGTCTGAACAAAAATTGCAGACGGGCTGAATGGAAAAATACACTGTTTGACAATAGGTGGAAATAGATATAGCAAATACAAAGATTCATGTAACTTACTGTAAAAAAAAATACAACAATACTGTTATTTACTGTAGTCCGAGAATACAGCAAAATTCTCTAAATTAAATTACAGAAACGCTACTGTAAAAAAAAAAAAAAATACAGTAACTGGGTGGCAACCCTTTTGCCAGTATTTTACTGTAAAATTTACAGGTAATTTTTGACAGTGTAGTGGATCTTTGTACACAAAGCTTCCCTTCAGAGAGACATTCATGTGACAATTAAAAACTCAGCATTTGCACAAATCATGCACATTTTTGAACGTTTGAAACTTCTTCCTTGAAGGAATAGTCCTGAAAATGAATTCAATCATCATTTACTCACTCAAACCTGTATAAAAAAATTATAGAAAAAAAAAAATACTATGGAAGTCAATGGAGCCCATAAACTCTTTGGTTACCCATCAAAATATCTTTATTTGTGTTCAGCAGAAGAAAGAAATTAATACAGGTTTGGAACAACTTGAGGGTGAGTAAATATATATTTTCTTTAACGGGCATCCCTTTAAGATGAATTGCTTGTTGTTGAATGATGTTAATGTTTAAAATATCGTCACATATTATTAGTTCATACGACATGTTTGTAGATAAAGGCAAAAATATTAATATACGTAGGTATGATAAAGGCAAAAATATATTTTTTCTTACATTGTGAACATGCAATTCCCTTTTTTTTCTTCAATCAAAAGACAAAAAAGTCTCTTATTCCTTTCTGGAGTCCCATCAGCACAAGGCATGCATATGGAGGCCCGGTGGGGACAAAAAAGTGTCAAGTCTGATGACTCCTAAAACGGTTATCCTGCGCCTCTGCCATTCCCGTCTTGATCCTCCCAGACACAAAGGGGGTGGGGGAACCCCGGCTACAGGTATTTTTCCCGGATTCTGCATCCCGAGGGAAGAGAGGATGGAATGCCTGGCAGAAAGAAATCACATGTCCATAGTGAGCGAGCAGCATTGTGCGACTCGATAGGAGAACAAAGAGGTCTGAGATAATGAATTGGATTAAATGGGGAAAAGTTAAACACTAAAAAAAAGACACACAAAGGAAGTGCAGAGAAAACAACAGCAGTATCAAAGGGAAAGCGGAAAAATAGCCACCCTGATCTGACTGGTTATTTTGTAGCTTCACTGAAGCAATTATAGCCATTGTACATGGCGAACGGTGCTATGAATGCAGATTATGAGCCCAATGGAAATTTTCCAATCATTCTCAATTATCTTTTTTTTCTCCCCTGTAGCCTAAGAGGAGATATTACACACACACACACACACACACTGGGCCTCAGAGACGTCTCCCTTCTATTTTGCCAATTCTAAAGGTCACAGCAGTTTTCCCATCAGCAAGCGTGAAGTATTAGCCCAACGCCTGTGGAGAATAGCTGTTTTCCATCTTCATTCCCCCTCAGGTGCATTTCAGACGCTCTTTTACACCGGTCTCCAAAGCGCCTCTCACAACGAGTTAAAACACACACGGCTGTTGATGCCGCAGGTAACACTCAATACACAGGCCGATCGTAATGATTCTTGCTCATTTGCATAAAGCGTCGTGCCATCCGTTAGATCGATGCTGTTGTGCTGTTTGAAACCGATGAGAGCAACTTGGCTTTGACCTTTTTTAAAATACAGCGTTTGAATAATCGCAAACTCTGTCATTTATCCCAAAAGGCAGTTTAAGTACTTTTGAAATCACCCTTTCCATTGGGCTGTCATTGGGATGGAGCTCTGTGAGGTGCCCCTGTTGTTTGGACGGGTTATAAATGTTATCTTGATGTACTGTGACACATTTGTTAGCGAGAACAGAAGACAATGCGCAGAGAGCCAATGACGGCTGACCTCTGAGCCGCTGGGAGATGGAGAGAACTCCGGTTACCATGGCACCCGAATGACTTCCAAGAGAGTTCCGAAATCGCCATTGAAGCGTTTCCAATGTTTCACTCAGGTCATCATAATTATGCAAGTCACCATGGATACAAGTTATGTTTATAATATTTCCCTTTTTGAGAAGTGTAACTGACATTTGAATGGTTTTAAAACTGTTGCTGTAAAATTTGTTTTAAAAGTTCTATAGATTTGTTATCAAAACAGCAGGTCTGAATCTCCTTAAAGGAGCACTGTAAAGAAAAAAAGTTTTGCTGGAGTATGTTTAAAAAAAAGGAAATATTATTCCAGACTTTCTACTTAAATATAAATTTTGAAGTCTACTTGAATTTAAGATCTGCTTAAATTTTCACATTTAATGAAATGCCTTTCTTTGAAACCTTTTTTTTTTTTACTCAGAAATTTACACAAAGTAGATCCTTCACCAGATCCTTTTCCCTCCCTGTGGGATAGGGCTGGGTATTGAGACAAATTTCACAATTCAATTCGATTTGGATTCACAAGCTTGCAATTCATTTCGATTACGATTCGATTCAATATTGATTATTTTGGATATCAGTTACAATACATGGCCATTTTTCTCAAGGGAATCAAATCTCTAAAATGCTGTAAAGGGAGTCTAGTTGTAGCCAATAGGCTTCATTAGCCTAATATGAAGGTAATAATGAACTGTTTTGTAGCCATACAAACACTTAAATTACACTTTTATTTATTTTTATAATAAGATTATATGAAATGTAAACATTTAAATGATGGCTGTCATAAAAAAACTTGCCAGATTTATTCAAATATGCATTAAATATTGAAGAACATTAAGATTATAATGCATATGTAATATGGTGTATATATTTAGCAAAATGCTCCTCTCTGGAGTTATTTTTTTCTAGCTGACTAACGAGTTTATGTGGGTTTTCTGAGGTAAATATGACGATACATGACATTGATTACAAGCTGTTTAACTGACGTCTTTCCACGGTTGAAACGCTGATTGAGCGAATCAATGTGACATGATACGGATTTCGATAAGTTGTACTCTATCTTTTAACTCGCTTTCAGATGCTCATTCATGTTTATTTCGCGCTGTAACTGGTATTATTAAGCCGGCAGAGAGATCAGGGCTGCTGCTTCTCCAGAGCGATCTCACGCCACAGCGCCAAAACTTTATTTATGTTTTTGAATTTCTAAAGAAAATGAACGTAATTTGGAAATTGAGACTTTGTTTCATATCAATAGTAACAAAGGACACGTTTTTTGGATGCGCGCAGCCGCGATACAATGTCCCATTCATTCAAATGAAACAGGATGACTAATCGATTCTTGAGATTTAAGAATCGATATCAGTTCGTAAAAAATGAGAATCGATCAATATCGAGAAATCGATATTTATTACCCAGCCCTACTGTGGGATAACTTTACCCTGATCATTCTAACAAATACACAGTATATCAACATGATAAAAAAGAAACTGGGGTTCGGAACTGATAACCAATTTTCCGAAAACGAATGCCATTCAGCGTTACAGTAGTTCTCACATTTCCATTAACAACGCTATCTCACGACCAATTCGTACGAGTGATTAAATGGTGGCTAATCTGTACGAATTCGTATGACCTCACTCGTACAAATTTGTCTAAACCCACGTGATGGGTAGCTTTAGGAGTGGGGTCAGGGGTATGTCATTTGTACAAATTCATACGACTTGGGCAAATCTAAATATGTGCGATTTAGCAAAAATCGCACTAATTCGTACGAGTGAGGTTGTACGAATTAGCCACCTCGTAAAATTTGTACAAATATCTGTGATATCGGCTTGGCATTAATTCACCGAACAGAACGCAGAGTAAATACAGTGTAAAATACAGCACTACTGAATCTTCAGTCTTATTTAGTCACACTGCAATTCCAATATTCTCCTGGTTCTCTTGCGAGAGGTTCTCTCGTACTGCGTAATATCTTACGCTATAGGGGAAAACCTCTTTTCCTCGAGATATTGAAGCCAAAAATGTATCCTTAATTTTGCGGTATTGTAAAACGATGCTATTACTGTAACAACACTATCTCACGACCAATTGGTACGAATTTGTACGAGTGATTAAAAGGTGGCTAATCCGTACGAATTTGTACGACCTCACTCGTATGACCTCACTCGTACGAATTTGTACGATTTGTCTGAATCCACGTGATGGGTAGGTTTAGGGGCGGGGTCAGGGGTATCTCATTTGTACGAATTCATACGACGTGGGCAACTTGTAAAATATGTGCGATTTAGAGTGAAGTTGAATTAGCCACATCGTAAAATTTGTACAAATTGCCGTGATATCGGGTTTGGCCAAACAATCTACAGTGCAAAATAGTCAGCACGATCTCTGACTCTTGGGAGCCAGTTAGCATCTATTAGCAGTAGAAAGTCCGTACTTTCTTGATAAATATTCCTCACAGGTACTAAAATAACTGTTAACGAAAAAACGTACAGCACCAAACTTTAAAAATCATGTTTCGATCTGTTAAAAAGATAACACTGTTGATATATTGTTGAAGCTGCATTAACAAACTTGGTCATTGTGTTGCTTTCCTCATTTGACAATATTCCTCACTGGATCAACCAAATAGAGAATTTGCTTGCAAATTTCAAACAAATTAACTATCAGCAAAACATTTTAACAAAATAAATTTAATGCAATTAAAAAACATACTGATTGCTTTCCTCTGAGTGAGGGCTCCACGCTGTTCTGTTTTGTTCCTGGAAAATGAGCAGTAATTGGTTTTACCGTTTTACACAAAAGCCATAGTGGGGAGGAATTTGATTGCCGCTCATGGTAAACATGTTTAACAATGCTTGGATGTTTCAGAAGTGTGCGGACGAAAGAAAGGAGCAGCTTTGGTCTGAATAATGAGGCTGTGCTGTTTGTATAGATTCTCTCTCTCACTGAAATGGAAAAGACGCTCAGAGCGGTAAACTGCGTGAACATGTGGCCCATCTCTCCTCTGAGAGCTTTAAAACATCTCCACCCATCGTTTAGCCGACCGCTGCACAGACACGTGCGTCAGGGGGAAAACCGAAGCTGGAATCTCCTGATAATGAAACCACTTCGGGTTTTATGGCCTGGTACACGGACCCTGGAATGAGAAGTGGGATCTGGAACGAGTCCGTTAGCACGAATCCTCCGAAACCACCCCTGCAGGCTTGCCACCAAAACAAACAAGACGCAAGATGAATGATTCCCGGGGTGTCATGCTGCGAGGAGACACCTGACAGTAGAAAAGAAAACATAAACGCACGGGGAATGGAATGCAAATGAGGTTTTTGTGGTTATCCTTTCATTTCGAACATTACGACAGCAGGCGGGAGAGAGGGCTATAGAGGAAGAGGTGTAATCTGTCTCTTCCCCTGTTATCTCTGACTGCAGTTATGTCACATCTCTGTTAAATATTCAGCATGTGCCCATTTTATCCCAAAGGGCAGCGTTTGAAATCATAACGGCATGTCCGTTTAATTGCCAGAATGCCACCCAAGTTCTGGATCTGAACGATGTTCGTTCTATTATTAATGAGGCCCAGAAAGCACTTTGACATTTTGCTGGAAAATGCAAATGAGGCTGGTGTGTTACTTCAGGAATATGGTCACGCTCATGTGCACACACTGACCAATCAGAAACAGAGTTTCAACAACTTATTTGATAAAAGTGTGACATGCTAGGCTAAGGCAAGCATCACTATTACTTTTAGTGATCTACCTATCTAGTTGACGTTCTCAAATCCAGTGGAGGAGAGGTGCGTCAGTACTTTTCTAAATGGCTGTATTTGCAAAATGTTTTTATTTTCACCTGACTAATGAAAAAAATGGGCAACAAAGGAGGAATCTGAACCCTATGCAATCTAGAGAACATCATACAGACTTGCAGGTATCCTCTTTTTGATTTTGCCCAGGAAGTAAACATCTAGAACATCCTAGCAACTGCATAGAAATACCTTAGCAACCACCAAGACTAATGGGCATAAGAGTGTGCGTTTAAACCTCTTACGCCAGAGAATATGGTTCGAATCCCGCTCAGAGCAGGTCGAGTAAAAATGCCCTAGCAACCAAGTAGAACACCTTAACAACCATACTAAAACACATTAAAACACCTTAGCACATAGAAACCCCCTGACAACCACCCGCATCACTCTAAAAAATGCATGGGTCAAATGTGAACACAAACAAATGGTGGTTTATAATTTTTAATCCCAATTGTCCATATTTGACGCAAACATGGGTTGAAACTCAGCATTTTTTAGAGTGTGCTTTAGCATCAAGTACCAGTCACATTTTCTTCAGAAAAAAAAGTGAACATGGTGTATATCCTGACTAAAATGAATTGGTGTGCTTTCCGTTTTTTTTGGTGCAGATGGTAGGAACACTGCACAGCACGACTTCCTGTGAAATGTAATTAAATGTACGTTCTGAAGTGAGGCACATATGTGAAGGTGACCGGCTTGAGTCGAGAGAGTGTGAGAGTGTGATATATTGGAAAGAAGAACAGATGAAGGATGGAGGCAGATACTGTAGGAGGAGAGAGAACGAGACGTGCTGACAGGTTGTCAGGGAAGAGTTCAGAGAGTTGACCCTTTTCCACTACTGCCTCTAAAATAAAACCCACTGCCTTCAAAGAAAAAAACCAACACGTTTATTAGCCAGACACGAAAATTATGTTTATAAAATAATGTCCTTCTCTCAAACGCCTTTTATGGAATTGTTTGCATTTATAGGCAGAACAACATTCTTTGTGCTTTAAGAGTGGCGATCTAATAAAGATGCAGGGAACAAGTGTTTTTGATCCTTGGAGGAGGACGGGAAGGCTGTGATGTTGTCCAAGTTTGGACTGGTCTTCTAAAGCGACTTAACAGTCACCAGCTGGAGTGCCCTTGAGAGCCACCAGGGGTCACTCCATATCAGACTATTGTCATTCCCTCATAAACTACATTTCCCATAACCCACTGCCCGGTCTCATCATCCCTGATTGCATCCTCCTGTGTCTCATGGGCTATATGCACGCATTTGTTCCGCATTTGACGTAAGGATGCTCGTCCATTTCCGGTTGTGTAGATTAAAGCGGAGGAAAACCGGAGAAAACGGGATTATGGCAGAGTCTTCAATATTTACTGTCCTCCCGTCTTTGAAACGAAACGTACATACGTTTAGATGTAATTTTATATATAGTTATGTTTATTTAATATAATTTTAAAAAGAAGCATAAACACAACGAGGGGTGTCTGTTTTATCTGTTTTTGTGACTAACGTTTCATTAGTATAACCATGGAGTATAAAATTCAATATAAATTCTCGGTATTGCATTGGACTCTATGATCGGCGGAAGTTATCGAGCATCCTTAATCCTTCACCGGAAATAACGCCGTGCATAGAGCCCATTACCTTGTCAGTCTCAGTCGATTTAAACCATGCACGATCATTCATTCTTTGCAAAGTCTTGTTTGGCATCACACTGCAACTCCAAGCAGGTTTTCTTGGTTTCCTCTGTTTTTTTTTGTTTGTTTTTTCCTGTGCATCTTTAACCCTGTTATTGTTTGGACTGATTACCCAGTGTTTATGACTTACGATTGTGGATTACCCTTTCAATAAAACTGCATTTGGATCCAAACCACTCTTTTCATGCCATCATGTAAATTTTGTTTCACTCTGAAATGCACATTACAGAAGTAAAATGGATCGCAAACGCCGTTTTATGTTGAGGAAATATAGGCTTTCAATGTTTTTTTGTAGCAGCTTAGGTTGGGCAAAGAACCCTTTTCTTATCAAGAACCATGTTGTGCCGTATAGGGTTCTTGAGTTGGTTGTTTTGTTCGTTTGAGAGTCAAGATATTGATGTTGCATGTAGATTCTTCAGATCACTGTATGGGATTTCTTAAAGCACCAGGCTGTAGATTATTTTCTAAAGAACCGCACAGAGGACTGTTCTCATATGACATCAGACTATAAAACTCTTTTGCCTCAGCCTTGAGGCTTTATTTTTAAGGGTGGGATGGTGGCCAGCGTTTATCTCAGGGTGATTCAGCCCTGTTTTCAGCTGAAAGTGGGTCATTGTGAGGATGGAGTGTCTGGACCCCGGCTCCGCTTGTCCTCAGGCCCATTTATTTCACTCCGATCTGGGAACGCTCACTGAGGATTTCATTTTCCATTCCAGAGTAAAAGAACTGACTTGCGTCTAAAGGACGCTGGAGTATGTTCTTCCCCTTTAGACCCAATATAATAGTTTTTATACAGAAAAAGCTTTTTAATTGTGAGGGTTATTCAGAGAGCTAGTCTTTTATTTAACCCTCTGGTGCCACAATCGTGGTGGTCAGAAATGACCTAATTATTATTTTTATTTCAATTAAATTAATGCACTGTATTTTAGTTTGATAATGTTTTTATTTGATATTTTCTGTTGTTAGGTGATTTTATTAGACTGGGAAAACCCACACAACTTCCGGCAAATTTAGATTTGCTCTGAAAGTTAGTCTGGCAAAGAGCTCATTATCAAGCCCATTTCCAATCCGTCAAGAGGCACCGATCAGAAACATTGGGCCGGGCTTTACACAACGACGACAGCGCTGGGATTTTGAAGCAGATTTTGTAGCCTACATTACAAAGATGGATGCCGCCATCAAACATACATCACTCGTTTGAATCAGCTATCGCGTCTGTTTTAAGTGATTTGAACGTTTCCTTTTTGCTAAAAACCGAGCAAAGAACAATATGGAAGCTTGTTTCCGCCAAAGAATGAAAAATAAAAAAGGTTATTGCGACTTTATATCTTGTAATTGCTACTTTATTTATCAGAATTGTAACTTTTATATCTCGCAATTGCTACATAATTTCTCACGATTCTGACTTTATCTCTTTCAATTGTGACTTTTTTTCTCAGAATTGCGACTTTATATCTCGCAATTGCGACTTTATTTCTCAAAATTGCGACTTTATATCTCGCAATTGCGACTTTATTTCTCAGAATTACGACTTTATATCTCGCAATTGCAACTTTTTTTCTCGCAATTGCAACCTTATTTCTCACAATTCTGACTTTATATCTCGCAATTGCGACTTTATTTCTCAGAATTGCGACTTTATATCTCGCAATTGCAAATTTTTTTTCTCGCAATTGCAACCTTATTTCTCACAATTCTGACTTTACATCTCGCAATTGCGACTTTATTTCTCAGAATTGCGACTTTTTGCAATTTCTCGCAATTGTGAGCTAAAAAGTCATAACAATTTTTTTTTTTATTATTATTATTGAGTGGTATCATTATTTTTCTTATTCAACAAGCTTCCATAGAACCACACTCTGAGAGGTTTCTGGGAAACTCATTTCTCGGAATGGTCTGGTTTAAACCAGGCTAGGATTTTATGGTACTAAATTATACTCATGCTGTTGTTATAATCCATTTATTCAGGTTTTGAGCATAGACCTGAAAATTTAATTCCCAAATTAAACTGTCATAAATCTTGAACAGAGACTTAAAGGGTAACTCTTGTCAAAATGTAACCAATAGGCTCTTTTTGTTTATCTACTCGAGTCAAGCTTTTGCGTAAAAACATGATTAGAATGGAATTTTGTCAGTCAAAAGTAGTCGATCTCCGAATGCAACATAATGAACTGACTCCATATGAGGAAATGTCATGAACTTGTAATTTCACGAATGACAAAACAGAAAAAAATGATCCATGAATTTATATGGAAACAAACTGTAGGAGCTTGTTTAAAGTTAAACTTAATTCATTACTATATATTTTTTAAATAACCCGTTAAACAAAGTTTATTTAATCATTTCTCCTTATATTGAACCTTCTTGGCAAAGAGATCTTAAAAATTGAGTCAAGAGCCCTATTTAGAACCACATTGAACCTTTTTTTCCAAAGAAAAACCTTGTGCATTTTGAGAGCCCCATTAGTTTAGTTGTAAACCGCCAGCTGGATCATAATAAACAGGTTCTTGGCTTTTCTATAAACATCAGGTTGAGGTTGAGTATCGGTATGCATGCTCCAAATCCCCATGAAGATAAACTCATTAACGGCCTTGGCCAGGGTTTTAGAATGAGGAATCAAGCAAAATCTTTCCATCCTAAATTATATTTGCTTATATAAAGCATGCACATAACGTATTCCTCCACCAGACATACTCATCTAATCGTATATGCCTTCTCTCTCCGGCCAGGATGATATATGTGGATACGTTTATCCATAACCCTTGAAGGTCAGGAAACCCACTAAAGATGAAAGGAGGAAATCGCGAGCTGTCAGTACCTGTGAAGATGTCATCACACCACAATTTCAGGAAGATTGATCATGCAATTAGAGTTCGGCCAGGAGGATGTGACAACGTGCAAATATTCATACTGTACTAACAGACCGCAAATGTGTCTGTCGCTCTGTCATCAGCTTCTTATTAGAGAACGTTGCCCACCTTTAGTAGTAGAGAGCTGAAGGACAACAGGACAGATCCGATATCCCCAAAGAGTGTTTGTATCTGATGCAGATTCCTTCAGATTATTTTGTTTTTGTTAGTGGATTGCATGCAACCCACTTTATTACTGAAAATCATTACAAAACATTTGCTATTACGAAACAAGTACTAGCTAGAATGCCACTAAAAACATCAATTTGCATGCACTTCAAAAGGATGAGGAGTCAGGCTTGAATTGATATGGTAAAACAGACGTGATCATGGCGGTGTTCTTTTTTTGTACTTCACACTCTTAGAAGAAAAGGTTCTATATAGAACCTTAAAAGGTTCTAAAGCGCTACGTATTTGGAACCCCTAAAGTGCAATGCATGTGAATGATCACAAAATTCAAGATATGGTGGTTAAAAAATGTAATTAATCAATATCACACGAAGATGTCATATCCCTACCCTATCTCACGACCAATTCGTACGAATTCGTACGAGTGATTAAAAAGTGGCTAATTCGTACTAATTCGTACGACCTCACTCGTGCGAATTCATACGATTTGTCTAAACCCACGTGACGGTTATGTTTAGGGGCGGGGTCAGGGGTAGGTCATTCGTACGAATTCATACGAATTGGCCAATTCGTAAAATATGTACGATTTAGCAAAAATCGTAGTAATTTGTACGACTGAGGTCGTATGAATTGTTACGAATTAGCCACCTCGTAAAATTCGTACGAATTCCCGTGAGATCGGGTTGCATATCCTCCAAAAATCTGCATGATTAAAGTTACTACAACAGTTTAATAAAAAACAATATAATAACAACTACAAAATGTTGCAGAATAATGTAATATATGTATGAATAATAGCCTTTAAAGAACCTTTGTGCAAAAAGTGTTCTTTCTTGTCATTATTGAACCTTTTTTAGCATAAATTTTCCTTTGGAGTTGAGTAAAGAACCCTATGCTACATATATAGAGAGTGCACTTGAAATATTGAAATATTACAATATTGTATTACTAAAGAAGTTACCAATTGCATTACTTAGTTACTTTTTATGGAAAGTAATGTTATGTTACTTTGACTCATCTTTACTCACTTGCTTGTTTGGTTTTTAATAACAAATAGTTCAAATGTTAAATCTGAACATAAAAGTTACATAGAGTAATGTTAAAAAGACAAAATAAGCATGCATACCTTAAAGAAATGGAAAACTGCAATTTTTGTTCATCTGTTTATATCGAGGAAGACAAAAAAGCTCAACCTGTTATTCATGAGGAAGATGAGATCAAAATGAAATACACATGTAGCAAAAATCCAACGTGAAATAGTCATGCGTTTAATTTCACAGTGTGTACGCAGATTGTTTGGAGNTTGTCTGAATCCACGTGATGGGTAGGTTTAGGGGCGGGGTCAGGGGTATCTCATTTGTACGAATTCATACGACTTGGGCAACTTGTAAAATATGTGCGATTTAGCAAAAATCGTACTAATTTGTACGAGTGAAGTTGAATTAGCCACATCGTAAAATTTGTACAAATTGCCGTGATATCGGGTTTGGCCAAACAATCTACAGTGCAAAATAGTCAGCACGATCTCTGACTCTTGGGAGCCAGTTAGCATCTATTAGCAGTAGAAAGTCCGTACTTTCTTGATAAATATTCCTCACAGGTACTAAAATAACTGTTAACGAAAACGTACAGCACCAAACTTTAAAAATAATGTTTCGATCTGTTAAAAAGATAACACTGTTGATATATTGTTGAAGCTGCATTAACAAACTTGGTCATTGTGTTGCTTTCCTCATTTGACAATATTCCTCACTGGATCAACCAAATAGAGAATTTGCTTGCAAATTTCAAACAAATTAACTATCAGCAAAACATTTTAACAAAATAAATTTAATGCAATTAAAGACCATACTGATTGCTTTCCTCCGAGTGAGGGCTCCACGCTGTTCTGTTTTGTTCCTGGAAAATGAGCAGTAATTGGTTTTACCGTTTTACACAAAAGCCATAGTGGGGAGGAATTTGATTGCCGCTCATGGTAAACATGTCTAACAATGCTTGGATGTTTCAGAAGTGTGCGGACGAAAGAAAGGAGCAGCTTTGGTCTGAATAATGAGGCTGTGCTGTTTGTATAGATTTTCTCTCTCACTGAAATGGAAAAGACGCTCAGAGCGGTAAACTGCGTGAACATGTGGACCATCTCTCCTCTGAGAGCTTTAAAACATCTCCACCCATCGTTTAGCCGACCGCTGCACAGACACGTGCGTCAGGGGGAAAACTGAAGCTGGAATCTCCTGATAATGAAACCACTTCGGGTTTTATGGCCTGGTACACGGACCCTGGGATGAGAAGTGGGATCTGGAACGAGTCCGTTAGCACGAATCCTCCGAAACCACCCCTGCAGGCTTGCCACCAAAACAAACAAGACGCAAGATGAATGATTCCCGGGGTGTCATGCTGCGAGGAGACACCTGACAGTAGAAAAGAAAACATAAACGCACGGGGAATGGAATGCAAATGAGGTTTTTGTGGTTATCCTTTCATTTCGAACATTACGACAGCAGGCGGGAGAGAGGGCTATAGAGGAAGAGGTGTAATCTGTCTCTTCCCCTGTTATCTCTGACTGCAGTTATGTCACATCTCTGTTAAATATTCAGCATGTGCCCATTTTATCCCAAAGGGCAGCGTTTGAAATCATAACGGCATGTCCGTTTAATTGCCAGAATGCCACCCAAGTTCTGGATCTGAACGATGTTCGTTCTATTATTAATGAGGCCCAGAAAGCACTTTGACATTTTGCTGGAAAATGCAAATGAGGCTGGTGTGTTACTTCAGGAATATGGTCACGCTCATGTGCACACACTGACCAATCAGAAACAGAGTTTCAACAACTTATTTGATAAAAGTGTGACATGCTAGGCTAAGGCAAGCATCACTATTACTTTTAGTGATCTAATATGATACCTATCTAGTTGACGTTCTCAAATCCAGTGGAGGAGAGGTGCGTCAGTACTTTTCTAAATGGCTGTATTTGCAAAATGTTTTTATTTTCACCTGACTAATGAAAAAAATGGGCAACAAAGGAGGAATCTGAACCTTATGCAATCTAGAGAACATCATACAGACTTGCAGGTATCCTCTTTTTGATTTTGCCCAGGAAGTAAACATCTAGAACATCCTAGCAACTGCATAGAAATACCTTAGCAACCACCAAGACTAATGGGCATAAGAGCTGTGCGTTTAAACCTCTTACGCCAGAGAATATGGTTCGAATCCCGCTCAGAGCAGGTCGAGTAAAAATGCCCTAGCAACCAAGTAGAACACCTTAACAACCATACTAAAACACATTAAAACACCTTAGCACATAGAAACCCCCTGACAACCACCCGCATCACTCTAAAAAATGCATGGGTCAAATGTGAACACAAACAAATGGTGGTTTATAATTTTTAATCCCAATTGTCCATATTTGACCCAAACATGGGTTGAAACCCAGCATTTTTTAGAGTGTGCTTTAGCATCAAGTACCAGTCACATTTTCTTCAGAAAAAAAAGTGAACATGGTGTATATCCTGACTAAAATGAATTGGTGTGCTTTCCGTTTTTTTGGTGCAGATGGTAGGAACTCTGCACAGCACGACTTCCTGTGAAATGTAATTAAATGTACGTTGTGAAGTGAGGCACATATGTGAAGGTGACCGGCTTGAGTCGAGAGAGTGTGAGAGTGTGATATATTGGAAAGAAGAACAGATGAAGGATGGAGGCAGATACTGTAGGAGGAGAGAGAACGAGACGTGCTGACAGGTTGTCAGGGAAGAGTTCAGAGAGTTGACCCTTTTCCACTACTGCCTCTAAAATAAAACCCACTGCCTTCAAAGAAAAAAACCAACACGTTTATTAGCCAGACACGAAAATTATGTTTATAAAATAATGTCCTTCTCTCAAACGCCTTTTATGGAATTGTTTGCATTTATAGGCAGAACAACATTCTTTGTGCTTTAAGAGCGGCGATCTAATAAAGATGCAGGGAACAAGTGTTTTTGATCCTTGGAGGAGGACGGGAAGGCTGTGATGTTGTCCAAGTTTGGACTGATCTTCTAAAGCGACTTAACAGTCACCAGCTGGAGTGCCCTTGAGAGCCACCAGGGGTCACTCCACATCAGACTATTGTCATTCCTTCATAAACTACATTTCCCATAACCCACTGCCCGGTCTCATCATCCCTGATTGCATCCTCCTGTGTCTCATTACCTTGTCAGTCTCAGTCTATTTAAACCATGCACGATCGTTCATTCTTTGCAAAGTCTTGTTTGGTGTCACACTGCAACTCCAAGCAGGTTTTCTTGGTTTCCTCTGTTTTTTGTTTTGTTTTTTGTTTGTTTTTTCCTGTGCATCTTTAACCCTGTTATTGTTTGGACTGATTACCCAGTGTTTATGACTTACGATTGTGGATTACCCTTTCAATAAAACTGCATTTGGATCCAAACCACTCTTTTCATGCCATCATGTAAATTTTGTTTCACTCTGAAATGCACATTACAGAAGTAAAATGGATCGCAAACGCCATTGTATGTTGAGAAAATATAGGCTTTCAATGTTTTTTTGTAGCAGCTTAGGTTGGGCAAAGAACCCTTTTCTTATCAAGAACCATGTTGTGCCGTATAGGGTTCTTGAGTTGGTTGTTTTGTTCTTTTGAGAGTCAAGATATTGATGTTGCATGTAGATTCTT
The DNA here is from genome assembly GCF_016745375.1 of Pimephales promelas. The sequence goes on from NW_024121999.1 coordinate 2,680,674, forward strand.
CAGATCACTGTATGGGATTGCTTAAAGCACTAGGCTGTAGATTATTTTCTAAAGAACCGCACAGAGGACTGTTCTCATATGACATCAGACTATAAAACTCTTTTGCCTCAGCCTTGAGGCTTTATTTTTAAGGGTGGGATGGTGGCCAGCGTTTATCTCAGGGTGATTCAGCCCTGTTTTCAGCTGAAAGTGGGTCATTGTGAGGATGGAGTGTCTGGACCCCGGCTCCGCTTGTCCTCAGGCCCATTTATTTCACTCCGATCTGGGAACGCTCACTGAGGATTTTATTTTCCGTTCCAGAGTAAAAGAACTGACTTGCGTCTAAAGGACGCTGGAGTATTTTCTTCCCCTTTAGACCCAATATAATAGTTTTTATACAGAAAAAGCTTTTTAATTGTGAGGGTTATTCAGAGAGCTAGTCTTTTATTTAACCCTCTGGTGCTACAATCGTGGTGGTCAGAAAATGACCTAATTATTATTTTTATTTCAATTAAATTAATGCACTGTATTTTAGTTTGATAATGTTTTTATTTGATATTTTCTGTTGTTAGGTGATTTTATTAGCCTGGGAAAACCCACACAACTTCCGGCAAATTTAGATTTGCTCTGAAAGTTAGTCTGGCAAAGAGCTCATTATCAAGCCCAATTTCCAATCCGTCAAGAGGCACCGATCAGAAACATTGGGGCGGGCTTTACACAACGACGACAGCGCTGGGATTTTGAAGCAGATTTTGTAGCCTACATTACAAAGATGGATGCCGCCATCAAACATACATCACTCGTTTGAATCAGCTATCAGCGTCTGTTTTAAGTGATTTGAACGTTTCCTTTTTGCTAAAAACCGAGCAAAGAACAATATGGAAGCTTGTTTCTGCCAAAGAATGAAAAATAAAAAAGGTTATTGCGACTTTATATCTTGTAATTGCTACTTTATTTCTCAGAATTGTAACTTTTATATCTCGCAATTGCTACATAATTTCTCACGATTCTGACTTTATCTCTTTCAATTGTGACTTTTTTTCTAAGAAATTTGCGACTTTATATCTCGCAATTGCGACTTTATTTCTCAAAATTGCGACTTTATATCTCGCAATTGCAACTTTATTTCTCACAATTCTGACTTTATATCTCGCAATTGAGACTTTATTTCTCAGAATTACGACTTTATATCTCGCAATTGCAACTTTTTTTCTCGCAATTGCAACCTTATTTCTCACAATTCTGACTTTATATCTCGCAATTGCGACTTTATTTCTCAGAATTGCGACTTTATATCTCGCAATTGCAAATTTTTTTTCTCGCAATTGCAACCTTATTTCTCACAATTCTGACTTTACATCTCGCAATTGCGACTTTATTTCTCAGAATTGCGACTTTTTCCAATTTCTCGCAATTGTGAGCTAAAAAGTCATAACAATTTTTTTTTTTTTATTATTATTCAGTGGTATCATTATTTTTATTATTCAACAAGCTTCCATAGAACCACACTCTGAGAGGTTTCTGGGAAACTCATTTCTCGGAATGGTCTGGTTTAAACCAGGCTAGGATTTTATGGTACTAAATTATACTCATGCTGTTGTTATAATCCATTTATTCAGGTTTTGAGCATAGACCTGAAAATTTAATTCCCAAATTAAACTGTCATAAATCTTGAACAGAGACTTAAAGGGTAACTCTTGTCAAAATGTAACCAATAGGCTCTTTTTGTTTATCTACTCGAGTCAAACTTTTGTGTAAAAACATAATTAGAATGGAATTTTGTCAGTCAAAAGTAGTCAATCTCCGAATGCAACATAATGAACTGACTCCATATGAGGAAATGTCATGAACTTGTAATTTCACGAATGACAAAACAGAAAAAAATGATCCATGAATTTATATGGAAACAAACTGTAGGAGCTTGTTTAAAGTTAAACTTAATTCATTACTAGATTTTTTTAAATAACCCGTTAAACAAAGTTTATTTAATCATTTCTCCTTATATTGAACCTTCTTGGCAAAGAGATCTTAAAAATTGAGTCAAGAGCCCTATTTAGAACCACATTGAACCTTTTTTACAAAGAAAAACCTTGTGCATTTTGAGAGCCCCATTAGTTTAGTTGTATACCGCCAGCTGGATCATAATAAACAGGTTCTTGGCTTTTCTATAAACATCAGGTTGAGGTTGAGTATCGGTATGCATGCTCCAAATCCCCATGAAGATAAACTCATTAACGGCCTTGGCCAGGGTTTTAGAATGAGGAATCAAGCAAAATCTTTCCATCCTAAACTATATTTGCTGATATAAATAATGCACATAACTTATTCCTCCACCAAACATACTCATCTAATCGTATATGCCTTCTCTCTCCGGCCAGGATGATATATGTGGATACGTTTATCCATGACCCCTTGAAGGTCAGGAAACCCACTAAAGATGAAAGGAGGAAATCGCGAGCTGTCAGTACCTGTGAAGATGTCATCACACCACAATTTCAGGAAGATTGATCATGCAATTAGAGTTCGGCCAGGAGGATGTGACAACGTGCAAATATTCATACTGTACTAACAGACCGCAAATGTGTCTGTCGCTCTGTCATCAGCTTCTTATTAGAGAACGTTGCCCACCTTTAGTAGTAGAGAGCTGAAGGACAACAGGACAGATCCGATATCCCCAAAGAGTGTTTGTATCTGATGCAAATTCCTTCGGATTATTTTGTTTTTGTTAGTGGATTGCATGCAACCCACTTTATTACTGAAAATCATTACAAAACATTTGCTATTACGAAACAAGTACTAGCTAGAATGCCACTAAAAACATCAATTTGCATGCACTTCAAAAGGATGAGGAGTCAGGCTTGAATTGATATGGTAAAACAGACGCGATCATGGCGGTGTTCTTTTTTGTACTTCACACTCTTAGAAGAAAAGATTCTATATAGAACCTTAAAAGGTTCTAAAGCGCTACGTATTTGGAACCCCTAAAATGCAATGCATGTGAATGATCACAAAATTCAAGATATGGTGGTTAAAAAATGTAATTAATCAATATCACACGAAGATGTAATATCCTCCAAAAATCTGCATGATTAAAGTTACTACAACAGTTTAATAAAAAAACAATATAATAACAACTACAAAATGTTGCAGAATAATGTAATATATGTATGAATAATAGAACCTTTGTGCAAAAAGTGTTCTTTCTTGTCATTATTGAACCCTTTTTTAGCATAAAATTTCCTTTGGAGTTGAGTAAAGAACCCTATGCTACATATATAGAGCCCTTTTTTCTAAGAGTGCACTTGAAATATTGAAATATTGCAATATTGTATTACTAAAGAAGTTACCAATTGCATTACTTAGTTACTTTTTATGGAAAGTAATGTTATGTTACTTTTACTCATCTCTACTCACTTGCTTGTTTGCTTTTTAATAACAAATAGTTCAAATGTTAATTCTGAACATAAAAGTTACATAGAGTAATGTTAAAAAGACAAAATAAGCATGCATACCTTAAAGAAATGGAAAACTGCAATTGTTGTTCATCTGTTTATATCGAGGAAGACAAAAAAGCTCAACCTGTTATTCATGAGGAAGACGAGATCAAAATGAAATACACATGTAGCAAAAATCCGACGTGAAATGGTCATGCGTTTAATTTCACAGTGTGTACGCAGATTGTTTGGAGAGATGAAAGTGGAACGGCGGACTGATTTACCTCCGGCTGTGTTGCTCTAATAGTGAACATTCGACTCGGCCGTGTCAACTCAGCCATGATAAAACAGAATTAATTTTGATTAAAGGTGATGTACTTTCATTTTAGAGTGTTCATGCCCTGTTGCTGGAACACAATCGCATCCTTCATGCACATTTGTGTGTTTGCAATGCTAGTTTTCACATAGGCGACGTTCACCATTAGCGATGGATTCAATAATTAGCCAATTCAACGATGCATTTAGGTCACAGTAGACCAGACTGAGTTAATTTAAAGAGTTTCGGGAATGGAGTCATATCTGTGTATGATTGCATCAGCCAGTTTAATTTTTCTATGCAATTTGATGCAACCTAAATGCTTTGGCAGACTGAAAATCTCAAGACCTTTTGAGAACATGCACAAATAACCTGTCAAAAGTTCCCTGACAATGTCTGAGGTTACGGAGGGTCACAGGTGTACAGTAGGTGGGTGCTTTGGTCCACTCATCTTTGTGCTGTAGGTCCCTCCATGTCTCTCTGGGAACAATTAATGTCAGGCATTCAAAGCGCAGCTATTGGTGGACCGTGAGACTTCAAAGGCCAAACTCCTCAAAGGCTCACAGTGGAGAAACGGCCCTCAAAACTTCAGCAGACCCTCTAAGGCACAGAGAGAGTCCTGTTTCTATGGGTCAGCACGGGAGGGGAAGACCTGCTCTCTTTATGAAAGGGCCTACTAACATGAAGGGATATCTCCATGGGATTAAAAACTTCCATTCAGAGTGCCGAGGAATGGCGAGATGGAGAATCTCAAAAAAGTGAGTTTTCAACATTGCCCAATTGTACTGTAGTGGTGTTATTCCATTTAGGCCATCAGAAGCAGGCAGTTCATGTATGTGTGGTTTTTTTTTTTTTTTTTTTTTTGCATTAACTGTGGACTGGCACACAGCCAGAGATTTCCACCTTTGTATGGAGCTGAGCTTTGTTCACTGGTGTGGACCATTAAATCCCATCATTCCCCTCGTTTCTTTTTTTCTTTTATAACCAAGGCTACTGAAAGACTGTGAGCACCTGTTTAAGTTTAAAAAAGCATTTAAAATCCAGATTAGAGAAGAGAGTGCAAATGGGAAGCATTAGGATTTTCTTTTATTATTAGGGCCCAAGCCCTGAAAGGGCGAAGGCCCTATTGTTTTCCTTAGGATTATTATTATTATTAGGGCCCAAGCCCTGAAAGGGCGAAGGCCCTATTGTTTTCCTTCCGATTATTAGGGCCCAAGCCCTGAAAGGGCGAAGGCCCTATTGTTTTCCTTCCGATTATTTTTTTTTTTTTCTTTTATTTTTCTAACGACTATTCGGGCACTTTTGGGGCCCTTAACATGCTCAAAAACTCTTGAAACTTTGCACACGGGTCAGAACCCGCGGCCATCAGGGCCGGGCTGAAGATGGTACCCGGGCGTGGCAGGGGGGCTCGACAGCGCCCCCTGGAACGGGCTCCGAACACTTGGTCCATAACTCAAACACGCTTGTATATAATATTATGAAACCCGGTACACATGTCGATCTCATTGTTTCATATATACTTCGCACTTTTACTTTTTACCCCAGCCCAACAGGAAGTCGGCTATTTAGGGTTGTTCGTAAAACACTCGCAATGGAATTTTAAATACTCCTCCTAGAGCTCTGATCCAAATTCGACGAAATTTCGGTCAGCGTGAAGTCAAGGCATTGAGGATGAAAGTTTGCGAGGGGATTTTTGATATCTCGAACGGTTTGGCCGTGGCGAGGAAACGAAATTATGGCGAGAAACGTGAAACAGAAAGTGTGTCATAACTTCAGCATACATCAACCGATCTTGATGAAACTTCAGCAGTGTGTTCGCTGTAAGAGGACGATCACATGGATGTGACTATTGTGAGTCAAAGTTATAGCGCCACCAACTGGCAGCAGGAAGTGTGTCATTTTCAAAATGTTTTGAAATCACCCTCTAATTTTTAGTCGATTTGCTTCAAACTTAATCTGTATACTGCAAATACACAGCAGATGAAGACCTGTGAATGGATTCTTGATATCTTTAAAACTGTAGCCGTGGCAACGCATCAAACTTAACCATTCTTTTAGGATGCTTTTGAGACCCTTAGCATGCTTTAAATTGCATGAAACTCGACAGACACATCACATTTATTAGCCAGTAGACATGTGCAAAGTTTCAGAAACGGGCGTGGTGAGGGCTCAGTAGCGCCACCTTTTGACAAAAGTGGGGTTGTTAGTTTTATCTACAGTTACAAAAATCGGTATGTATATTGTACTCCTCGAGCCGGACAACTTTCTAATTGACACTCATTAGCTAGGACCCACAGAAAGTCAGATATGTTTGTTTGAATGTAGAGAAAATCTCAGAATTTTGCCAGTCTCTCAGTGTCCCTCTGTGTGAGTGAGAGGAGGGGCGCCTGTCAGGTTAATTTTAACCCTTTATTTGCTGTGTGCGACTTCTCTGGCATTTTCGGGGGCCTTAACATCCTCGAAAACTCTTGAAACTTTGCACACGGGTCAGAACCCATGGCCATCAGGGCCGGGCTGAAGCTGGTAACCGGGCGTGGCAGGGCGGCTCGACAGCGCCCCCTTGACTGGGATTCGAACATTTGTCCATAAATCAAACACACTTGCATGAATTAATATGAAACTCGGTACAATTATAGATCACATCAGGCCAAACAACTTTCGTGCTCTAAGTTTTATGACAGTTCAAATGGAAGTTATTTATGAATTATGAATTATGGGTTGTTTGAATAATTGTCCTAGGAGAAATACATCAAATTACAACGCATGTGTTTACCAATCACAACCAAACTCGGTGTGCATGAAGTCAAGACATTGAGGATGCTCAATTCCGGACGGATTTTTGATATCTCGAACGGTCTGGCCGTGGCGAGGAAATGAATTTTATGACTAAAAAAGGACACATAAAGTGTGTTATAACTTTGCTCAATTTACCTACAGTTACAAAACTTACCACGTATATTGTTCTCGTCAAGCCGATCAACTTTCCAATTTAAAGTCATTCGCTCTGAGCAACAGAAAGTCAGATATTGTAGTTTGAATGGATTTATTTCCCCTGCGATTCTCTCTCTTTCTCTCTCTCTCTCTCTCTCTCTCTCTGTGTGTGTGTGTGTGGGTGTGGGTGTGGGTGTCTGTGTGGGGAGGGGAGGGCTGTTGTCTGTGTTTATGTGTGTGTGTGTGGCTGGCTGCGATTTTTCCTACAAGTCCTTGTCTCTAAGTCCTTGTCTTTTTGCATAACAATTTTGCATAACAATATTTTTAAATGACAAAATAGGCATATAACCCCCATCTTTTAAATGTATAGTTTGCTTTAAATAAAAGTAAGATTGTATTTGTAATTGAAGTTGAATGAATTTAAAATTCATGTGCTATATTTCAATATATTTGTTTTCCTTAAGATTTTAAAACACTAACTTCATTCTTATCTGAATTACAAATATTTGTTTCTGTATAAAATAATACTCTGACTAAAAACACATTTGATGTTTTTTTTTTTTTTGTTTTTTTATTTACATGTATTGTGTGTGTGTGTGTGTGTGTGTGTGTGTATAAAGTGCAGGTTTTTTTTAGATAAAGTAGAATTTCTATAACTATGTGTTGAACTAATAAATCACTCTTGTGTGTGTTAAACACAATCTACTTAATACAGACAACTTCATTATAAAGATAAATAACAAATCCAAAAAATATATGATTATAATCTATGACAAAAAAAGCCATTACAAACTATATTAATGGAAAATACACATTGCTCTTTGTATTGTTGTAAAATATTCATGAAAAACAAGATAACAAAAATCAAAAAGATAAATTATTTTAGATATAGCCATGTTTTAAATGTATAGCAGAGATGTTAATTGAGGCAGCAACATACAAACTTTCTAGAACAACATGGACCTGGATAGCTGGTTTTTATGGAGGACAGTGAAGAGGAAGAGGGTGCAAATCAAACAGCTCATTCTCAGACTACACAGCAAACAGCTTAAGTTTTTAGTGCTTTGTTTGAGGTTTTTAGTGCTCTGTCCTATCTATTATCAACATATAATAGATGGAACAGAACAAGAAAGGCAATTAATAATCTGTCATTGCGTCACTGCATTATGATATGAAAGGCTCAGTACAGTGTGGCACAAAACGCTTATGCGCATCCCGAGTGGAGAATGATGCGCTTAAAGCCACATGGAGTTACAGCGCACAGCGCATCGAGTCCGCATTGATGCAAGCTCTACAATACACTTCTTTTTGATAGTCAAAGCGGGGGTTACGTTTTTACACGTCGTACAGAATAACCCTAAAGGCACCAAGGTGGCGGTGCCACCGGCTTTATATTAAATATAAATATAGCTGTGAGCAGCGATAAAGGGCCAAAGCCGGCGGTACCACCATCCCGGTGCCTTTGGGTAACTAAAGGCATCGGGGTTGCGGTGCCACCGGCTTGGGCCCGCAATCGCTGCTCGCAGCTATATTTTTCTTTTATTTTTCTAACGACTATTCGGGCACTTTTGGGGCCCTTAACATGCTCGAAAACTCTTGAAACTTTGCACACGGGTCAGAACCCGCGGCCATCAGAGCCGGGCTGAAGCTGGTACCCGGGCGTGGCAGGGGGGCTCGACAGCGCCCCCTGGAACGGGGTCCGAACACTTGGTCCATAAATCAAACACGCTTGCATGTAATAATATGAAACTCGGTACACATGTTGATCTCATCGTTTCATCTATACCTCGCGCTTTTACTTTTTACCCCAGCCCAACAGGAAGTCGGCTATTTAGGGTTGTTCGTAAAACACTCGCAATGGAATTTTTAATACTCCTCCTAGAGCTTTGATCCAAATTCGACGAAACTCGGTCAGCGTGAAGTCAAGACATTGAGGATGAAAGTTTGCGAGGGGATTTTTGATATCTGGAACGGTTTGGCCGTGGCGAGGAAACAAAATTATGGCGAGAAACGTGAAACAGGAAGTGTATCATAACTTCAGCACACATCAACCGATCTTGATGAAACTTCAGCAGTGTGTTCGCTGTAAGAGGACGATCACATGGATGTGACTATTGTGAGTCAAAGTTATAGCGCCACCAACTGGCAGCAGGAAGTGTGTCATTTTCAAAATGCTTTGATATCACCCTTTATTTTTACCCGATTTGCTTCAAACTTCATCTGTATAATGTAAACATACGGCAGATGTAGACCTGTGAATGGATTCTTGATATCTTTGAAACTGTTGCCGTGGCAACGCATCAAACTTTACCATTCTTTTAGGATGCTTTTGAGACTCTTAGCATGCTTCAAATTGCATGAAACTCGACAGACACATCACATTTATTAGCCAGTAGACATGTGCAACGTTTCAGAAACGGGTGTGGTGAGGGCTCAGTAGCGCCACCTTTTGACAAAAGTGGGGTTGTTAGTTTTATCTACAGTTACAAAAATCAGTATGTATATTGTACTCCTCGAGCCGGACAACTTTCTAATTGACACTCATTAGCTAGGACCCACAGAAAGTCAGATATGTTTGTTTGAATGTAGAGAAAATCTCAGAATTTTGCCAGTCTCTCAGTGTCCCTCTGTGTGAGTGAGAGGAGGGGCGCCTGTCAGGTTAATTTTAACCCTTTATTTGCTGTGTGCAACTTCTCTGGCATTTTTGGGGGCCTTAACATCCTCTAAAACTCTTGAAACTTTGCACACGGGTCAGAACCCATGGCCATCAGGGCCGGGCTGAAGCTGGTAACCGGGCGTGGCAGGGCGGCTCGACAGCGCCCCCTTGACTGGGATTCGAACATTTGTCCATAAATCAAACACACTTGCATGAATTAATATGAAACTCGGTACAATTATAGATCACATCAGGCCAAACAACTTTCGTGCTCTAAGTTTTATGACAGTTCAAATGGAAGTTATTTATGAATTATGAATTATGGGTTGTTTGAATAATTGTCCTAGGAGAAATACATCAAATTACAACGCATGTGTTTACCAATCACAACCAAACTCGGTGTGCATGAAGTCAAGACATTGAGGATGCTCAATTCCGGACGGATTTTTGATATCTCGAACGGTCTGGCCGTGGCGAGGAAATGAATTTTATGACTAAAAAAGGACACATAAAGTGTGTTATAACTTTGCTCAATTTACCTACAGTTACAAAACTTACCACGTATATTGTTCTCGTCAAGCCGATCAACTTTCCAATTTAAAGTCATTCGCTCTGAGCAACAGAAAGTCAGATATTGTAGTTTGAATGGATTTATTTCCCCTGCGATTCTCTCTCTTTCTCTCTCTCTCTCTCTCTCTCTCTCTGTGTGTGTGTGTGTGGGTGTGGGTGTGGGTGTCTGTGTGGGGAGGGGAGGGCTGTTGTCTGTGTTTATGTGTGTGTGTGTGGCTGGCTGCGATTTTTCCTACAAGTCCTTGTCTCTAAGTCCTTGTCTTTTTGCATAACAATTTCGCATAACAATATTTTTAAATGACAAAATAGGCATATAACCCCCATCTTTTAAATGTATAGTTTGCTTTAAATAAAAGTAAGATTGTATTTGTAATTGAAGCTGAATGAATTTAAAATTCTTGTGCTATATTTCAATATATTTGTTTTCCTTAAGATTTTAAAACACTAACTTCATTCTTTTCTGAATTACAAATATTTGTTTCTGTATAAAATAATACTCTGACTAAAAACACATTTGATGTTTCTTTTTGTATTTTTATTTACATGTATTTATGTATGTGTGTGTGTGTGTGTGTGTGTGTGTATAAAGTGCAGGTTTTTTGAGATAAAGTAGAATTTCTATAACTATGTGTTGAACTGATAAATCACTCTTTTTTTTAACCTTTATTTATCCAGGTAAAATGTTTGAGAACCACTTCTCATTTACAAACATGACCTGGCCAAGAGGCTACAGGAAAAAATAAGAACATAATGTACAGCTGTACATAGTCAAACACATAACACTTAGAACAAGCAGCTAAATAAAAATAAAAAAGACAACAAAGAGGAAAAAGAAAACGAATAGAGTGCTTAAATAAGTGTGTAAATATGGTTCATGATTGTCAGCAGGAACAAGAGTCAACTATGTAATTTTCGAGGTTTTGCTTAAAGGTGGAGATTGGGATCAGAGATGTAAGTTTCAGGGTATTTTGTAGTATGTTCCAGTCGTGTACTGATGCAAAGCGGAAGGCATTATGTCCAAAGGTAGTAGAAGTAGGGGGGATACTAAATTTAATCAAATTACTTGATCTTGTGTGATAGGTGTTATAAGCGGCATGAAATAGGGATGACAAATAGAGAGGTGCCTTGCCCAGAATTGTCTTATATATGAAGAGAAACCAATGATGGAGCCGCCGGGTATGAAGGGAGGGCCAACCCACCAGTTTATACAGGTCGCAGTGATGAGTGTGATAGGGTGCATTAGTGGCAAAACGGATGGCTGAATGATGGATTGTGTCAAGTTTTTTTAGAGCTGTGTTTGGTGCCACTCTTGTGTGTGTTAAACACAATCTACTTAATACAGACAACTTCATTATAAAGATAAATAACAAATCCAAAAAAATATATGATTATAATCTATGACAAAAAAAGCCATTACAAACTATATTAGTGGTAAATACACATTGCTCTTTGTATTGTTGTAAAATACATTCATGAAAACAAAGATAACAAAAATCAAAAAGATAAATTATTTTAGATAGAGCCATGGCTGCTATAAAATTGAGACAACATGTTTTAAATGTATAGCAGAGATGTTAAATGAGGCAGCAACATACAAACTTTCTAGAACAACATGGACCTGGACCTGGATAGCTGGTTTTTATGGAGGACAGTGAAGAGGAAGAGGGTGCAAATCAAACAGCTCATTCTCAGACTACACAGCAAACAGCTTAAGTTTTTAGTGCTTTGTTTGAGGTTTTTAGTGCTCTGTCCTATCTTTTATCAACACATAATAGATAGAACAGAACAAGAAAGGCAATTAATAATCTGTCATTGCATTATGATATGAAAGGCTCAGTACAGTGTGGCACAAAACGCTTATGCGCATCCCGAGTGGAGAATGATGCGCTTAAAGCCACATGGAGTTACAGCGCACAGCGCATCGAGTCCGCATTGATGCAAGCTCTACAATACACTTCTTTTCGACAGTCAAAGTGGGGGTTACGTTTTTGCACGTCATACAGAATAACCCTAAAGGCACCAAGGTGGCGGTGCCACCGGCTTTATATTAAATATAAATATAGCTGTGAGCAGCGATAAAGGGCCAAAGCCGGCGGTACCACCATCCCGGTGCCTTTAGGTAACTAAAGGCATCAGGGTTGCGGTGCCACCGGCTTGGGCCCGCAATCGCTGCTCGCAGCTATATTTAGGGCCCAAGCCCTGAAAGGGCGAAGGCCCTATTGTTTTCCTAACGATTATTATTATTATTATTATTATACGACTATTCGGGCATTTTGGGGCCCTTAACATGCTCAAAAACTCTTGAAACTTTGCACACGGGTCAGAACCCGCGGCCATCAGGGCCGGGCCTGAAGATGGTACCCGGCGTGGCAGGGGGGCTCGTCAGCGCCCCCTGGAACGGTCCGAACACTTGGTCCATAACTCAAACACGCTTGTATGTAATAATATGAAACTCGGTACACATGTTGATCTCATCGTTTCATCTATACCTCGCGCTCTTACTTTTTACCCCAGCCCAACAGGAAGTCGGCTATTGAGGGTTGTTTGTAAAACGCTCGCAATGGAATTCAAATACTCCTCCTAGAAGCTTTGATCAAATTCGACGAAACTCGGTCAGCGTGAAGTCAAGACATTGAGGATGAAAGTTTGCGAGGGGATTTTTGATATCTCGAACGGTTTGTCCGTGGCGAGGAAACAAAATCATGGCGAGAAACGTGAAACAGGAAGTGTATTATAACTTCAGCATACATCAACTGATCTTGATGAAACTTCAGCAGTGTGTTCGCTGTAAGAGGACGATCACATGGATGTGACTATTGTGAGTCAAAGTTATAGCGCCACCAACTGGCAGCAGGAAGTGTGTCACTTTCAAAATGCTTTGATATCACCCTTTTATTTTTACCCGATATTGCTTCAAACTTCATATGTATAATGTAAACATACGGCAGATGTAGACCTGTGAATGGATTCTTGATATCTTTGAAACTGTTGCCGTGGCGACCCATCAAACTTTACCCTTCTTTTAGGATGCTTTTAGGATGCTTTTGAGACCCTTAGCATGCTTCAAAATGCATGAAACTCGACAGACACATCACATTTATTAGCCAGTAGACATGTGCAAAGTTTCAGAAACGGGCGTGGTGAGGGCTCAGTAGCGCCACCTTTTGACAAAAGTGGGGTTGTTAGTTTTAACTAGAGTTACAAAAATGGTATGTATATTGTACTCCTCGAGCCGACAACTTTCTAATTACACTTATTAGCTAGGACCCACAGAAACTCAGATATTTTGTTTGAATATGGTCACTCTGAGCCTACATGTCTCTGTGTTCTTTGGCTGTCTTTGGCTGTCTTTGGCTGTCTTGTGTGTGTGTTGTGCCTGTGTGTGTGTGTGTGCAGGGGGAGGGGGCTTAACCATTTCACTGCTGTGTGTATGACCTGCATAAAGAAAATACATTTCTCAAGCCTGGTATTTTTTAAATAAGTTTTTATTTTTGTTTTTTATAAGTAAAGACATATAACTAGTTTAATTGTAGTGCATTGACAATAGTTTTATATAATTAGTTATTAATCAGATTAACTTGGTCAATAAACTTGGTCTGAAAATTTGGTCCATAAATCAAACACACTTGCATGTAATAATATGAAACTTGGTACACATAATAGATCTCATCGTTTCATATATAGCCTACTTCACACTCTTACTTTTTACCCCAGCCCAACAGGAAGACGCTATTTAGGGTTGTGTTTAAAACACATGCAATGGAATTTAAAGTATTGCTCCTAGAGCACTGAACCAAATTCGACAAAACTCGATCAGCGTGAAAGTCAAGACATTAAGGATTGAAAAGTGCCAAGGGATTTTTTATATCTCGAACGTTTTGGCCGTGGCGAGGAAACAAAATTATGGCGAAAAACATGAAACAGGATGTGTGTTATAACTTCAGCATACATTAACTGATCTTGATGAAACTTCAGCAGTGCTTTGCTGCAAGAGGACGATCACATGGATGTGACTATTGTGAGTCAAAATTATAGCGCCACCAACTGGCAGCAAGAGAAGTGTGAGTCACTTTCAAAATGCTTGAGAACTCATCTCTCTTATATTTTTTAACCGATTTGCTTCTTCAAACTTCATCTGTATAATGTAAATACAAGGCAGATTGTAGACCTGTGATATAATGAATTTTTGTATGATCTTTGAAGTATGCCGTGGCAACGAAAACAACTTTAACAATTCTTTTTTGAATGCTTTTGGACTCTTAGCATGCTTTGAAAATTGCTTGAAACTCAACAGATACATCACATTTATTAGCCAGATAGAACATGTGCAACTATGGCAAACGATTAAAGTAATGTAATCAAAAAGTGTAAACACTAAAAGCCTCATATCTTCTAAAAATGTAATTATACCATCATTTGTTTCTAAATTAAATTTACTACAAATATTATAACTTCCCCAATTTTTCCTTTTTTCATTTAAGAATTATGTTTACGTTCAAAAACAGCCAGAATTGCTGTAAAATTCATAAAAAAATAATAATCTGAGTCATACGTAGTGCTATACTGCCCTCTTGTGTTCAATATCAGGTAGGCCTATTGTGTATATTCCCACCGGTTAATTCAACGTGTGACTCCGCTGGGACTTGGGAGCTTTTAAATCGCTTACTTAAAACCGAAAGTCGAAATACGGATGTCCGCACAAGACATTAATGGTGTGGAGTAGAGCGAAGCATTTTAAATAAATTCCTATTAAGTAGATTGAACTAAACAGAAAGAATGTTCACTTCTGTTCTGCTGGTTCCTCGCTGGTGGATCATATGATTACTTTGTCATAATCTATGACAAAAATGCTATTATAAACCATATTAATAATAGATAATACACATTGCTCTTATTTTGAAATACATTCATGAAAACAAGATAACAAAGATATTAAAAAAAAAATATAGCCATGGCTGCTATAAATGTTTGAAATGCATAGGACAGATGTTTAATGCGCAGCAACATATAATTGAAGCAATTAATAATCTGTCATTACGTCACTGCATTATGATATTACGGCTCCATACGGTGCAGCACAAAGCACTTATGTGCATCCGAGCGGGAGAATGATGTGCTTGAAGCCACATGAAAGTTACAGCGCAGTGAGTCCGTATTGAAAAAGTTCAAAGCACAAAGGAAATACATATTTATGAACAGTGTATTATACATTTCTATCTATGCAAATAGTTTATTGAGCCTTTTCTTTTAAAGGTTTTAAATTTCAGTTACTGTGTGCGTGAAGAAAAATTATAGTGCTCTGAACTCTAGTGTTGTGATCTAACCGACAGCGTCCGACACCCGGTAGAAAGTAACACGGTTAAGTTACAGTCCAGCAAGAAAAAGTTTCTTCATTCGAAAATATAGACCTTTAGACCTTTATCTTAAAGATCCAGTATAATAGGATTAACATTCAATCATTTGAAGATCGTTTCATCATTGACTGTAACCGAATGTGACGTGCTGTTTGAATGCTGAATGGAGAAATGACTGACAGGCGCAGAGAGGGAAAAGTTTGTGTTCTTGAATTTAATGACTTAAATATTTATTTCTATATCACATAATAGCTTCAGAACACTAATAATACAGTACACAAAAACTTTATGGTACTTTAGAAAGTTTTTGTGCCTTTTGTGCCTAACATAGAAATAGTATATATGCACAATATAGAATTTGAATCAGCCTCGTCAAAGATGGCAGTGTCAGAGCGATACCGATCCTGAGTATATCTAATCGCGCACTTCTTTTTCAACAGTCAAATTGAAATTGAAATTGAAATTGCTTGAAAACTCAACAGATACATCACATTTATTAGCCAGTAGACATGTGACCAAAGTTTCAGAAACGGGCATAGTGCAAGGACTAAAA
>NW_024122001.1:0-40142 GCF_016745375.1 Pimephales promelas
GCCTGGTAAGAAACGTGGCCGATATATTAAAGCGAAAATTAATGTATTATTCCCTTCAGCTGAGACACTTGTTGAGCACTGTTTTGTTTTGAATTTCTTGAAATAGGATGAAATCTCTTCAAAAAATGAAAATATGGTTCGGTACAACATGTGCAGCGCTTTTCTGTCATATCGGCTATACAACACTATAATGAGAACATCATTATAATTGTGCGTTTGGGACATGGATTTAATTGTGAGACTTTTGTTTTTGTAATCAGGCTCTAAAATTAGATACATATTTGGATTTGAGTTTATCGGCCGATATATCGGTTATCGGCTTTCAAATATAAAGAATTATCGTTATCGGTATCGGCCAAAATTTTCATATCGGTGCATCCCTAGATAGTTCACCTTGAAATGAAAATTAAGTCATAAATTACTCACCCTGTTGTTGTTTTAATGCTGTTTGTCCTTCTTTATTTTATGGACCACAAAAGGAGATTTTTTTAAAATGTCCCGCTAGCCAATAATGCGACCAGCGTCAAGCTTTTAAAAAATGACGCAAAAGTATCACAGAATGATCCCATGAGACATTTCATAGATTCTAAGTGCTGAGGAGGAATATGACATAAAATGTATATATTATTTAACAAAAATCCTGACCTTGGCCATTGGTCCTCTGTGTGTGTTAGTGTGACTGTTAGCGCCACGGTTTACTTCGACTCACCTGGAAAAAGCACAATATTTGAGAGAATTCTATATATATATATATAAAATCAAATTTCTCTTGATTTGAAGAGAAATTGAGTGAATAGAATATCTCAGAGTGAACTACGGTGCTAATTGAGTCACACGAACATGCACAGAGGGCCAAAGTCAATACATTCAATTAATATTGTACACTGAAATATTCTAAATGTTTCACATGAGATCATTCTGTGATACTTTTTCTTTTAAAAATGATACTTTTTTGCTCCATAAAAGAAAAAAAGGGAACACCAGGTGACTTGATTTTTATTTTAGGGTGATCTGTCCCTTTAAGTTTCGGAACCTCTGACCTAAAAAGAAAAACAAGACCGCAAGCGATTAGGCAGACGTGTATTATTAAAGCAGAATATTCCCTCACTATTCATTATTTAGAGACTGTCAGATTACATAATACAGGTTTTTCCCACATGCTGATGACTAAGAAGGTATTTCTGATAAAATGTCATCAACCTCTTCTGCCATCCGTCTAATATTTCCTCCTTCATTCTTTATGCGATTGCGAAGACGTTTTTTATTATTATTATTCTAAAAACATTAAAATGTAATTACCTTAAAAGTAAAGCCAAGAGCCATAACAAGGTCAAACAGAGACGGTGACGCATGTCCTTCTGTGGTGCAGGGGGGAGAATGTGTTCTGATGCTTTTAAAACGAGGCACGTCGAAATGTATTATGCACAGAAAACTACAGCGACAGGCTGTCCGGGTTCATCCCACCCACTCTCTCCTCATGCAAAAAGACGGAGACCTGTCAAACAACACCTGAGACAGCTGGGAGACATCACGCAATGCAAGAATGACCACGACACGGGCGCAAATGGAGCCGGGCCTCTCGATACCCTTTCAAAGTTCATGAGGTCTCGGTTTACTATTTACTTTAGCTATAAAATAAAAATGCACAGCAGCCTAGATGATTTGATGGGAATATTTGAGTTCATTGAGATCTCTGATTGTTCATTGAGGTGTTTTACGTGGTTGTTAGGGTGTTTATATGCAGTTATTGAGGTGTTCTGAACGGTTGTTTATGTTGCTATGTTTCGAGTGGTTGCCAGACCGTTGCTATGCAGTTACTGAGGTGTTCTAAGAGGTTGTTTGTGTTGCTATGCCATTTCTGGGTGGTTGCCAGGCCGTTGCTATGCAGTTACTGAGGTGTTCTGACTGGTTGTTTGTGTTGCTATACACTTAGTGAGTTGTTTTACGTGGTTGCCAGGGTGTTTATATGCAGTTATTGAGGTGTTTTGAACGGTTGTTTATGTTGCTATGGTTTGAGTGGTTGCCAGACCGTTGCTATGCAGTTACTGAGGTGTTCTAAATGGTTGTTTGTGTTGCTATTCCGTTTCTGGGTGGTTTCCAGGCCATTGCTGTGCAGTTACTGAGGTGTTCAGACGGGTTGTTTGTGTTGCTATGCTGTTTCTGGGGTGTTCTGGGTGGTTGCCACAGTGTTTATATGCACTTATTGAGGTGTTCAGAACGGTTGTTTATGTTGCTATGTTTCGAGTGGTTACCAGACCGTTGCTATGCAGTTACTGAGGTTGTTTGTATTGCTTTGTCATTTCTGGGGTGTTTTGGGTGGTTGCCAGACCATTGCTATGCAGTTACTGAGGTGTTCTGACTTATTGTTTGTGTTGCTATGCACTTTGTGAGGTGTTTTACGTGGTTGCCAGGGTGTTTATATGCAGTTATTGAGCTGTTCTGAACGGTTGTTTACGTTGCTATGGTTCGAGTGATTGCCAGACCGTTGCTATGCTGTTACTGAGGTGTTCTAAGTGGTTGTTTGTGTTGCTATGCCATTTCTGGTTGCTTGCTAGGCCGTTTCTGGGTGGTTGCCAGGCCGTTGCTATGCAGTTACTGAGGTGTTCTGACTGGTTGTTTGTGTTGCTATGTTTCAAGTGGTTGCCAGACCGTTGCTATGCAGTTACTGAGGTGTTCTAAGAGGTTGTTTGTGTTGCTATGCTGTTTCTGGGTGGTTGCCAGGCCGTTGCTATGCAGTTACTGAGCTGTTCTGACTGGTTGTTTGTGTTGCTATGCACTTAGTGAGGCGTTTTACGTGGTTGCCAGGGTGTTTATATGCAGTTATTGAGGTGTTTATGTTGCTAACGTAATGGTTGTTTATGTTGCTATGTTTCGGGTGTTTGCCAGACCGTTGCTATGCAGTTACTGAGGTGTTCTAAGTGGTTGTTTGTGTTGCTATGCTATTTCTGGGGTGTTCTGGATGGTTGGCAGGGCGTTTATATGCGGTTACTGAGGTGTTCTGATTGGTTGTTTGTGTTGCTAAGCAGTTTCTGGGGTATTCTGTGTGGCCAGACCGTTGCTATGTTCTATTTTGACAGTGCTCAGAGTTCTCAGAGTTCTCCCGCTGGGGTAAAAAAAGAAAATAGATCCGGTTGATTATAAAGATACATACACAGGAGGGTATATTTGTGTGGGTGTTTAATAGTTGGAGATAAAAAAATAATTAATGAGTAATTTAAACAACATAAATGTAATATTTCAATGTGACAAAAATGACGTGAAAAAGTACTAAAGATCTAATGTTGCGTTGTGGACGTACTCGTACAATGAGTAACTATAACAAAATAATTCTATTAAGTTTAATTTTGTACTTTATTGCCAACTAAATGTTCTTTCCGATTAAATTCGATGTAATTTTACTCAGAATGAACTTTATATTAATGAATGGGAAGGGTGAGTAATGATGACATTTTCGCTTCTTGTCCGGAAATGCAACTTGAAACACCTCCAAAGGCAACGTAACTCCTGCACGGTCCTTATATTGCTCAGTTTCTCCTAGAGGGTTTACCAGGTTTTTAAAGGGTTAGTTCACCCAAAAATGAAAATTAAGTCATTAATTACTCACCCCCATGCTGTACCAACCCCGTAAGACCTTCGTTCATCTTCGGAACACAAATGAAGATATTTTTGATTAAATTTGAGAGCTGTATAACTACCACATTGGCTCCTAAGGGACTGCCTCTTGACGGCCCAGAAAGTCAATGAAGAAAATGTTTAAATATCCCAAGTGACTACCGTGGCTCAACTATATGTTTATCAAGCGACGCGAATACTTTTTGTGCGAAAAAACAAACAAAAATAACGAGTTTATTCGACTATTTCTTTTCTTTCTTGTAGGCCAGAACGAGACTTCCTTAGATTTCCACGACGCATGCGCTAGTGATGGGAATTCCGGTTCTTTTCCGCGAACCGGTTCTTTCGGACAGTTCGTTTTAATGAACCGGTTCAAAAAACCGGTTCACCAGTTCTTTTACGTCATCACGTAATGACGTCAATTCTATCATCCCGGCGGATAAAAATACTTCAAATTAAAGGGGTCCTCTTGGCGGGGTTTTCCAAGATGGCGACCTAACCGCTCCTGTTTTACCGTGCGTGTGTGCAATAAATACCAAAACTAAGTATTCGGCTGTATTAAGTCTCTGAGCAGAGTTTGGTTGTGATTAATCGGTTACCCACATGTCTACACGGGATAAAAAGAGAGTGATGAAGGCAGCTAAGCAGGCAGTAACAGGTTCGACAAATCCCCTCGTGTCAAACTGTCATGACTACACTACCTCGGTAGGCCAGCTTTCCTTGATGCCGTCTGAAGATGATTTTCCATCCTATCCGGCTACACCTTGTAAGCCGCCTGCGTCTAAAAAAGCTCTCCTGAGAGATGATTGTGCGGGCTCCACTTCTAACTCGGACATTGTTGATACCCTCTCGACTCTGATCAACGCGAGATCGGACGCCATTGAAAAAATGGTAGGTGAAAATACCATGAAAATAGAGGGTCTTAAGATGACAA
This sequence comes from Pimephales promelas, assembly GCF_016745375.1. The sequence goes on from NW_024122001.1 coordinate 4,547, forward strand.
TCGACTTCGCATGCAGAGAAATAAAGGATGTGAAAAAAAGGGTTGAAAGTATGGAGAAATGCGTGAAGAAAGAAGAAGAAGAGGTCGTCCATCTTAAGGTCAGAGTCACAGAGTTGGAAAACTACTCAAGAAGATGGAATTTGAAACTATTCGGAATTCCGGAGTCGATTGTGGATGTTAAGATTGAGTCTATTCAGATCTGCCAAGCCATACTTCCTCAAGATCAGAATAAAGTGGCGGAGGCAATTGACATTGTCCATCGTCTAGGAAAGAGGCAACCGGGTGTGTCCAAACCAAGAGGTGTCATACTTCGCTTTCTGTCGAGAACATATCGGGATGCAGTCTGGGCCGCGGCAAAGAACAACTCATTTTTACGGGAAAAGGGCCTCCGATTCGCTGAAGATCTTCCGCAGGCTGTTAAGGAGATCAGAGCTAAATTATGGCCTGCCATCCAAAAGGCTCGTAGTGAAGGGAAATCGGCGTACTTTGTTGGGGCTCGTGCCTTCATCGGTGGCGTCGAACTTCGTCTACAACAGAACGAGGAAGGCCAGCGGAAAGCAATTGGTGATGAGGACAATATGTCTTAATTTGTTAACCCGTACCATTTGATGCCCACATATGGGTGCTTTTGGATCTTTTCAATTCAGGTAAAGATCACATTTCTTGTATGCTCAGAGGTTAATTGACTTGGTGTTGATGCACATCGTTCGGTTAATTCTCTCAAGGTTATTTACTTTCCGTTACAAAGGTGACATTGGATCTTTCTTTTTGTTTTTTTCAAATTTGTTGTTAATGTCTTTTTCAATTTTTTCTTTAAATGCCAGAGGATTGCGTCATACTTTAAAGCGTAAAGCTCTTTTTTTGTTCTCTAAGCAATTTAAAACTGACCTTTGCTTTGTACAAGAATCGCATTCTATTCCTGAGGATAGCAAATTTTGGAGATCACAATGGGGGAGTGATGTATGGTTTTCCAATTGTTCTGAGCGTTCAGCTGGTGTTATTACTATGTCGAATCGTTTTAATGGCAATATTTTACATTCTGAAGGGGATTGTAATGGTCATTTTCTTATTCATGTTTTATCCTTTAATAATATTACGGTTTTAGTTATCAATATGTACGGCTACAACTCCAATGCAGAAAATTCACGGCTACTTATTTTGTTAGAAAGTAGAATGAAACACTGGTTGTCTAAATTTCCTAGTGCATATATTATTTTTGGAGGAGACTTTAATATTACTCTTAATAACCAGATTGATCGCTGGCCCCCTGGAAAGAATTCTTCGACTTCTAGGCAATTACTTCTTTTAATGGATAGGTACGATTTAATAGATATTTGGAGGGAGAAATTTCCAGACGATTCAGGTTTTACTTGGTCCAACAAGAATCTTAGTAACTCCTCGCGCATTGATTACTGGCTGATTTCTAAGGCTTTAAATAAAGAAGATATTTCAGTTTCTGTTCACCCGACTCCTTTGACAGACCATAAAGCAATTCTGATACGAATTAATTTTTTTGCACTAGAGAAGGGATTTACCAGAACGTCTTATTGGAAGCTCAATAACTCCTATTTAAAAATTGATACTGTTAAATTAGAAATTAATCGCTTGCTTGATTGCTATTTAAAGAAATCTATTACAGAAAATTCATATTCGAATAATTGGGAGTTATTTAAGTACGAAGCCTCTAAATTTTTAAGGTCTTTTGGGAGCTCCTATATCCGGGCTGGAAGGGCAGAGGAGGATAATGTTATTTCAGAGATTTCTTCTTTTTTGGAAAAGGGATTAGATATGCTCACAAATGAAGATCATTTAAATTTAGCAAAATTGCAAAACAAATTAGACGAGATCTATAAAAGAAAAGCTGAGGGCGCTTTTATTCGTTCCAGAAAGAAATGGCTCGAGGAGGGGGAGCAGAATTCTGCTTATTTTTTCCGCTTGGAAAAACAACGTGCTAATTACAATACTGTACATCAAATCAATATTAACGGCTCCGTTACCTCTGATTCGAAGTTGATTTCTGAATTCTGCTCAGCGTTCTATAGTAAGCTTTACACCTCCAATTTTTCTGAACAGTCATCTTCCTCCTTTTTTGCCTCTCTAGATAAATCTAAGAGTATACTACCAGATGATAAAGATCTTTGTGACAAACCTCTAAGTATTAAAGAAATAACAGATTCAATTAATCGATTAAAAAATAACAAATCTCCTGGGACGGATGGGCTTACTGGAGAATTTTATAAGTGCTTTGCCCCAAAACTGGCGCCGTTTTTACTAAACGTTTTTAATGAAAGTATTTCTGTTGGCCAACTTCCACCAAGCTTAAATCAGGGTCTTATTACGTTGATACCGAAGTCAAAAAAGGATTTATTATTTATTGATAATTGGCGTCCTATTTGTCTATTGAACAATGACTATAAAATACTTGCGTGTATATTTGCTGAGAGAATTAAGACGGTCCTTGACTCGATTATTGATCAAACACAATCTGGTTTCATGAAGAACAGACATATTTCCAACAATATTAGATTAGTTTTAGATCTTCTTGATTACTCTCATCTGATTTCGGATCAAAGTTATATTTTATTTTTGGATTTTTACAAAGCATTTGATTCTCTTGAGCACAATTTTATTTTCCTCAGTTTGGAAAGATTTGGTTTTGGTCCTTTTTTCAGTGATGCGGTGAGAACCTTATATTGTAATGCCAACAGTTCAATTAAATTAAAACATGGGACTTCTTCTAGATTTGAGGTCAAAAGGGTATACGTCAAGGTTGTCCTATCTCTCCCTATCTGTTCTTATTAGCAGCTCAACTCTTAGTAGACCATATCAAGCAAAGCAACCTTGTAGGTATCTCAATTGCTGGTAGGGAGGTGATCATCAGCCAGTTGGCCGATGACACCACACTCTTCTTAAAAAAATAGTGATCAAGTTGCAGTAGCTTTAGGTATAATTGATGCTTTCTCTAAGGCCTCTGGTCTATACCTTAATTTATCTAAGTGTGAGTTATTATCTATTACAGGGTGTGATATTTCATCTATATGTAATATTCCTGTCAAAGAAAAGGTCACATATTTAGGAGTTGTAATAACTAAGAATCAAGCTATACGATGTTCTGATAATTTTATTCCTGCTATTGATAAAACTCGTAAAAAACTCAATCAGTGGCTCCAAAGAAATATTTCATTAAAAGGTAGGGTCTTGCTTACTAAAGCTGAAGGGTTATCTAGATTAACATATGCAGCATTAGCTCTTCATTTGGACGATAAAACGTGTAAATTGATAGATAATCTTTTGTTCAATTTTGTTTGGAGGAATCGTACCCACTATATTCGAAAAACTGTTGTAATGAACACATATGAAAATGGAGGTCTAAATTTTCTAGATTTTAAAACATTAAATTACACTTTTAAAATTAATTGGATGAAACACTTTTTAAAATGCCCCTCCTCAATTTGGAACTTTATCCCGAATCATATATTCTCCCAGCTGGGAGGCCTACAGTTTCTGTCGTTATGCAATTATAGCATTGAGAAATTACCTGCAAAGCTCTCTTCATTCCATAAACAAATGCTTCTGGCCTGGTCTCTTATTTATAAACACAACTTTTCCCCACACTCATATTTTATATGGAACAACCGTAATATTCTTTACAAAAACAAGTCTTTATTTTTTCAAAACTGGTATGACAACAATATTACTTTAGTTTGTGATCTGTTTAATAAAGATGGGTTTTTATATAAGTATGGTGAATTCCTGGAAAAATTTAATTTTCCTGTCACACCTAGAGAATTTGCCACTGTTTTTGATGCTATTCCCACAGGTGTTATTGCATTGTTTAGAGGTTTTGAAAGCTCTTTGCTCGCCACACCACCTATTCTCGATCCCACTCAAACAATGGTGGGCAAATTATGTTTAGTCCCATATTCTAGTAATAAATCCATTCGTGCTCTCTTTCAGAAAGATATTGTTACCAAATCTTATGTAATTTCCTATTGGAGCAACTTTGTGAATATTGTGGACTGGAGGAAAGTTTGGTTATTGCCACATAAATACCTTATTGTAAATAAAATCAGAGAAGTCTCTTTTAAATTAATTCATAGATTCTATCCAGTGAAAAGTTACCTAAAAAAGTTTAAATCTGACATTGACATAAAATGTGATTTTTGTAATGAACATGATGAAACTACTGTACACTTATTTTGGGAGTGTAATTACACTAAACTGTTTTGGAAGAGCTTTTGTAGGTATGTTATAGATTTTGTATACCCTCATTTTTCTTTATATTGGAAGTATGTTTTATTTGGTTTTATTAATATGAAGAAAAATTTTGAGAAAGAATCTTACTTTATAAATCTATTACTCCTTCTAGCAAAATTTCATATTCATAAGTGTAAATTCTCCAAGCATAAGCCATTATTCAAAGTCTTTCTTATCGAATTTCACCAATACCTCCAAACGCTTTCTACTTCTGAGAAGTCCAAAGCTAGGAAAACATTGTCTTGTTGTGCTTTTTTCAAAATCCCCTTCTAAAATTGTGTAACATTTTATTGTTTTAAAGTGCCATTGTTTGTATCTCCTTTATATATGTGATTATCCTCTTTTGCATTATTTGTACTATTGTCAATTTTTTTTTTTTTTTTCCCCTCTGGTGTTTGTTCTGTTCTTTGTACTTCATGTGATTGTTAATAAAAAAAAAAAAAAATACTTCAAATTAAAGGGCATTTGTAATCACAACTTCAGTTAAATAATAGTATGCATTGTCATAATCATCTTGGAAAAGTTTCTTACGTTTACATTTTGAAAACGAACCCTGCTGCAGCCTAGGCGATGTGCTAACGCGGATGTTTTACATGTTTTAAATATATAAAATGCATAAATGGTCTTCATCATTTTATTTGTTATTAAATAAACTTACATTTCGCCGATTCGCCCTCTCATTTAAGTCCTGGGTTCACCCGTACTACTGCGTGCTCGTATATCAGCACAGGATCAGCCGGCCGAAAGAAAGTTCTGTTCAGAGACGGTGCTATCACGCATGCGCAGTATCTCCAGCTCATCGGTTCTCCGCATCGAACGTGTCCGAAAGAAACAGTTCTTGGTTCTGTACTAGTGATTCAAGAACTGCAACAACCAGTTCTCGACTCGAGAACCATAGCATAGGCCTGTGTGTGCTGACCTGAAACCTGAATACACAGTCGACAAAACTAAATCGATGCATGTCTGTCTCCAATATAGCCTTCTGTAGCCTATACAGTGTATATCATGTTTGTAATGTGTTAACATAACGAATTAAACATATATGTTTAATTCGTTATGTTAACACATTATAAACCACATTATAAACATTTACTAAGCAGTGCACCAAACCTTGGCAAGAGTTTACATCAATGATTTATATTGTTACTTACAAATTAAATGAGCTAGCTGTTCCTGAAAATATTATTTAATAATAAATGTTTAGTAGTTTGACAGTTTTAGAATCCAATCATTATTTCCAATCGTTAAAATAATACAGTGATACAGTAATGGGATAAACATGTTTCAAAAATGTTTTATTTTGTTACACTTACTGATGTTCAACTAAAGACATGGAAACGTACATTTCGTCCCTCAGAAAAAAATGCACGCATGCTCAGCTCATCAACTCATCAGTTCTCAGTATGTCGAACGTGTCCGAAAGAAACAGTTCTCGGTTCTGTACTGGTTATCCGACCGCTGTACCTGTATGTTCGGTAGTACACGCATGCGCAGTATCAGCTGCTCGTGCTCATCACTTCTCTCGGCACCAATATGTCTCCGTTCAGTGAAGTTTTTGAGTTACTGAATAAAATGTACTAATGGATATTGGTTTATTTCGATTCGGAGGGACTGGCAGGCATGTCTGAAAGTGAGTAACTTTAGTAACTTGTGGTTTAGCGCTGACGCAAGACGCGAACTGTTTCGAACGATTCAGTCCGATTTAGTGTACTGGTTCGACCGGTTCACTAAAAAGAACCGGTTCAAAAGAACGATTCGTTCACGAACCGGCCATCACTAGCATGCGCGAGATTTGCGATCTGAAGTAGTGTAAGCTGGTGTGAGCAGATCGCAAATCTCGCGCATGCGTCGTGGAAATCTAAGGAAGTCTCGTTCTGGCCTACAAGAAAGAAAAGAAATAGTCGAATAAACTCGTTATTTTTGTTTGTTTTTTCGCACAAAAAGTATTCGCGTCGCTTGATAAACATATAGTTGAGCCACGGTAGTCACTTGGGATATTTAAACATTTTCTTCATTGACTTTCTGGGCCGTCAAGAGGCAGTCCCTTAGGAGCCAATGTGGTAGTTATACAGCTCTCAAATTTAATCAAAAATATCTTCATTTGTGTTCCGAAGATGAACGAAGGTCTTACGGGGTTGGTACAGCATGGGGGTGAGTAATTAATTACTTAATTTTCACTTTTGGGTGAACTAACCCTTTAAGAGAGCAATATAACAAATCTGACCTTGATATGAAAACACATATAAAGAAATGATGAGAGGCAGATGGAAAGAAAGAGAGAGTGAGAGAGTGAAAGGAGGGAGATTTGACATGAAAACCCTGGAGAATCTCTCTTTATACAGGACTTCTGCTGAAGACAGCTGTTCCGGCTTTATAACAGGTTAAGCTCCACTGACAGCATTTGTCCATTACCACAGAAGCTGAATTATAGTGATAACTGTGATTATTTGGCTCTATTTCAACAGTAAACTTTTAAGCCATAGAATGGCTTTTTTTTTTAAACAGTGCTCAAACTCACAGTAAATTGAGGTCAGAGTGTCAGAAACAAACAATATCCGGAGGTAAAAAAGTAATCTAAATGTCTTTAAACCTGTTTTTCCTGACACAACCTCATTAAAAATGATGGAGAAAATTATCAGCCGACACGAAAAAATCGAATTCCATCCGAATGCTTGTGATTACAGTATTGTCACAAAGCTTTATTGAAACTAAAATGAATTTTCTCAATTTAAGCCTTAAAGGAGTAGTTCACTTTTAAACAAACTTTTGCTGATAATTTACTCACCCCCATGCCATCCAAGATGTCCATGTCTTTCTTTCTTCAGTCGAAAAGAAATTAAAGTTTTTGATGAAAACATTCCAGGATTTTCTCCATATAATGGACTTCAATGGGAACCAAACGGTTCAAGGTCCAAATGAGAGTTTCGGTGCAAACTGCAAACTGTTCAAAGGACTTTAAACGATTCCAGACGATCAATAAGGGTCTTATCTAGCGAAACGATTGCTCATTAAAAAAAAAATAATAACAAAATTTAAGTTTTATAAGCTCAAATGCTTGCCTTGATCTGTTCTGTGATGCGCGTTCGTGACTCTGTCTCATCAAAATGAACAAATCTTTTTTCGAGTCATTTCGTTCAATCAACGAATGAAATGAACGAAATGACTCGAAAAAAGATTTGTTCATTTTGATGAATGAGTTCGAACAGGAGAGTCGAGTAAGACGAGCATTTGTGCTTATAAAACTTAAACTTTGTTATTTATTTTTTAAATCGTTTCGCTTGATAAGACCCTTATTCATCGTCTGGAATCGTTTAAAGCCCTTTGAACAGTTTGCACTTTGCACTGAAACTGTCTTTTGGACCTTGAACCGTTTGGTTCCCATTGAAGTCCATTATATGGAGAAAATCCTGGAATGTTTTCATCAAAAACCTTAATTTCTTTTCGACTGAAGAAAGAAAGACATGGACATCTTGGATGACATGGGGGTGAGTAAATTATCAGTAAAAGTTTTTTTTTAAAAGTGAACTAATCCTTTAATGTAAAACAGGCCTTCAACCATGACTATAATCACAGTGTTTAACATATTCGCTATTGCTTTTATAAAATTGTAAATTAAGTTTAAAAGAAAATTAATAATAATGCAAATAATCTATTATGAATCTATTCTAGTTCAGCTAAAACACAACCTTTCAGGGTCAAATTTCACCAAGAAGTCGGTATCAGCTGTTAAAACAACCTCGCATGTATCATAAAACTCAAGTGTCGTATTTGTTCAGTGTAGCATCCATTACTTCACTGTCACTGACCTGCGTAATGGAAAACCGTCGTTCGGTTTAGATGATTCTGGCATCACTGACCGGCAATACAAAACACTTGAGAGCGCCCTTCCCATAACTCCCCCAACAATTTTCAATCCTCGTTGTATTGATTCACATTTGGGCACTTGAGGTACAAATGGGAGGAAATAAAAACACAGTCCTGCAGCAAACTATCAACCAAGGGTGCTCATGGGAAATCTGAAGTGGAGGCTGTGTATTGTATTCAGATGTACTCCAAAATTGAGGTAGAAAACTCACTCAATACATGTTGGCACAAGCAATAAAGTGTCTGAACCCTTTTAGTGCAAAAGATTAGAATCAGACACTTTAAATGGGTCACCATAAAATGCCACTCGAAGGAAGTAAAAGCCATACCCTATCTACTTCACTTTAGATTCTGTTGTTGGCCTATAAATACTTATTTCACAGGCAAAGAGACTAGCCATTCAGAGCGAAGGTAATTTGCATATAGAGGTTTTACCACTACACCAGCAAAAAATGGTGTGTTTAATTCTAACAGCCAGAAATAGGGTGTGAAAATGGTCATGAAAAGCTAAATTATGATTGTTTTTGGCCACAAAAAACTATATACGTGGTAAGTATATGGTATGACTTCTTTATGTGAACACATTTGAGAAAAACATGAAACATGACCAATGTGAATGTCGCTTTCCTTTCACTCGTGTGTGTTCAGGTTAGCTTTGCGCAGCTTTAGGTCTGGATTATTTCCGAGGGGTCAGCTGTGTGTCAGTTCACAGCTAATCTCTGCAATGTGCCATGTCTATAAAAAAAGGTTATCATCATGTTAATGCACTTTACATGTGTGTACTCGCCTCAAATCCAAAGTCCAGTGAATAAAGAGGCCGAAAGAAACTCTGATTTTCCCATTTGTTTAATGTTTTGTTTCGAAAACACTGTAAAAACGCAATCCTTCATTAGAATTAGATTCTGAAATTATATTATTATTGTCTTAATTAAATTAATAATTCAGCTAAAATAACGGTTCTGTCATCATTTACTCACCCTAGTGTTGTTTCAAACCCGTTTGACTGACTTTCTTCGATAAGACGCAAAATAATACGCTTTGAAGAATGTTCGAGGACGAGGGCTGTCTACCAAAAAAGGTGCAATAAAAATATCATAAAAGTTTTCATTATGACTTTGTTCTGCTCACATGAGTATGTACAAATGAGATTTAGGAGTTAAACAGAGTTGAGCTTCAGTGTATGAAAATATTTTTTGTGTTTAGAAAACAAAGTCATCCAGGTTTGGAACAACATGAGGGTGAGTAAATCATGTTTGGTGAACTATCCCTATTCTCACAAACAAAATCCACAGTGAGAGGGCGAAGCCGTTCACATGGTACATGAAGCACCGACGCCATCCGCGTATGATTAATGTTTCACAGTGTGTAAGAGAGCTTCTAAACTGAAGCCCGAACGGAAGCGATCGCCCATCTAAACGTCACACGGTCCTGCGGTGAGGAGCGCTAGGCCTTCCCTTTCTCCAGCTCCACACCTCCACACATGTGTGTGTCCTCCTGAAGGCCCACGACTGTGCTCGGCTGACAGCAGATCAGCTGATGCTCTTTCCAGTCCTGCAGAGAGACGGATCTGAAGATAAAGAGGCTCTAGCTGGTGTGGTAAACCACGAGCGCTCGTGTTGGACTCACCTTCCTCTGGCAGAAGCCGGAGCAGTAATGGACTTTATGGCAGCCGGCGCACTCACTGGACGCCTCTCGACCACAGTTCACACACGTGTGCTGAAACACAGAAGAAAACACACTAGTGTTACTAAAGTAGGTCTGTCTGTCTGTCTATCTATCTATCTATCTATCTATCTATCTATCTATCTATCTATCTATCTATCTATCTATCTGTCTGTCTGTCTGTCTGTCTGTCTATCTATCTATCTGTCTGTCTATATCTATCTATCTATCTATCTATCTATCTATCTATCTATCTATCTATCTATCTATCTATCTATCTATCTATCTATCTGTCTGTCTGTCTGTCTGTCTGTCTGTCTGTCTGTCTGTCTATCTATCTGTCTGTCTATATCTATCTATCTATCTATCTATCTATCTATCTATCTATCTATCTATCTGTCAGTCTATATCTGTCTGTCTGTCTATCTATCTGTCTGTCTGTCTATCTATCTGTCTGTCTGTCTGTCTGTCTGTCTGTCTATCTATCTGTCAGTCTATATCTGTCTGTCTGTCTGTCTATCTATCTGTCTGTCTGTCTGTCTATCTATCTGTCTATCTATCTATCTGTCTGTCTGTCTGTCTGTCTGTCTATCTATCTGTCTGTCTGTCTATCTATCTATCTGTCTGTCTGTCTGTCTATCTATCTATCTGTCTGTCTGTCTGTCTGTCTGTCTATCTATCTGTCTGTCTGTCTATCTATCTATCTGTCTGTCGGTCTGTCTGTCTATCTGTCTGTCTGTCTGTCTATCTATCTGTCTGTCTATCTATCTATCTATCTATCTATCTATCTATCTATCTATCTATCTATCTATCTGTCTGTCTATCTATCTATCTGTCTGTCTATCTATCTATCTGTCTATCTGTCTGTCTGTCTGTCTGTCTATCTGTCTGTCTATCCATCTATCTATCTATCAGTCTATATCTATCTGTCTGTCTGTCTATCTATCTGTCCGTCCGTCCATCTGTCTATCTGTCTGTCTACAACGCGCGTAGACTCTGCTTATTACACACACAGGGATGCGTAGCAGCACACAAACTAACCAAATATTAAAAATAAAATGATTACTGTGTAAAATATTATTGTTGTGTACATAAAGATATGGTGAATCCGGCTTGTCCCGTCGATGGTCTGCTAGCGCTTTGACCTCAAGCTCGAACAGATCCGGTTCCGCTAGAGAAGCATTCAGTTTTTATGCTTGCAAATGTAAATAGCGAATCCACGAGCGCAACTGGCTTTTAAAGGGAATGAGAAATTACACTGAATTTTATGCCCAAAACACAGCCATTACTAGAGATAACCCTTTTAGACCATGCACTGTGTGCGCCAACCATTTTTTTTTGTCATTAAACTAGCGAAACTGGATTCGGACTCGCTCTTAAACAGGGCTCTGTGAATATTAAAGCACATATTTAATCCGAGCGAATGTTTTCCATGAAAAAAAAAAAAAATACAATATGAGGTTTGGTATGAGACAAGCATAAAATAATGCCAGAATGTTTTTTTTAGCCTCAACGCAGAAATTTTAAACAAGGAAAAGACAGTTCTTCATTCTCTGGGATGTATTGACCTTTTCCAGCGGAGCATCTGTGTGTTTCCAGCCCTCCTGCTTTGCAGCTGCAGATTGTGATTGTCCTGCTTCACATCTGAACCAAACCACCAGCCAAACACAGCAGGCGACCGCGTGTGACCGTCACGAGTGTGCTTCTACACCGCCGGTCGGCGCCTGGCCCTTCGATACACACATCTGAGAATGCCGACTACATCAGCAGAGCATGACGTGAGCCACATTATAAAACTCAAAGTTATGGTCTGTCAACTCTGACGAGCCACAATATCCAATATACTTTTGACTGCATATCTGTGGCTAAGGCTGCCTGGCAAGTGTAAACATACAACTGAACTATATTCCTTGAAAAATGCAATAAAGCACCAAGATGCCCAGCCAGCCTCAGCTTTGGTCAGTAAGTAACCTTGAACCTTAACCAATCAATGGCTGAATGAAGACAGACCCGGCACGGTGAATACGGCCACGGCTGCCAAACCGTAAATGCTTGTTGTGATGGAATGATTGGTTTGTCAGCATGAATTTGTACACTTTCTATGGGGAAAAAACTCTAGCTTTTAGCCAGAAGTATTATTTTCTAATAGTTTAAGTTCTAAAATAAGCACTAAAACAAAAGAAAATATGAAAATACAATATAATTAAAAATATTATAAACTTTGATAGTATATGATACTAAAATAAAACTGGTTTTAAAACTTGACATGATAACAGAGAGAGAAAGAGAGAGCGAGAGAGACTTACCTTAATGATAACTTCAGTGATTTTCCCCTCAGGTTCTTCACTGAGTGACAACTGACTCTGAAAGGACTGAGAGAGAAAAACATGAATATATGATCTTCCTTCAGAGAATTAATAAGATGAACTTTTCCCCTCAGATCCAATTATAATATCTGTAATCGTTTCTTAGACCTTTATCTAAATTAGGCAGCCATAATTTAGTTTTTCATGATCATTTTTCACACTTTTGTGGCCATTTTGCTACTGCACATGTACAACAGCTAACAGGGAACGTTCTGACAAGGTTCTCTCAAAGTTACAAACCAACGTTCTTCCAGTAACGTTAATAGAACATTCATTCAATAATGTTTAAAACATTAACATAAAAACATTATTTATACACGTTTTCTGAAATGTTTTAGTTGGACGTTCATTCATTTTTTTCGAATGTTTAGAAAACATTCAAATGTAACAATCCCATAATGTTTTCAAAATGGAATGTTCTCTAGCGTTCGGATAACCAAAATAAATAAATAAATAAATAAAAAAACTGGATGTTTTGACCCAATGGGGACGTTAGCAGAACTTGTTGAATACTTGATTCTGATTGGCTGGAAGGCCACACAGAAGCATTCAGGAGCACAGAAACTTGTTATAACTTTTACTAATTAAATAGCTTTGCTACTAAATCCCTAAATTATATTTCTCCACAATAAGGGGGTTAAACCGCTTGTTTTGAAGAAATTAAACTTGAACAGACGCAGGTAATTCACACATGCAACTTTAAAGGAGCTTTATGTAAGAAATTTATTTCAAATAATCATAAAATGGCCCTGATATGTCACTAGACATTAAGAAATCAAGTTATATCACTGACAACAGTAGTCCGGCCAGGATATTGTCAACTGTCATGTTGTGTTTTGGTCTGATGCTCCACCCTCCACCGATCTACCAATCACAAAGTCAGTGTTGCAGCATTCGGGTTGCCAGCTCTGCTCTAGTTACCGCAGCTGCAGATACAAACGTGTGGGATAAAAAAATGTTGGATCTGGCAACCTCGAGTCAAGGGGGAGGGGATACACCGCTCTACAGTAATTTGAAACTGATTGCAGTACCAATTTTGGCCACAATCTTACATACAGCTCCTTTAATTTCTCTTACTAATTAATTCAAATACATGCTTAATTAGTTTATTCAAATCAATGTAATCTTACCACACTACTACATATCTGTTGTGTCAGATTTAAAGAGGGCAGAATGCAAGTTCTAACTGACAAATATAACCGTTATTTTTATCCTTCCGGTCAAATATTTCCCTGCAAACAAGCGGGATAATCCACGGCTAGCTGTGCATTAAACCATACGCCTTATTCACGGCAGCGCCATCTTTGATTTTTAATGAGAATGAAAGCGAGGCTGTGAGGGATAGACTTGCATCTCTTCAATGGGCTGTACTGTTATTTAATGTGTTTTCGGATTGCTCATGAAACACTGGAAAAAGATCTTTCCAAGAAAGTTTAGTTGACAAAAACTCCCGACAATATAAGCTGTGGAAAATTGTAAGTAATCTAGCCGCTTTATTCAGCTTTTTACAGCGGATGCCATTGGAAACACGGTAAGTCTATCCCTCCCAGCCTCACTTTCATACCTGTCATGGCGCTGCTCTGAATAAGGTCTATTTGAATGCTTCTCATTGGGTGGTTCTTTTCCTCCATCATCATTTAATGCACAACTAGCCGTGGATTATCCCTTACGTAGATGTTTGAAGTTTGTTATGACCTCATGGACACTGATCTGAGAGGATATCACCTCTTTTCTGACGCTGTTGTTCTTCTCTGGGCTGATGCCGACATGCTCTCCGCTCTGACTGGCTTGTTTGGCTTGTGCGATGAGGACTTTGAGTTGCTGGACGTTGCTGAGCAGAGTGTTGGCCATCTCTTCCAGGTAAAGCCAGGTGCGCTGCTCGCCCGTCTCCAGCCCGTTCATCAGCGCCCCGGCCGGAGGGGGTTTAGCCTGAACCAGCGCCTGCTGAGGGACCACTGTCAGCGCAGGAAGGGTGGTCAACACTGAGGAGAAACACACATTTGAGCTGAACCTACGTGTCATGAGCGGTTAAAACGCTCCTCTGGGCCGGCTGGTTTTGTAGAGGTGAACCAGCGTTCTGACAGGTACGACCTTGACGGGTAACTTTACGGTCTGATCTCACTTTAACCCTGACCCAGATTTCATTTATAAGCTTGTTCTTCTAAAATAGGCCGGACATACAGTAGAGGACATCCTCTGTGTCCCGTCCCGGACTCGACCGGGACAAACCCATTTCAAGTTGACTTCACTTGATCTCTATAGCTTGTTTTCATGTGACGCAGATGGAGGGCAGGAAGTCATTTTCTATATTTAGGAAGCACTAACACACTCAAAATGCCTGTGTTTTGCGTCGTTTATGATTGCTCAAATCGATCAAACCACTAGGAGTTTTTATCATGTGCCAAAAGTTGTAGTTTATAAGGGTGGAAAATACAAGAAATTGACAGAAAAACACCGGGGAAAATGCCTTGCAAACCTACGTCTGCGGTCGGGAGGAGCCGAATGGGAAAATGCCTGTGTGTGTGTGTGCAGTGATCACTTCGTCAAATGTGAGTTAATCCATTATTTATGTGGTTTATAATTACATTATTCAGGTGTTGAAATACACTTATGTGGCTGTTCGTGTAACGTACCAGTTTCCAAACTTTGTAAAGTCAAAGTATGTCTGTAAGACGAGTTAGTTGCTGATATCTACAGCCTCGATGGCAGGCAAATCTCTCAATTCAGTTGAAAATCGGTCCTCTTCATAACGTAAGGATCACGTCCAACATATGTTTCGATTTTCTGTTTATATATTTCTCTTGTAATAGCGTGTAAAGTAGTACAGTACGGATTTTCCTCCATCTCGTCCATTGCGCTCAGTGGTGGAATGTAACGAAGTACAATCGTTACTTTACTTAAGTACATTTTTCACGTATCTTTACTTTACTTAAGTAGAATAAATAGTGCATACTTTTTACTTTTACTTCGTTACATTTTGCAGCAATTATTCTACTTTCTACTCCACTACATTTCTACAACTTCTGTTACATTTTCGTTACATTTTCTGATCAGTTTTTCCCCTGCCAAAACGTAATCTGACCGTCCGTTCGTTGCACGTTTGTCTCACCAGTGACGTTTGGTTGCCATAGATACAATATATCAACCCGGTCACACTAAATGCGTCTCGCACGCAGTGTGTTTATCATGCAACTCATACGCGAAAATTTGTTTTTACGTGCATAGGAAACACACCGTGTGTAATATATGTTTGGTTTGGTTAGGATTATGGCAAGCCAAGAGGTTCAGAATTACACCATAAATGAATCGCGTTTACTGCCAAACATAGTTATTAACATATAGTACTAAGGATAAGCATGATATTGCCTAATTGCAAGCTTGTTTCAGAAATGGTGACATTTTTTTCCATCATTATTGAACATCATTATAGGAGTAGGCTATTAGGTTGAATGAGTTAGAATTAAATGTTTTATTAATCATTAGAAAATAGACATTAAGATAATAAATTGTTATGCAAGTACTTTTACTTTTAATACTTAAAGTACATTTAAAATAAAGTACTTTTTACTTTTTACTTAAGTATGGTTGTCATTGTGTTACTTCTACTTTTACTAAAGTAAATATTTATCTGGGTATTTGTACTTGTACTTAAGTACTGAGATTCAGTACTTCCTCCACCACTTTGCGCTCTACACTCCTTGCCCTCCATCTGCGTTCCGCGCGTCAACACAATCACGTGACTGTAAACCACATATTGAATGCGGTGTTTTTTGAAACATACTCTAGGAATAATCAAACATCAGTCTGTGTGTTTTCACAAGTTCACACACACAAATAATTGGATAAAGTAAAAGACTTTGCATATTTGCTGTCCGGCAGGTTCTTGTGGTGATTACAGTATGTCAGCCAGGAAATCCAAACGTTCGCTTT
This sequence comes from Pimephales promelas, assembly GCF_016745375.1. The sequence continues at coordinate 20,626 of NW_024122001.1, forward strand.
CATCCGTCGACCTCAAATATGGCTTATCATTTGAAACATGTAAGCAACGTTACATGGCCACTCGCTCTAGCGTTAACCTAGATAAATGTGTGCTATTATTACACTGTGTCCTAACTACGCGCGACACGCGATAAAAGGTATCTTTTCCATGTTAATCAGATTTTTTGTCCTAATCAGACGCGACGGCGACACGCAAAGTTTCTAATTTAGAAACGGTTCCTATTTCTGCGACGTCGCGGCTGACAGAATGAAGAAATTACACTGGTTATGAGTACACATTATTTATTTTTAGGTAAAAATAGGTCACTGTGCCACAAGCGATAACGGATAATTTGCCTCAGATTTTGAAAGCATGTAATATAGCGTTCAAAATGAATTCTATGCAAACATACAACTGTACTTCATAACAAAATTAGTCAATGAGTAGGCTATATTCTGTTAATGTTTTGATTTTTAATAATGTTATTTCTTGATTTGATTATGTCCTCCTTACCCATTTCCAATGCGAGTGCGGGCCAGCAGTGCGCTTCACAGAGAGACTCCGCTCACACGCTGTTCTGATGTGTGGCGTCTCACAGTCGCGTCTAGTGTGGACAGACACACTTGCTGTCGCTGGAATTTTATCGCGTCGCGCGTAGTTAGGACACGGTGTTAGGCGCATATCCAAGTGTTTGTGCGGAGTGAGGAAACTAAAGAATCGCACACTTCATGAAATGGAGGCGCCGGTGCGATCACAATAGCGGGAAAAAAAAATTAAATTCTCCATCTTTTTTGGTCAAACAGACAAGTGTAAATATCACTAGAAGCGGTAAAGGGTTGTAAATGCTTTATGCTTTTTATTTTTGGCCTTTTTGTCACTTTTATCAAAAGGGACACTGGGACAGTGAGATAATGAAGGTGAAACTGGATCGTGAAATGACACAAACCCAAAGTTTCCTAAATCTTATCAATAAATGGTCATGATTTTACCAGTCAGACTCATTTGTGAAAAGGATTATGGTTTAAAAAAAAATCACTTTATAGAGTCTGCAAACCAGGGTTATTATAAACCTAAAACCATACTTTATTTTTTTACTTGAAATAACATAAATGTTAACTGAAATAAAATGTTTTCAAGACAATATTTTATGTACTGAAATATAACACAAAAATCAATAAAAAAAATTTAAACGACAAATTGAACTAAATTTAAAATTATATGAATAACTTGACCAATTGTTTGGTTCAAATAAATAATTTTGGGAAATAAAAAATGAAAATATATATATATATATATATATATTTTCACGATAGAATCATTCTTTTCTTGACTAAAGGAATCGTGCGAGGTGGGTTGGCACCACAGCTCAATGTGTCTGAGGTTGTTCACTAACCACTAGGTTACTCTACATCAACACTTTGTAGATGTGGGAATATTTATATCACACCAATTTCCAGTGGCAGAAATGGATTTTTCTGTAATATCACGGTCCAGGGCTGTGGACACACTTATTTTACGGTTATTTTCTTGTATCTGTCCGAGTGAGTCGAGGTCAGCATGCTTTCAAAGGAAAGTGCTGAAGCATTTCAAGTCTATTCCAGCACACAGAAGCTGAAAGAGATAAAAAAAAAAAAAAAAAAAGAAGGAAAGAAGGATCATTTCCTGAGACACTGATCACAGTGGTCCGTCAGTGACACTGAGCTGCTTTGAATTGGAGGTCACACTCCCTGGAGCGAAACAGCTACACTGGACGACTGCCCTCCACTTCAAAAATAACCCTTAGATGGAATTCAAACCATGATCCTTTCACTTGAAAAGAGAAAACGAGAATCTAAAGATGTTGACGGAGGGATGGAAAGCAAAAAATGAATTGTAAATATTTTTATGGGTCGTTCTGTGTCAACTTAACCAGAGAGCCCTTGGCTACTTTTTATCTGGGGAAATAATGAGGAAGAAAGCTAAAAAATTGAATAATCCACTATTTTGTGAGATTTGGAGACAAATTTCAGGGGTGCACAAATGACTTTAGAAAGATGGCAGCATCGTTATTCTATTTTTACACAAAGATTGGTAGATCTTTATGGTAGAACTTAAGCAATCTTTGTTATATGCCAACAGTGACAGATGGGAAAGAAGAACATCACGATGGTAATGGCTGAAATGGGAAAAAGCGTTGTGTTAGCATGTTTCCTTCTTCCGCGAGATGACTGATGCGCCAGCTGTTAATGGTTGCCTTGCACAGAGTTTATTTTGGAGGTGGTGAAATGAATGGAGGGTTGTGTTTGTTTGGGTGCCGATTTCAATGTTCAACAGTGTTTCTCAGAAATCACTTACTGCACCTTTAAAAAGATTTAAAAAGAAAACTTCACAGAATGAAATGGTCTTAAAGGGATACTCCACTTTTTTTTTTTTTGGAAATAGGCTCATTTTACCACTCCCCCAGAGTTAAACAGTTGGTTTTTACCAGTTTCGAATCCATTCAGCCGATTTTCTGATATTTAGAAGAATATCAGTAAACAGACAGTTTCTGGTCTCATAGACCTTATTCAGAGCAGCGCCATGACAGGTATGAAAGTGAGGCTGTGAGGGATAGACTTACCGTGTTTCCAATGGCATCCGCTGTAAAAAGCTGAATAAAGCGGCTAGATTACTTACAATTTTCCACAGCTTACATTGTCGGGAGTTTTTTGTCAACTGACATTTCTTTGAAAGATATTTTTCCAGTGTTTCATGAGCAGAACAATCTGAAAACACATTAAATAACAGTACAGCCCATTGAAGAGATGCAAGTATATCCCTCACAGCCTCGCTTTCATTCTCATTAAAAATCAAAGATGGCGCTGCCGTGAATAAGGCGCATTGACTTCCATAGTATATATTTTTTTCCTACTGTGGAAGTCAATAAGATTCAATGCTCTGAAGACATTATGAATGTAACAAAAGATTTGTGCGGCTGATGCTCCTTTGGTTATGAACAGCTTGTGCAAGCGTGCTCGTGTGTGTGGTCCACACCTCTGATTGCAGCTTCGCTTGTCACCAGAGGGGGCGTAGTTCTGCAAAAACTCAGAGACTTGCGCAATGCACCTTTAATCTAACATGCATTAACTTCAGCGCAGATAAAGATGAATTAAAATGCACAAATCTTGGTACAGACGATACTGTTCAAGCATGACCCATATCAGGACTGACCCGATGTATGAACCCCGTCCTACAAATGTGCCATTTAACAGAATTCACTCACTCCAACTGGACAGGTTTTCAAAAACGCGTAAAAACAAATCATTATCCGAGACTTACAATGGGGTCAAAACGGTCTCCATCTCGAATAAAGAGGCCTAAAAATAACAGGCTTTTTGTTTCCAGCTAAAAAAGGATCAGAAAGAGGCCACTCTTGGGTTTCAGAGTCTCAACCTCGGATCACACACGATCATAGTTGGCGGACCAGTCACTGACCCTCTCATGTAAACTACACACACAAGAGAAGAGCAAGTCACTCTGATTCTTTACTCAAGTGGAATCCAGTTATCCTTTTAAGAAAAAAAAAAAGTATTTGTTATATGAATTTTATTGCAAAATCTCCCGCTTTATTTTCTGCATCTGACTGAAATAACATATGCAATTAATTATATTTATATAAAAAAAAAATGTTTAGTTAGGTGCTGAAAATAATTATTTAATTATTTTTTTTTTAAATTTTGTACTAAAATAAAAAAAAGTGCGTATTCTAAAAAAAAAAAAAAATAATAATAATAATCTGCATACTGTGCACAGAACCCATACTGCATATTTTCATAATAGTAGTATGCAAGTATGTGGTTGTGGTTGTAAAAACACACTTTGACTGTAGTATTTACATTTACATGTATGCATAAGGAAGACACTTTTATCCAAAGCGACTAACATTGCATTTCAAGGTTCACATTTACATTCTTATGTAGGGATGCACGATATATCGGCCAGAATATCCATATTGGCCGATATATGTTCATTTTTTAATGTTATCGTTATCGGCCTGGTAAGAAAACGTGGCCGATATATTAAAGCCGATAAATAATGTATTATTCCCTTCAGCTGAGACACTTGTTGAGCACTGTTTATGTTTTTGAATTTCTTGAAATAGGATTGAAATCTCTTCAAAAAATGAAAATACGGTTCGGTACAACATGTGCAGCGCTTTTCTGTCATATCGGCTATACAACACTATAATGAGTACATCATTATAATTGTGCGCTTGGGACATGGATTTAATTGTGAGACTTTTGTTTTTTTAATCAGGCTCTAAAATTAGATATTTGGATTTGAGTTTATCGGCCGATATATCGGTTATCGGCTTTCAAATATAAAGAATTATCGGTTTTCGGTATCAGCCAAAATTTTCATATCGGTGCATCCCTATTCTTATGAAATCTTACATTCCCTGAGAACCGAACCCATGACCTTGGCGCTCTACAGTATTAGTGTGTCAGCAGCGCTCACCAGCAGGGCCTGAAATTAACACCCGACCACCTGCCAAATGCGGGTGAATTTTGCTATTGGCGGGTAACACTGTCAATCTACCTGCCACATTGGCGGGTAGCCAATGAGAATTGAGTGATTCATTAGGATTTTTACATTTCAACGAAGTCCGCTATTGCGGTGGACTTTAGCTAAAAGTGGCGGCACATTACTGGGGTAAAGAGGCCAGCTGAAACAAAACAAACAGCCAACAAAAAGATGAGGATGAGAAAAAGAAAAGTAAAGAAGACATTTTAATACAAAGTGAACAATCGGCGGCAATGGCAAGGTTCGTGAGCGGCTGATTTATGACAGCGACTGTTGTTTCGTAACGTTCATGCGATCAGAAAGAAGATGAGGCTCTTTTTCTGACTACGTGTGCGAGTATTAAACTGTTGATGAGATGGGATGAGATAATGTAACGCGCCGCTGTTGTAGGTTACAGTACAATGACAGTTGCACAGATGTGTGTGCGTGTGCAACTGTGCATGTTGGGAGTTGGGAACCGGTGAGAAAATGTCCGGTACCCGGTAATTTTATCAGTAATAACAGTATCAATTTAGTTCATATTTAACCGTTCCTGAACGCTGTAACTAAAAGCTGTTGAGAGTAAGACCTGTACGTGACTAAATCCGCCATCAACACAGCCGCGTGTGATTTGTTTACGAGCTGCGGTAGGTCTATCTGTTGAGTATATACTATATATGTTGTGTGTGTGTGTGTGTGTCTGTCAAAATCAATGAATACAATTTTTTTTTTTTATGTATGTTATTAGAGTTATTATTACTTGACAGCACTAAAATGTGTGTTCTTACAAGTTAAAGAACAATATTGTGAAATTCCCGGGGTTTTTTTTTTTTTACGTTTATGAGGCAAAAAAAAAAAAAAAATGGCTGGTAAAAAGTCTCTGTGGCGGGTGAATTTTTAAATCCACCTGCCACAGTGGCCGGTGGCCGAAAAAATTAACTTCAGGCCCTGCTCACCAGTTGTGTTGGTGAAGACGTCAGCGGGCGCAGGGCTGTCGGAGAGGATGGCTGCCGTCTCTCCTGATGCCGTTCGGTCAAAGGTCAGCGTGCCTGAAGTGGTGATCTGTCCTGATGGAGTCACTGTAACTGAGAGCAGACAGACAGTCGTGAGCCACTTCCTGAGTCTCCCGGGAGAATTTCTCCCTTTCCTGATCTTTAGGAGGGACGTCAGATGGTTTAGTACCAGAAAACTCAATGGAAAAACACCTGAGAGTAATAACCACCAATATTCTCTCTTTGGAAACGGGAACTGATAATAAGAAATTCATTTAAATTTTATACAATACTGATATGGTCTCAAACCAACTGAAACTGATCAGGACAAATTATTTTCTGCATCTGACTGAAATAATATATGCAATTAATTATATGGGCCAATTTCAGTCAGATACAAAAAAAAAGAATACAATTTGATTTTGAATTTTATTTATTAATTTATTATATATTTGTGTAATATATACAGTTTAAATATATACAGTATATATATATATATATATATATTATTTTAAAGCTTAAAAATTATTATATTTAACCCCTGCTAAGTCAATTTTTTAAAGATCAAGAATTTAAAGTTGTTTATATGGTGTTTTTAATATACCTTAAGACGAACCATGTGCAAACTCACATCATTGCTGAGCATTTTCTCTTTAAAACTGTTCTCTAGATCACAAACGACCTTGTATCACGTCAAAGTGTGGACGGCCTTTAGCATAGCATTAACCATAACAGTGAAGCAGGGGAGTATTTTACGATGTTATGATGAACTACACGCCTTTCTCCACTGACGTTCTGAGTTGATAGAAGGCAGACTGAGATGGGGAAACGTGAACATGGTTTATATAACATTAACATCACATTATTGGCTGTTTGATAACATGGTCAAGCAATAGGCTAATAACCTTAAAGGAGTAGTTCACTTTTAAAACAACTTTTGCTGATAATTTACTCACCCATGTCATCCAAGATATCCATGTCTTTCTTTCTTCAGTCGAAAAGAAATTAAGGTTTTTGATGAAAACATTCCAGGATTTTCAGAACTACTCCTTTAATTACCGTTATGTCACGTGTCCGATATTGTAATGAGCGAAACAAACCATTCTGATACATCGACTTGTAAACAAACCTGTATAATTCACTCTTCCACTTCTTCTCCTGAATCAATTTCTGGTTCAATTACACGTGGCTGAATTAAACCAGCATTTCCATGAGCTGGCGTGAGTGAGTGGAGGCGGGGCTAATTTGCATATTCATTGATCCGCGTATACTTGTGTTCAAGTTAAAGGCATGAAGTTTTTTTTTTTCACAGGAAAAAGGTTTAAATATGTCATTTTGGTGATCAAAGATGAGTTTTAATGGATAATATGATTGACTACAGGGGGATTGTGGACCCGAGATGGATGTTAATATTGTGTATAAGTGAACAGGAACGGGAACGAGGCTCTTACATGTTGCTCCTGGAGCAAGGGTGATGTTCTTTGTAGACTGCACTTCCTTCTTCTCAGGAGAAGCCGACCGCTCGTTGTCCTTCTTCCTTCTTTTATACGGGACGAAGAGCCTGACGGGGCCCGTCTGCAGAGCACCAGAACACGGCATGAGTCTCGAGAGCGATATAACATCACAACTGAGATTTCAGACCTTACTAATTACCATCGTGATGTTCTCCCCTCCGAACGGCCCGTCTTTGGCACACTGGAGGACGACAGGCAAATGAACAATAGATTTGAGTTATATAGGATATAAAAGAAATAAGCAACACTTTTGAATTTAAGATCGTCAAAAAAAATAACATAAATTGCTTAAAAAAGAAAGAGAAGACTTCAAATGCAATATCTATGTGCTGTTTTTTCATATTATATATATACATACAGTATATCTATATTCTATATATATATATCTAATATATATATATATATATATATATATACTTTGTATATATAGAATCATCTTTATTATACAATTTAAATATATACAGTATATATATTATATATATACATATTTATATATATAAACATATATAAATGTTTACATATAAAACTACTATTATATAAATATTATTAATATTACATAATAATAACACATAAAATCTAATAAAGATTATGATATTGAGTCACTCACTGTAGACAGATCATATCATTTATTAGTATTACATTTTAAATATTATTTAAAAAAATAATGCTTTTTTATAATATATATATATATTTCTTGTTTAAATAAATAGCTTTATACATTCTGTATATTATCATTATTAATATTATTTGATGTTATAATACTAGTTTATATATATAATTCATAACATTTATATAGCACTCTTCGTTTCTTAGTATTTAAACACAACCATAAAAAAAGTATTTTATTTCAGTTGTCATTTAAAAAACTAAAATCTTTTTCCTCATTAGACACAGTGTATGATAACCCAGGTCAGCAGTGTGTTAAAGATTTATGAGATTGAGTCACCATGTCACTCACTGAAGACAGATCATCACAGCAGGCCGCACACGTACAGGACGCTGCATGAGGGTTCAGGATGCGCTCCTGTCAAAACACACACACACACACACACCAGTCAGACTGTTCTGCTGAACGAAACACAGGAGGGATTTTTTGGAAAGAGTACATACTGTGAGCTGTGTGTGTGTGTGTGTGTGTGTCTCCAAAGGCCGGTCTGACCTGAATGAGACACTGTAGAGGTCGGCCAGCGTAGCGGATGCTTCTCTTCCAGTCTTTGCTGCTCGCTCGACCCGACATACTCTCAAACTCCGTCGGGGTGAACCAGTTATTATTGTGTCTGATACAGCGACCTTTGCCCCCTGCCATCACAGGTTAAAGGTCAGTCATGTTAAAACATTTTGGCTTCATTCCAGCTCTTATATCATTCATCCTAAATTGTAATTAGTGTGTATTAAATCATGGAACATAGATTTAAGTTTAGAGGATTCCTAAAGTTTGCATCATTTTTTGGGGATTATCACCCATAACCCCTTGTGCTAAAAAAAAGTTTCTCATTTGACTCTTTGAGCTGAATTCACAAATGAATTCCCTGGCTATGTCCTAAATCGCCCCCTATACCCCTAAATATGGCACTATTTGATGGATCAGCCAGTTGTAGTGGTGTCTGAAACAGTAGCGGACGTTCTCTAGCGCACTCATTCAATCCCATAATGCAACCGATGTACGCTCGACGGCTAGAGAATACCCATAATGCACTGTGATGGTCATGCTGAATGAATTCCTGTGTCTGACCAGAAGATGAATCATCCATCCATCCATTTTCCAAACCACTGGTCCAATGTGGGTACAGCGTAACATCATAAAAGTATAAATTCCTTCTTAATTGATTATTAAATTGTTTAATTAAGGTTTATACACCCTGAAGAGAACGTTCAAGATTAATCTTTTCATTACTACTGGAGCTGCCAGTTTGCTAAACCTCAAATTGATTATTAAACAGCAGAAACTATGCAAAAGCGGCAGCCCTTCCGACACACTCAGTGTCTGAATTCACACATTCGTTTTCAATCACTTCCTCAAGTGGACTATTATTAGTGGAGTAGTGCAGGGAATAGTGAACGAGTGTATAGGGGATGATTTCGGACACAGCCCCTGAATAAGCTCTACAGACACACATCTGTATATGTGTGTGACGCCCTCGTGTGGCGTACCTGATCCCAGTCTGTTTTTGTACAGAATCCCACTGGTGTTCCTGCAGCGCACAGGAAGCTCGTTGTCGTAAACCGACGGATCCCAGTTGTACTTCGAGCCGTCTTTATCGTGTCCAGATGTCAGAGGGGTGTTCGGGGTCTGGGGACCTGAACGGAAAAACAGACACAACTTTTATACACACAGTTTAACATTTACAATTTAGTTCCTAAAACCGAAACGTACCTGGTGTCATTGGTGTCGCGGTGCCTTTCAGCCCTGTGGCGTCGACGATGCTCCCATCCGTGTGCACCACGATCAGTGTGGCCTTCTGGGTACTCAGACTGTCTCCAATCTGAAGCGTGGTTCTGCCTGTCTGCATGAATCCGTGGAGAAATATTACATTTGATGTTATTATTTTGATTCAAAACAAATCTGTTCTGACGTTTACTTCACAGATTAACTAAAAATCTATGTACTATGGTATTAGCATGATTTTTTTTAGGATATGTAATATGGTTTTATCATATATGATGAATATAGGAATCATATAGTACCACAGTTTGGTTTATCTGAAGAGGTTCAATATAGGTTAAAAACACAATAAATATATAAATATCACTAAATACCTTTTTTTACATTTAGTTGTTGGCGGAAATTATCATAAAATCAACCATGCTTGGACGTCTAAGATGGTTTCATTGTGGTTTATGAATATGCTAATCATACAGCACAGTTTTTTTAAAAAAAGAAAAATGTCAAATAGTATTTTATAGCAGAAGAGAACTACAAAAATATGGTTAAATGCATCGTTTTTATGTTTACTTGGCATATAAATATAGTAATTACACAGTACTGTGGGTTGGTTTATTTGAAGAGCAAACTTATTTTAAGAAAAAAAAAACTTAAAAATGCATGTATTTTCAGATGTTTTCAAAATTATTAAATACCTATTTCTTTCTTTATTTTATTTTCAATTTTATTTTAAATCATTATAGAGATAAACATACATGCATAACTACCAAAAAAAAAAAAAAAAAAAAAAAGGTGTAGGCTGAAGGCTATGCTTATTAACTGACTAGCGGCGCAAAGAGAAGGAAGTGAATAGTTGAAATAAAGTCGTTATTTATGTTTGTTTTTGCGCACAAAAAGTGTTCTAGACGTTAAAGTTACGATTGAGCCACTGTAGTCACTTGCACTATTTTAACGATGTCTTTAATAACTTTTCAAGGCTGGCAAGTTTCAATTCCTCAAGAAGTCTATGGACTAGTATGGAGGAGTGATCCAGCTCTCAGATTTCATCAAAAATATCTTAATTCGTGTTCCGAAGATGAACGAAGGTCTTACAGGGTTGGAACAACATGCGGGTGAGTAAATACTGACAGAATTTTCATTTTTGAAATTCAATTCAATGAAATTGTAGGCCACGATTAAACGACAACGACGTACTAAAATCGTTTGTGTTTTTGTTTGTGTTTTCAGGCCTCTAAAATGCCACTGTCATGTAAAATGAATGACCAAAAATCATGAAAGGTTTTCCCTTTCAGTTGACCACGATGTCTTGTAAACGGCCTCTTAGGGCCTGAAAACGCAAACTTTTGAGAAGTATACCGTTATCATCTCCATGTAAACAAACAAAAAAAGAACAACCCTGAATTTGTGAAAACAGTGACGTTATGCACATGCGTATTTGTGCTTCTTTACAAAGTGACATCGCCACCTTCTGGCCTGACATGAATAATACAGCGGTTTTAGTCGTTTTCGTGGATCTGAGGATTAGTTTAGACTAAGCATTCGTCTGTACGCGAAAAACACAGAGGAAAAACTGTTCTGTTTTCAGTGCATCTTCGTCATGTAAATGTCCTCTGAGAGGAGACTCTTACGAGCATGTGTTCAGGGATGGACGCTGCTGTGGAGACTGTGGATGTGTAAACGGTTTCGTCTGAACTCTGAACGTCCCCAACAGTGACGGCTGTGACCTCTGCAGAAAAAACAGAAACTTTATATGAGTTTAGGTATGACAATGCTGAACCACATTCTACACACTACACTAAAGTTCAGAATTAGGATTTTTAAATATTTCTCTAAAGGACGCTTCTTTTAATCATTAAGGCTGCATTTATTTGATCACTAATACAGTAAAAACAGTGAAATATTATTACAATATAAAATAACTGTTTTTTAACTGTTTGAATGTAGAAAAATATAATTTATTCCTGTGATCATTATTATTACGCCAGTCTTCAGTGTCACAGTGTAATTTGATGATTTGCTTACTATTGGTACTTATTACTAAAAAAACTATTAATAATGGTCCATTATGATCAATGTTGAAAACAGTTTTTGCTGCTTAATATTTTTGTTGGAAACCATGATACAGAAAGTTGAAAAGAACAGCATTTATTTGAAATAGAAATATTTTGTAACATTACAAATGTCTTCTTTACTGTCATTTATTTTTCCTTGCTCCAGTCCTTGCTGAATTAAGCCATTTCTTGTGATTTCATGTGACACTGAAGACAGGAGTAACACCAAAGGACTAAATTACATTTTAAAATAAAATATTTCACAATATTACAGTTTTTAATGTATTTTTGATCAAATAAATGTAGCCTCGGTGAGCAGAAGATTTTTCCTTAATAACTTTTTTTTTTTTTTACTGGTAATTATTTAATCAGTAAATTATATTTCGTATAAAGAAAATTAAGTCTGTATTAAGGTTCTCAGTAACAATCCATATTCATAATGGTGAACAAAAATTGCACAACTACCATGGTGTATGATTGAATACTTTATAGTTTAATTAAAACTAGTCTTAGTAACAAGTCTTATGCTAATCATCAGAGAATAAATGTCATTAAATGCATGGTGGGTGGGTTAAAAAAAAAACGTATAATGGGTGCACTCAAATCTTTGGATTTTCATTGTAATCGATAATTAGCTGATGCGCATGCGCACACTGACCCGCAAAAGCCGCTTCGGCATCGTCTGGGTTCGGCAGTGATTCGTCGATGTCGATGTTCCCCGCTTCTGCCATCACAGTCATCGTGGCGACTTCGCCCTCCGATTCGGTATCCGAACCCACAGCCTCTCCCGCAGACGCGCTGTCGGACGCGTCGCGCAACGCGAGCTTCGCCGCCGGTTCATTCGCGTCCATTTCAAAACAACGGCACACGAAGGCAGCCGAAATTATCCGAAGGATTGTCGAGAGGCGCACGACCCTCGCGATTTGTAAATGCTCAAGTATCCAAGAAGCACTCAGTCAACTTGTACGAATAGATTATTGATTAATTTAAACGATTTATCTTCGGGTATAAAAGAAAAGGAAATGGTTGCAGGATAATGGCTTCCGAGTGCCTTTACTGGGGACGGGGATCAACACAGGAAGGAGAGTAAGCGGAAATTACCGAATCAAAACGGAAATTACCGAAAGAACACGACGTAGCACGAAACGACCATTGACAACAACGTGATTTGCAGTGACACAAATGTAGTTCTTAAATTTGCTCCAAGTTTTCTGTATTTAAAAACAATGATTTGAAAATGTTATTTAAAATCCTTAAAACCTTTGAAAAAAGATTTCCTTAATTTCTAAATTACAATATCATATATGCTGTTGCTGTTGTGTTATTTCAAGAGATACATACAAAAAACTTCAAATGCTGTGCCCAGAAGTACAAAAAATATAGTAAAATCAATCATTTTAATATGTATAATAACAAATTAATCAGTATATTACTGAATATATTACCTTATATTATATTATATATTATCTTTTTTTTTGTTGCTATTTTTTATTATAAAAATGTTTGGTGGAAATCACCCAAATAAAACTACAAACTATGAGATTGCACTTGTCAACAAAGCAAAGGAAGAAAAAAAAAGACAAACCATATCAACAATTTTATTGTAAACAGATTTGTCAGTATTTCCAGAGTATTGTGATTCATGTAACAATATTAATATACTTCAAATATTTGGCATTATCACACAAGGTTAGTAAAGTAAAATGTGGTATTTTTTGAATATAGGCCTACCATACAAGTGTACAAGAGCCATTCCACCGCCACCGAAAGGGTGACATTTCTCTCCCCAGGACATTATATGTATAAAATTGCATGAAAATGAACTATAAAATTTTGCCATTTTTTGGCATTTTATTATTAATCAAAATGTCATGCACATTAAGCTAACAAAAAATATAAAACATATAATTCAAATCCCTCAGAAATCTGAAAAAAAAAATACATTTGATCTAATATTTTAGAGAAAATACACATTTTAGTCATGACCCTGGGTTTTCACTCAGTCCTGTTACACTATTTTAAAAAAAAGTAGATTATTCCACAAGACACATTTTAAACAGGAAGTTGCAACATCTGGATCTTCTGAAGGCAATGGGGTGACCATCTCATTTTCATTTCTGTATATCTGATGAAATTGTAACCATGAATGAATTGTAACCACAATCTCAACATACGGTCCTGTTACCTAAACTTTTTCTTAGATTTAATTTTTTTTTATTTTAAAAATATTACCTTTTGGTAAGGCACTAGAAATGGTTCAGTGTCCTCACGCTATTAGCATCAATGCTATGTGGCCATATGCCATATATTTGATCACTTTTTGCTTAAAAAACTCTATCCTGTTACTTTCAGTCCTGTTACTATTTTTTTTTTCTAAAAAAAATAAAATGAAACCACTATATTTTATCAGTTTTTTTGGCCCATAATTTATACAATTATTTAATGAATTAATTCTAAAAAGTTCTTTAAAATGAAATAGTGACAATCACTTTAATAGTGATTTTATAATCAACAATTTATTTAAAATAAACACTTTCTTGTGGGAAAAAACAAAGGAATTAATCGACTTGCTTTTTAAATGACATAATTTTCGGTAGGATTGAGAAAACATGCGTCCATCTTCTGCTTAAACCTTGTAAAAAAATTAATAAAGTTGCCTGAGATTGACCAATAGACATTCTGAATAGTTAAATATGTGTAGTATTAGATTCAATCTTGAAAAAGGTCAAAAATAAAGTTTATTTTTGAAGAGTTACAACAAGCAAATGTCACACAAATGGCCCACAAATGTTTTATTCATGTTTTGGTATGAAAACCTTTTTATAATCCAAACACCATCAGACAACCGTTTGCGACATGGATCATCCGACCGGCCAGCAGTAAAAACCGGGATTCACTTTACGGATCTGACCGGGCTGCCGTGGAAACGTCACTGTTTCTCCTGTGGAAAAGTCAATAACACATTTAATTTAATTTAAATAGCAAACACCATTCATCATATATTGTTGGTCCGTTTACTTCGGTTTGTTTATTACCTGGAATAAGTGGGATTGCAGTTCCAGTATTCAGGACCAGTTCAAGAGCGAACGGCTCCTTATTCCCAGACTTCCTCACTGAAACACTCACCTCCGCACTCTTTACCAACCAATCCATCTTGTTGCCGAGATAACTCACACCTCTCACGCGGAGAGCATCGATGCCCGGTGGGAGCAGCGGAGCAAAGGCAAGATGCTCCTTCTGCACTCTGTGTGACACAGGACAGGGACACACAGATCAGCACAGATGTGTCATCTCTCTCTCGTCCAGCTCGTAGTGATCTTGTCACCTGAAGCCAGTGTAGCCAAACAGCAGCGCCTGCAGGAAGCCGCCCATCCCGGTGAGGAAGTTCACACACCCAGAGCCATCCGCCGACTCGCTCCACACCTGCACACACACACACAGACTCACTGTACAGTACTCGAGGACTGCTTCAGCTTCTATACTGTGTAAAGTATCCTGCCTGTTATTATTATTTTTATCTTTACGTGTTGTCACATAAACTCATATATAGCATATTTAATTCTGTAATCATGCTTGTTTCTGCCACAGAATAAAAAAAACTAAAAAGGTAATTGTATGAAAACAGTTTGTATTGTGCGATCAAAAAGTTTTTATTTTTGTTATTCTGTGGCAGAAACAAGCATCTCTCAAAAATAAATACATTTAATGTGCCGTTTTGATTTCCTTTGTGTAAAATGTTTTTTTTAAAATGTAATCAAGTAGTGTGTGGGATTTTATAGTTTATATTTTATTTTAATGTAACGCAGAATGATTTGGATGTGCGAGGGAGGCACTATATTTTTTTCATTGAAATTAAGTAAATTTAACATCAATTATTTTAATTGAATGATTTTTTTTCCAGAAATATTGTGGAATATTATTACAATTTAAAATAACTTCATTTAAATGTAATCAAGGAGTGTGTTGGATTTTATAGTTTATATTTTATTTTAATGTAACGCAGAAGGATTTGGATGTGCGAGGCACTATACGTATATTTAGCAAATAAATTTAACATCAATTATTTTAATTTAATGTATTTTCTTTCAGAAATATTGTGGAATATTATTACGATTTAAAACAACTTTTTTCTATTTGAATATATTATAAAATAGAATTTATTCCTGTGATCAAAGCTGTATTTTCAGCATCATTACTCCAGTCTTCAATGTCACATGATCCTTCAGAAATCACTCTAATGATGATTTGCTGCTCAAGAAACATTTCTGATTATTTTCAGTGTTGAAAACCGTTGGGCTACTTCATATTTTGTGGAATTGTGACACTACCAATCAAGTAATTCATTTAAATTTGTAGAAATCTTGTTTGAAAAAAAAAGGAAGGTTAAGTTTCCATAAAATGTGCTCTGCTTGCATACTTAAAGGGATACTCCACCATTTTTTTTATATTAAAGTATGTTATTGAGTTGATACATACCTCTGTCATCTCAGCACTTAACTAGCTCAGTTCATTCAATATGGGCCAAGTTGCGTTTTTCTAAGAGTGTAAAATGGATAACTATATTGTATGGCGAAATACCACAGCAACTTTGACTCGGCGCAGTAATATCTTCACTCTGGAGGGGGAGAGGACTTTTCACGAGTGATGATATTACTACGCCGAGTCGAAGTGCTCCCAAGCACTCGCTGTGGTATTCCGCCATACATTATAGTTATTCACTTTACACGCTTAGAAAAGCGTGACGTTTTATTTTGTGTCACCGTCCTGGGTCGAGTTACTCTACTCGTGTAACTGTATTTAAATAGGGAAAACGTGGAGGTGTTTGGTTGCTTCCCTGTTTGGCCCATATTGAATGAACTGGGCTAGTTAAGTGCGATCAAAGTGTCTCGCGCGCCAGAGCGATTGAGCGCACGCACCGAGACGACAGAGGTAAGTATCAACTCGTCTTAGTTAAGGGAATAACATAGTTTAATATGAAAAAAAAAAACGGTGGAGTATCCCTTTAATTCAGAAGAAAAATGCATAGCATACATATTGCATGCGTGAGACGTGCTGGCCTCTGCAGAGAGATAGACGTCCCGTACCTGAAAGGGTTTCTGGATATTTTTGAAGCATTTCTGCAGAAGCTTTTGGGCTTTTTCAGCCTCTCCAAGTTCAAGCCAACCTAAAGCAAACATGCCCTACAAACAGACACAGACACACACACATATTTACACAAATATACTGAGCAAAAACCCCAGATAATCATAGGCTTTATGTCAAAGGTCACATGAACAAACAGGAAAACAATCTGATTGCATCCGCTTGTGTCATTGATGAACGAACGTCTATGGGTTCGGAAAGACATGAGGGTGACTAGATAATGACAGAATTGACATTTTTGTGTGAGCTATCAGCAAACCTAGCTTTTTGGGTAAAATATGGACAAACCCAGCCATTGGGTTAAAAATGTAATTTAAAAATGTACCCCAATGGCTGGGTTTGTCCATATTTTACCCACAATTGGGTTAAAACAACCCAGCATTTTTTAGAGTGTAGTTATGTTATTATGGGGATTTTATTCGATTTAAACATCTAAATGATAGTGAGAAAACCAAAAATAAAATCTTTGCTCGCTCCTTTGAAGGAGTGAAACGGTTCTATATTTAACGAAGCACATACAAAAGACCAGAAGCGACGCAGCCGCTTTTACAGAATAACCCACACAAAGCATGATGGGTAAAGCACAGCGTGTGACTTACCCATGTCATGGCCGGCCCGAGTGGATCTGTGACGGCCTCGTATGCGTCCAGATCGTTGCGTCTGACCTCGGGGGTCATGGGGAGGGTCAGCGGGTATCCCAGCAACACCACGTCCGCCTGCTTGACTCGACTTCCTGTGGAAAATGTCAAATGTAAACTTTTGCAAGAAATGGTGTTACATGTATAGTGCTGCAGTGATGATGTATATTGTGAAATCACATAATGTTGGATTACTGCAGAAAATAAGCTCTGTGCGCAACAAAAGTTGTTGATTCTTACACGTTTTGTTGATTGTGATCATATTCACATATTTATGAATTTCGAAGCCTATATACAATCAGCAGAACAAAAAAGCTAAAGTTAAACGATTAGTTCATTTTTTAAAAAACTTTTGCTGATAATTTACTCACCCCCATGTCATCCAAGATGTCCATGTCTTTCTTTCCTCAGTCGAAAAGAAATTTAGGTTTTTGATGAAAACATTCCAGGATTTTTCTCCATATAATGGACTTCAATGGGAACCGGATGGTTTAAGGTCCAAACGACAGTTAATAACAGTTTCAGATGCAGCTTCAAATGTCTTTAAACGATATCAGACGATGAATAAGGGTCTTATCATGCGAAACGATCGGTTATTTCAAAACTTATTCCAAAAATGTAACTTTTCTAAGGACAAATGCTAGCCTTTCTCTATTCTGTGAGGCGCGTTTGCAACGTCACATATTACGTAATAACGTTCAAAAGGTCACGGGCGACGTAGCCGAAAGTACAGAGTCAGTGTTTACAAGTTGAACGCATAGGTTGAACGTGCAAACTAGCTCAAACACCGTTTACAAAAAAAGGAATTAAAAGGAAAAACAACGATGTCGGACGATTTTGATTCTGTACTTCCGGACAGAATTTTTTTTTATTCTAACACAGGATGTTAAAAAATGAACTACTTTGTGAGGTGTCCTCCTTGTTGAGAAAGGTGAATCTGGCGTATGATTATGATGATTACTACAACATGGACATGATGCTGATGAGGGCATCTTACCCTGCGTGTAGCCGTCAAACTCTGGGTGATACTTCAGTTCTGGGTCAAAGGGAATCTTGATCTTATCAGCAACGTCCTGCCACGCGGGAGGAGGCGTCCGCGCTAACAGGACACACAACTCCACGGCAAACCGAAGACTACACAACACAGAGAACCAATGAAAAATATCTTAAATCTGCTCATTCTGAAAAATACCCTCCATATTCAGTGAAAGTCTGAGGGATTTGTTGGTTGTTTTATCGTACACTGGCTGAAAATCGTAAGTTTGATAGGAAAGTAACAGCTCATCTATCACACGATTCGGGTTGGGGTTTATTCGAGTGTTTTATTATATAGAGTGATTATGTACACACACACCTGCTTTGGGCGACAGCATTGGTGAACACTGAGTTGTCAACAGTAAAGTAATATTCATCAGGAGGAATCACACCTAATGTACAAACAAAACAAAACCCCATAAAGAAGCTTTCATAACCATATCAAAACAAGACTTGAGCTGCCACTGGTTCTAATGTCTCATTTCACTTTGTTCATATTTATTCATTAATTAATTCGTATTCATTTTATGCATTATATTAAAGTATAATAAACAATAGGGCTGTGAAACGATTAATCGCGATTAATCGCATTCCAAAATAAAAGATTGTGTTTACATAATATATGTGTGTGTGTAACGTACGGACAGAGACGGTCGGATCCATGTGCAGCACTTTATTAAAACAGGCAGACATGAAAACAGGCAAACACTTAAACAAAGGGGCAATCCGGAAACTCGTGGTCTAAACAGGCAATGGTCGAGGCAGGCAGCACAGGTTCGAGAGCAGTCCAGGAAACAGGCAAGGGTCAAGAGTCCAGGGAAACACGGAGACACAGAACAGGGAATAACGCTCGGAATTGTACGCTTACAGGTAAACAAGACTTCGCAAGGGACACAGGGAAAACTCAGGCTAAATAAGGAAACTCAATAACCATAATGAAACACAGCTGAACATAATGAAACACAAAGAGTCCATGGAAAACAAACAGGAGAGGTGCCCTCTAGTGGCTCTCGAGGCACCCACGGCTGCTGATCGTCACATAACCCCCCTCTAAGGAGCGGCTTCCAGACGCTCCTAAGAGCTCCGGGGGAGGTCAACGGGGCTGGGATGGAGGGCCAGCCCATGGAGAGGCGAGGCCAGGCACATGGAGAGGCCTGGGCCGTGGAGCGTGGGTGACCAGGAAGGAGCAGGACGTGATGGCGGCCAGGGCGGAGCAGACACAGGCGAGGTCCATGACAGCCTCGCCTCCATGGCCTCACGG
>NW_024122001.1:40642-263480 GCF_016745375.1 Pimephales promelas
ATCATCCATCCATCCATTTTCCAAACCACTGGTCCAATGTGGGTACAGCGTAACATCATAAAAGTATAAATTCCTTCTTAATTGATTATTAAAATTGTTTAATTAAGGTTTATACACCCTGAAGAAGAACGTTCAAGATTAATCTTTTCATTACTATTACTGGAGCTGCCAGTTTGCTAAAACTCAAATTGATTATTAAACAGCAGAAACTATGCAAAAAGCGGCAGCCCTTCCGACACACTCAGTGTCTGAATTCACACATTCGTTTTCAATCACTTCTCAAGTGGACTATTATTAGTGGAGTAGTGCAGGAATAGTGAACGAGTGTATAGGGGATGATTTCGGACACAGCCCCTGAATAAGCTCTACAGAAACAACATCTGTATATGTGTGTGACGCCCTCGTGTGGCGTACCTGATCCCAGTCTGTTTTTGTACAGAATCCCACTGGTGTTCCTGCAGCGCACAGGAAGCTCGTTGTCGTAAACCGACGGATCCCAGTTGTACTTCGAGCCGTCTTTATCGTGTCCAGATGTCAGAGGGGTGTTCGGGGTCTGGGGACCTGAACGGAAAAAACAGACACAACTTTTATATACACACAGTTTAACATTTACAATTTAGTTCCTAAAACCGAAACGTACCTGGTCATTGGTTGTCGCGGTGCCTTCAGCCCTGTGGCGTCGACGAATGCTCCCATCCGTGTGCACCACGATCAGTGTGGCCTTCTGGGTACTCAGACTGTCTCCAAATCTGAAGCGTGGTTCTGCCTGTCTGCATGAATCCGTGGAGAAATATTACATTTGATGTTATTATTTGATTCAAAACAAATCTGTTCTGACGTTTACTTCACAGATTAACTAAAAATCTATGTACTATGGTATTAGCATGATTTTTTTTTAGGATATGTAATATGGTTTTATCATATATGATGAATATAGGAATCATATAGTACCACAGTTTGGTTTATCTGAAGAGGTTCAATATAGGTTAAAAACACAATAAATATATTAAATATCACTAAATACCTTTTTTTTACATTTAGTTGTTGGCGGAAATTATCATAAAATCAACCATGCTTGGACGTCTAAGATGGTTTCATTGTGGTTTATGAATATGCTAATCATACAGCACAGTTTTTTTAAAAAAAGAAAAATGTCAAATAGTATTTTATAGCAGAAGAGAACTACAAAAATATGGTTAAATGCATCGTTTTTATGTTTACTTGGCATATAAATATAGTAATTACACAGTACTGTGGGTTGGTTTATTTGAAGAGCAAACTTATTTTAAGAAAAAAAAATTAAAAATGCATGTATTATCAGATGTTTTCAAAATTATTAAATACCTATTTCTTTCTTTATTTTATTTTCAATTTTATTTTAAATCATTATAGAGATAAACATACATGCATAACTACCAAAAAAAAAAAAAAAAAAAAAAAGGTGTAGGCTGAAGGCTATGCTTATTAACTGACTAGCGGCGCAAAGAGAAGGAAGTGAATAGTTGAAATAAAGTCGTTATTTATGTTTGTTTTTGCGCACAAAAAGTGTTCTAGACGTTAAAGTTACGATTGAGCCACTGTAGTCACTTGCACTATTTTAACGATGTCTTTAATAACTTTTCAAGGCTGGCAAGTTTTCAATTCCTCAAGAAGTCTATGGACTAGTATGGAGGAGTGATCCAGCTCTCAGATTTCATCAAAAATATCTTAATTCGTGTTCCGAAGATGAACGAAGGTCTTACAGGGTTGGAACAACATGCGGGTGAGTAAATACTGACAGAATTTTCATTTTTGAAATTCAATTCAATGAAATTGTAGGCCACGATTAAACGACAACGACGTACTAAAATCGTTTGTGTTTTTGTTTGTGTTTTCAGGCCTAGAGGCCTCTAAATGCCTCTGTCATGTAAAATGAATGACCAAAAATCATGAAAGGTTTTCCCTTTCAGTTGACCACGATGTCTTGTAAACGGCCTCTTAGGGCCTGAAAACGCAAACTTTTGAGAAGTATAACGTTATCATCTCCATGTAAACAAACAAAAAAAAGAACAACCCTGAATTCGTGAAAACAGTGACGTTATGCACATGCGTATTAGTGTTTCTTTATAAAGTGACATCGCCACCTACTGGCCTGACATGAATAATACAGCGGTTTTAGTTGTTTTCGTGGATCTGTGTAAACAAGGATTAGTTTAGACTAAGCATTCGTCTGTACGCGAAAAACACAGAGGAAGAACTGTTCCGTTTTCAGTGCATCTTCGTCATGTAAATGTCCTCTGAGAGGAGACTCTTACGAGCATGTGTTCAGGGATGGAAGCTGCTGTGGAGACTGTGGATGTGTAAACGGTTTCGTCTGAACTCTGAACGTCCCCAACAGTGACGGCTGTGACCTCTGCAGAAAAAACAGAAACTGTTTAGGTATGACAATGCTGAACCACATTCTACACACTACACTAAAGTTCAGAATTAGGATTTTTAAATATTTCTCTTTTAATCATTAAGGCTGCATTTATTTGATCACTAATACAGTAAAAACAGTGAAATATTATTACAATATAAAATAACTGTTTTTAAACTGTTTGAATGTAGAAAAATATAATTTATTCCTGTGATCATTATTATTACGCCAGTCTTCAGTGTCACAGTGTAATTTGATGATTTGCTTACTATTGGTACTTATTACTAAAAAAACTATTAATAATGGTCCATTATGATCAATGTTGAAAACAGTTTTTGCTGCTTAATATTTTTGTTGGAAACCATGATACAGAAAGTTGAAAAGAACAGCATTTATTTGAAATAGAAATATTTTGTAACATTACAAATGTCTTCTTTACTGTCATTTATTTTTCCTTGCTCCAGTCCTTGCTGAATTAAGCCATTTCTTGTGATTTCATGTGACACTGAAGACAGGAGTAACATCAAAGGACTAAATTACATTTTAAAATAAAATATTTCACAATATTACAGTTTTTAATGCATTTTTGATCAAATAAATGTAGCCTCGGTGAGCAGAAGATTTTTCCTTAATAACTTTTTTTTTTTTACTGGTAATTATTTAATCAGTAAATTATATTTCGTATAAAGAAAATTAAGTCTGTATTAAGGTTCTCAGTAACAATCCATATTCATAATGGTGAAAAAAAATTGCACAACTACCATGGTGTATGATTGAATACTTTATAGTTTAATTAAAACTAGTCTTAGTAACAAGTCTTATGCTGATCATCAGAGTGGGTGGGTTAAAAAAAAACGTATAATGGGTGCACTCAAATCTTTGGATTTTCATTGTAATCGATAATTAGCTGATGCGCATGCGCACACTGACCCGCAAAAGCCGCTTCGGCATCGTCTGGGTTCGGCAGTGATTCGTCGATGTCGATGTTCCCCGCTTCTGCCATCACAGTCATCGTGGCGACTTCGCCCTCCGATTCGGTATCCGAACCCACAGCCTCTCCCGCAGACGCGCTGTCGGACGCGTCGCGCAACGCGAGCTTCGCCGCCGGTTCATTCGCGTCCATTTTCAAAACAACGGCACACGAAGGCAGCCGAAATTATCCGAAGGATTGTCGAGAGGCGCACGACCCTCGCGATTTGTAAATGCTCAAGTATCCAAGAAGCACTCAGTCAACTTGTACGAATAGATTATTGATTAATTTAAACGATTTATCTTCGGGTATAAAAGAAAAGGAAATGGTTGCAGGATAATGGCTTCCGAGTGCCTTTACTGGGGACGGGGATCAACACAGGAAGGAGAGTAAGCGGAAATTACCGAATCAAAACGGAAATTACCGAAAGAACACGACGTAGCACGAAACGACCATTGACAACAACGTGATTTGCAGTGACACAAATGTAGTTCTTAAATTTGCTCCAAGTTTTCTGTATTAAAAACAATGATTTGAAAATGTTATTTAAAATCCTTAAAACCTTTGAAAAAGATTTCCTTAATTTCTAAATTACAATATCATATATGCTGTTGCTGTTGTGTTATTTTTCAAGAGATACATACAAAAAACTTCAAATGCTGTGCCCAGAAGTACAAAAAATATAGTAAAATCAATCATTTTAATATGTATAATAACAAATTAATCAGTATATTACTGAATATATTACCTATATTATATTATATATTATCTTTTTTTTTGTTGCTATTTTTTATTATAAAAATGTTTGGTGGAAATCACCCAAATAAAACTACAAACTATGAGATTGCACTTGTCAACAAAGCAAAGGAAGAAAAAAAAAGACAAACCATATCAACAATTTTATTGTAAACAGATTTGTCAGTATTTTCCAGAGTATTGTGATTCATGTAACAATATTAATATACTTCAATATTTGGCATTATCACACAAGGTTAGTAAAGTAAAATGTGGTATTTTTTGAATATAGGCCTACCATACAAGTGTACAAGAGCCATTCCACCGCCACCGAAAGGGTGACATTTCTCTCCCCAGGACATTATATGTAAAAAATTGCATGAAAATGAACTATAAAAATTTTGCCCA
This sequence comes from Pimephales promelas, assembly GCF_016745375.1. Next base: position 45,154 of record NW_024122001.1, read on the forward strand.
TTTTTTGCCATTTTATTATTAATCAAAATGTCATGCACATTAAGCTAACAAAAATGTAAAACATATAATTCAAATCCCTCAGAAATCTGAAAAAAAAAAAAAATACATTTGATCTAAATATTTTAGAGAAAATACACATTTTAGTCATGACCCTGGGTTTTCACTCAGTCCTGTTACACTATTTAAAAAAAAGTAGATTATTCCACAAGACACATTTTAAACAGGAAGTTGCAACATCTGGATCTTCTGAAGGCAATGGGGTGACCATCTCATTTTCATTTCTGTATATCTGATGAAATTGTACCATGAATGAATTGTAACCACAATCTCAAACATACGGTCCTGTTACCTAAAACTTTTTCTTAGATTTATTTTTTTTTATTTTAAAAATATTACCTTTTGGTAAGGCACTAGAAATGGTTCAGTGTCCTCACGCTATTAGCATCAATGCTATGTGGCCATATGCCATATATTTGATCACTTTTTGCTTAAAAAACTCTGTTACTTTCAGTCCTGTTACTATTTTTTTTTTTTTTAAATAAATAAAATTAAACCACTATTTTTTATCAGTTTTGTTTGGCCCATAATTTATACAATTATTTAATGAATTAATTCTAAAAACTTCTTTAAAATGAAATAGTGACAATCACTTTAATAGTGATTTTATTTGCACAAATATACATTTTTGAACATATAATCAACAATTTATTTAAAATAAACACTTTCTTGTGGGAGAAAACAAAGGAATTAATCAACTTGCTTTTTAAATGACATGATTTTCGGTAGGATTGAGAAAACATGCGTCCATCTTCTGCTTAAACCTTGTAAAAAAATTAATAAAGTTCCCTGAGATTGACCAATACAGATTTTGAATAGTTAAATATGTGTAGTATTAGATTCAATCTTGAAAAAGGTCAAAAATAAAGTTTATTTTTGAAGAGTTACAACAAGCAAATGTCACACAAATGGCCCACAAATGTTTTATTCATGTTTTGGTATGAAAACTTTTTTATAACCCAAACACCAGACAACCGTTTGCGACGTGGATCATCCGACCGGCCAGCAGTAAAAACCGGGATTCACTTTACGGATCTGACCAGGCTGCCGTGGAAACGTCACTGTTTCTCCTGTGGAAAAGTCAATAACACATTTAATTTAATTTAAATAGCAAACACAAATTCATCATATATTGTTGTCCGTTTTACTTCGGTTTGTTTATTACCTGGAATAAGTGGGTTGCAGTTCCAGTATTCAGGACCAGTTCAAGAGCGAACGGCTCCTTATTCCCAGACTTCCTCACTGAAACACTCACCTCCGCACTCTTTACCAACCAATCCATCTTGTTGCCGAGATAACTCACACCTCTCACGCGGAGAGCATCGATGCCCGGTGGGAGCAGCGGAGCAAAGGCAAGATGCTCCTTCTGCACTCTGTGTGACACACAGGACAGGGACACACAGATCAGCACAGATGTGTGTGATAAAGCCACTCTCTCTCGTCCAGCTCGTAGTGATCTCGTCACCTGAAGCCAGTGTAGCCAAACAGCAGCGCCTGCAGAAAGCCGCCCATCCCGGTGAGGAAGTTCACACACCCAGAGCCATCCGCCGACTCGCTCCACACCTGCACACACACAGACTCACTGTACAGTACTCGAGGACTGCTTCAGCTTCTATACTGTGTAAAGTATCCTGCCTGTTATTATTATTTTTATTTTTTACGTGTTGTCACATAAACTCATATATAGCATATTTAATTCTGTAATCATGCTTGTTTCTGCCACAGAATAAAAAAAAACTAAAAAGGTAATTGTATGAAAACAGTTTGTATTGTGCGATTAAAAAGTTTTTATTTTTGTTATTCTGTGGCAGAAACAAGCATCTCTCAAAAATAAATACATTTAATGTGCCGTTTTGATTTCCTTTGTGTAAAATGGTTTTTTTTAAATGTAATCAAGTAGTGTGTGTGATTTTATAGTTTATATTTTATTTTAATGTAACGCAGAATGATTTGGATGTGCGAGGCACTATATTTTTTTCATTGAAATTAAGTAAATTTAACATCAATTATTTTAATTGAATGATTTTTTTTCCAGAAATATTGTGCAATATTATTACAATTTAAAATAACTTCATTTAAATGTAATCAAGGAGTGTGTTGGATTTTATAGTTTATATTTTATTTTAATGTAACGCAGAAGGATTTGGATGTGCGAGGCACTATACGTATATTTAGTAAATAAATTTAACATCAATTATTTTAATTTAATGTATTTTCTTTCAGAAATATTGTGGAATATTATTACGATTTAAAACAACTTTTTTCTATTTGAATATATTATAAAATAGAATTTATTCCTGTGATCAAAGCTGTATTTTCAGCATCATTACTCCAGTCTTCAATGTCACATGATCCTTCAGAAATCACTCTAATGATGATTTGCTGCTCAAGAAACATTTCTGATTATTTTCAGTGTTGAAAACCGTTGGGCTACTTCATATTTTGTGGAATTGTGACACTACCAATCAAGTAATTAATTTAAATTTGTAGAAATCTTGTTTGAAAAAAAAAGGAAGGTTAAGTTTCCATAAAATGTGCTCTGCTTGCATACTTAAAGGGATACTCCACCATTTTTTTTTATATTAAAGTCGTAATATCTTCACTCTGGAGAGGGAGAGGACTTTTCACGAGTGATGATATTACTACGCCGAGTCGAAGTGCTCCCAAGCACTTGCTGTGGTATTCCACCATACATTAGTTATCCACTTTACACGCTTAGAAAAGCGTGACGTTTTATTTTGTGTCACCGTCCTAGGTCGATTTACTCTACTCGTGTAACTGTATTTAAACAGGGAAACGTGGAGGTGTTTGGTCGCTTCTCTGCTTGGCCCATGTTGAATGAACTGGGCTAGTTAAGTGCGATCAAAGTGTCTCGCGCGCCAGAGCGATTGAGACGACAGAGGTAAGTATCAACTCGTCTTAGTTAAGGGAATAACATAGTTTAATATGAAAAAAAATGGTGGAGTATCCCTTTAATTCAGAAGAAAAATGCATAGCATACATATTGCATGCGTGAGACGTGCTGGCCTCTGCAGAGAGATAGACGTCCCGTACCTGAAAGGGTTTCTGGATATTTTTGAAGCATTTCTGCAGAAGCTTTTGGGCTTTTTCAGCCTCTCCAAGTTCAAGCCAACCTAAAGCAAACATGCCCTACAAACAGACACAGACACACACACATATTTACACAAATATACTGAGCAAAAACCCCAGATAATCATAGGCTTTATGTCAAAGGTCACATGAACAAACAGGAAAACAATCTGATTGCATCCGCTTGTGTCATTGATGAACGAACGTCTATGGGTTCGGAAAGACATGAGGGTGACTAGATAATGACAGAATTGACATTTTTGTGTGAGCTATCAGCAAACCTAGCTTTTTGGGTAAAATATGGACAAACCCAGCCATTGGGTTAAAAATGTAATTTAAAAATGTAACCCAATGGCTGGGTTTGTCCATATTTGACCCACAATTGGGTTAAAACAACCCAGCATTTTTTAGAGTGTAGTTATGTTATTATGGGGATTTTATTCGATTTAAACATCTAAATGATAGTGAGAAAACCAAAAATAAAATCTTTGCTCGCTCCTTTGAAGGAGTGAAACGGTTCTATATTTAACCCTTTGATGCACAACATGGGTCTAAATAGACCCGACTGAGTTTTTATTTTCTATATCTTTGCAAGAAATTAATTTCATCACACAGTATTCCAGGTATTCCTCAATTAACTTGTTTTTGATCATCACAAATCCTTATTTTTATTTTTCATTTCTTACTTTTTGAATAAAAATAGTTTTTGTATAGCAACCCTTCTAATGCGCAACATGGGTCTAAAAAGACCCGTATTCATTTCCTATGGTATTTCAGTGATGGCTGAGTGTTTTCTTTGCTGAATCTTTAAAATATATGTATTTTATCATTTCTTATTCCAGATATTCATTAAATAACTTGTTTTTGATTTCCACAAATCATTGGGTTTATGTTTCCTTTCTTACTTTATAAACAAACACAGTTTTTGTATTTCTACATCAATTTTACATACATGGGTCTAAAAAGACCCGTATTCATTTCCTATGGTATTTCAGTGATGGCTGAGTGTTTCCTTGCTGAATCTTTAAAATATATGTGTTTTTTTATCATTTCTTTTTCCAGGTATTCATTAAATATCTAATATCTTGTTTTTGATTTCCACAACTCATTATGTTTATGTTTCCTTTCTTACTTTATAAACAAACACAGTTTTTGTATTTATACATCAATTTTACATACATGGGTCTAAAATGACCCATATTCATTTGCTATGTTATTTCAGTGATGGCTGAGTGTTTCTTTGCTGAATCTTTAATTTAAAATATGTTTTTTTTTAATCATTTCTTATTCCAGGTATTCATTCATTAAGTTTTTAATTTCCACAAATCATTATGTTAGGTTTTTTTTTTTTTTAAATTTATTTCTACATCAATTTTACATACATGGGTCAAAATTTTTTATTAATCTTATTTTATTTTAACCACAGACATTTTTTTATACATATATATTGTAAAAGATAACAACATAATATCTCAATATTAGGCTATGGTTACCTTGACCTTGTAATCCTAGTGAGAAATCCTAGTGAGAAGGAGAAACATGTCCAATACTATTAGCTAGCTAGCTGTTGACATATTCTAGCTAGCTAATGTTAACTACACAAAAATTATTTATATTGATAAAATATTAAATATTAAATAAAATATTGTTTTTTAAAGCTTATTTACATTTAGTAGGCCTAACAGTTCATAATCATTCATATGCTGAAATGATTCTTATAGACCATTTCACAAGATGTAAACAACACTGGTCCAGAAGCACTTCCTGTTTCAGTTTTTTAACACCACATAAAAGCTGGGATAAAATAAAACCAACAGACCATTTAAAACTGAATCAAAAAGTTAAACAAACATCTTTAAGATGTTTCTTTACATGTGAAATAAAGAAAACAGTTACAAACTGAAACAGGAAGTGGTTCTGGACCAGTGTTGTTTACATCTTGTGAAATGGTCTATACTGAAATCATTCTATGATTGAAATGATTCCCGGCTGCCAAAGACAGAAAAGTCAGCAACTGGTGTTCCCAGAGCACCAGGCCTGTGTGCAAGGAGCACAAACATGTAGTTGTCATTTGTGAGGCATGTAAGCACTAAGATGGCAATTTGAGATGCCGCTGTACCAGTGTGATTTTATTTTTTCTGTTTTTTTTTCTTTTATTTGATCACATTCACCACAATTCAATACAGTTACACTACACCACAGTTCAATTTCAGTGTTATCAGTTATCAGTTATCTGTGATATGTGAATACTATGCGAGACAAAGTGGCAAATAAACATTTCAAGTGTTAAATATGTTGTTAAAATTACTTCTAAGATTATCAATTTAACAAAATGTTATCTTTATTCTTTTGTTTTATTATGCTTGATAAGTACATTTGATATAGTAACACAAAACCTAGAAAAAAATGAAAAAAATTATTTTTGGTAATTGAAAACAATATTTTTTTAATATTTATAAACCATGAAATTTATAGATAATGGAATATTAAATGCTTAAATAAATTGATCTCAAAAGATAAAAAGAAAAGAAAAGTCCAGCCATGCATTAAATAACATAGGACATGAATACGGGTCTTTTTAGACCCATGTATGTAAAATTGATGTAGAAATACAAAAACTGTGTTTGTTTATAAAGTAAGAAAGGAAACATAAACACAATGATTTGTGGATATCAAAAACAAGTTATTTAATGAAGACCTGGAATAACAAATGATAAAATACATATAGTTTAAAGCTTCAGCAAAGAAAACACTCAGCCATCACTGAAATAACATAGGAAATGAATACGGGTCTTTTTAGACCCATGTTGCGCATTAGAAGGGGTATCCATAGCTTGCGCATCAAAGGGTTAACGAAGCACATACAAAAGACCAGAAGCGACGCAGCCGCTTTTACAGAATAACCCACACAAAGCATGATGGGTAAAGCACAGCGTGTGACTTACCCATGTCATGGCCGGTCCGAGTGGATCTGTGACGGCCTCGTATGCGTCCAGATCGTTGCGTCTGACCTCGGGGGTCATGGGGAGGGTCAGCGGGTATCCCAGCAACACCACGTCCGCCTGCTTGACTCGACTTCCTGTGGAAAATGTCAAATGTAAACTTTTGCAAGAAATGGTGTTACATGTATAGTGCTGCAGTGATGATGTATATTGTGAAATCACATAATGTTGGATTATTGCAGAAAATAAGCTCTGTGCGCAACAAAAGTTGATTCTTACACGTTTTGTTGATTGTGATAATATTCACATATTTATGAATTTTGAAGCCTATATACATTCAGCAGAACAAAAAAGCTAAAGTTAAAGGAGTAGTTCACTTTTGAAAAACCTTTTGCTGATAATTTACTCACCCCCATGTCATCCAAGATGTCCATGTCTTTCTTTCCTCAGTCGAAAAGAAATTTAGGTTTTTGATGAAAACATTCCAGGATTTTTCTCCATATAATGGACTTCAATGGGAACCGGATGGTTTAAGGTCCAAACGACAGTTAATAACAGTTTCAGATGCAGCTTCAAATGTCTTTAAACGATATCAGACGATGAATAAGGGTCTTATCATGCGAAACGATCGGTTATTTCAAAACTTATTCCAAAAATGTAACTTTTCTAAGGACAAATGCTAGCCTTGCTCTATTCTGTGAGGCGCGTTTGCAACGTCACGTATTACGTAATTACGTTCAAAAGGTCACGGGCGACGGACGTAGCCGAAAGTACAGAGTCAGTGTTTACAAGTTGAACGCATAGGTTGAACGTGCAAACTAGCTCAAACACCGTTTACAAAAAAAGGAATTACGCCCGTTTCACACATACTCCGTTTGCAGTGCGTATGCGGTGAGTGTTGCGGTGCGTATCCGGTACAGGAGCCGCACGCGCTAAAGTGCTTTCACATATGCTGCGTTTGCATTGCGTGAGCTGTACCACAAACACTCGCTATTTTTATTTCAAAATCAGAAGTTATGCAGCAATAGCGTGACCAGTGACCAACAGTCCTGTTATCCCATTCCTGTTTTCACGTCCTTCCTGGCCGTTTTTTATAAAGTGATGTCCTGGTTTTCAACAAAAAAAAAAAAAAAAAAAAAAAAAAAAAAAACGCTGGAAAAGATCAGCTTTATAGCAAAATATAGGAGATGAGCAGACAAGGAGGATGAGGAGGAAAAACAGCATAAAGAGGAAGGAAACTAGTTCGTTTTTGTACGTTTGTGAGAGGTATTTTTGTTCAATTTGAAGGTATTTCTTTTAGTTAATTATTGATATATTTATTTTTCTAATACAGAAGAGACATTATTTTTTAATCATTATTTTTCATAATAAAACATGTTGAGTATCCTCTGAGAAGGCTATCTGATTTTGTGTCTTAATATAACAATTTTCTATCCACAGAGGGGGCATAGCCTATTTTAATTGTATTGAAATTAATAAGGCATCTTTGAGTAAACTTCGAGTATCATTTGTTTTCTGGGCCATGTGTCCTGGTTTTTGGTAGCCTAATCAAAATATGTTCACCATATGCAGTAATTTTTTTAAAATAAAAGTTTTGCCATGGCTTTGCGATTCTCTTTTACAAACTTGAATGGACGCATGCTCGTTTAAACACGATTTAAACAACGAATGCATACAATTCCATGCATTACTTGTATATTAAGATGTCTTAAAGTAAAAATATGAAACAATTAAATACCTTTATGGAGAGATTACTACATTTTATTGAATTAAATGCATTTATGGTGAAACTACTACATTTCGAGGTCAATCTGAGTTCATTTTGACCACGAACCGTGCGCTGTCACTTTATTTCTGCGTTTGCAGCACAGCAGAAATAGACTCGGTACGGAAACGATCTCTGCACTGCTGTATACGCACCGCAACTGGAACGGATCGACGGACTGCATCCGCGTGCAGTGTGAAAGCTCTAACCTGTTAACATGGGTACGGAAAAAAATACGGACCGCATACGCACTGCAAACGGAGTATGTGTGAAACGGGCGTTAAAAGGTAAAACAACGATGTCGGACGATTTTGATTCTGTACTTCCGGCTACGTCGCCCGTGACCTTTTGAACGTAATTACGTACTACGTGACGTTGCAAACGCACCTCAGAGAATATAGCAAGGCTAGCATTTGTCCTTAGAAAAGTTACATTTTTGGAATAAGTTTTGAAATAACCGATCGTTTCGCATGATAAGACCCTTATTCATCGTCTGGTGTCGTTTAAAGACATTTGAAGCTGCATCTGAAACTGTTATTAACTGTCGTTTGGACCTTGAACCATCCGGTTCCCATTGAAGTCCATTATATGGAGAAAAATCCTGGAATGTTTTCATCAAAAACCTAAATTTCTTTTCGACTGAGGAAAGAAAGACATGGACATCTTGGATGACATGGGGGTGAGTAAATTATCAGCAAAAGTTTTTTCAAAAGTGAACTAATCCTTTAAGCTATAAAGAAAGGAACGTACACCACCATTTCAGTGAGTCTATTACAAAACATTTTCCTTGAAAGTTTGAATTATAATAGTTCGCGATTAAGGCTGTGAAGGCAGACTAGTGTGTGTAGATGAGTTTCCCTGTTCGTCTGGTGACGTTTAATGTCCCTGACAACCTCTGTCGTCTCATTTAGCCACTTGTTAGCAACCGGCTTTTTTTCAAGACTACCAAGTATTTTATATTGTAGAATGAAACATGAAAATGTCTTGAGCTTGTGTACTGTTGACCAGAGACCTTAGGTCAAGCAATTACTAAAAAAATTCAATCATTCAAAAGCACATTGACTTTGAGGACACAGGATGTTAAAAAATGAACTACTTTCTGAGGTGTCCTCCTTGTTGAGAAAGGTGAATCTGGCGTATGATTATGATGATTACTACAACATGGACATGATGCTGATGAGGGAATCTTACCCTGCGTGTAGCCGTCAAATTCTGGGTGATACTTTAGTTCTGGGTCAAAGGGAATCTTGATCTTATCAGCGACGTCCTGCCACGCGGGAGGAGGCGTCCGCGCTAACAGGACACACAACTCCACGGCAAACCGAAGACTACACAACACAAAGAACCAATGAAAAATATCTTAAATCTGCTCATTCTGAAAAATACCCTCCATATTCAGTGAAAGTCTGAGGGATTTGTTGGTTGTTTTATCGTACACTGGCTGAAAATCGTAAGTTTGATAGGAAAGTAACAGCTCATCTATCACACGATTCGGGTTGGGGTTTATTCGAGTGTTTTATTATATAGAGTGATTATGTACACACACACCTGCTTTGGGCGACAGCATTGGTGAACACTGAGTTGTCAACAGTAAAGTAATATTCATCAGGAGGAATCACACCTAATGTACAAACAAAACAAAACCCCATAAAGAAGCTTTCATAACCATATCAAAACAAGACTTGAGCTGCCACTGGTTCTAATGTCTCATTTCACTTTGTTCATATTTATTCATTAATTAATTAGTATTCATTTTATGCATTATATTTATATATATTAAAGTATAATAAACAATAGGGCTGTGAAACGATTAATCGCGATTAATCGCATTCCAAAATAAAAGATTGTGTTTACATAATATATGTGTGTGTAGTGTGTATAATTATTTTGTAAATATTTATATTTATGTATAATATTAATTTTGTAAAAATATATATGAAGTATATACATGCAAATATTTCTTAAACATATACATGCATGTGTGTGTGTGTATTTATATATATATATAATAATTATACACACTACACACACATATATTATGTAAACACAAACTTTTATTTTGGATGCGATTAATCGCGATTAATTGTTTCACAGCCCTAATAAAAAGTTAATATAATTAAATAATATTTATTTGATTATATATAATAAATAAAAGAAATACTAATATAATTGAATATTATTCATTTTATGTATTTTATATTTATTATTTTATTTTTAAATTAAAACCCTGAATGTACTATAAAAAATCATGAAAACCTGTAAAATGGTGTACAGTAATTTGACATAAATACAAAACATTCAGTATCTGAATACATGCATGGCCAACGATGTCATTACCAGTATTGTTTTAGTATCATTTATTTACTATTATAGTAATTTTGTAATAAATAGTAATTTTGGCATGTGCTTTTGCCAATGTATGAAATTTTGCTCTTTATAAAAATGAGGTTTAATTTATTTTGATCTCATTTCTAGTTTTGATTTATTTCCATTTAGTAATTTCAATGCTTCTACTTACACTTATTTCAGTTATATATAATTATATATATAAGTTTGATTTTAGTTAGAGATAATAACCCTGGTAATCATGGCTGATGATGTCACAGTGTACCTTTGATATGGTACTGCTGGTCAGTAGCGTCCCATGTGACCCGTGAGACCCAGTAGTCCGCCACGCCCCACACCACCTCACTGCCCCGCCCTTCTTTGAACATCTCCAGGTCCTGTGATGGAAGACAAACAGAAGATGTATTTCTGGTCCAGGTGTAGGAGTGTTTATGAGTGTGTCCTCTTGACCTGTGTGAGGTAGAAGTACTGCTGGAAAGCCAGAACCACGTCTCCATTGATGTGGACCTCCTGCTCTGCATAAATCTCCTCTGGACAAACGTCACGGCCCGATAACACACTCTCCCACGCAAACTTCAATCCCTGATTCAATGGGGAGGAAAACTGTCCATAAGAGCACATAAAGCTAATAGATAAATAAAAACAACGCCCGATTACCAACTGCACCTTGTAGCCCAACTGCTGGGCGTTTGCTCGAGCACCGTCTACTGTTCCCACACGGTACTCCAATACAGCCCTGGCCAGACTGGGATAAAACAGAGCAACACTGGGGAACATCCACGTGTCCTGCAGGGGGAGGCAGAGAGACAAAGTCAAAATCTTCATAAATCTTAAAACGGGAGCCAGTTGGCTCTGGCTGGGGTCCATGCAAAATGTAAGAAGTTTAATAGAATAAAGTTAATGTGTTAACATAGGATATTTGATTTCAACTCACTTTATTTCTAAAGAATGGTCAGAGATCATGAGATTAATATATATATATATATTATAAATCATGATATAAAAATATATTTAAAATAGGGCTGTCAAATGATTAATCGCGATTAATCGCATCCAAAATAAAAGTTTGTGTTTACAATATATGTGTGGGGACTGTATGTAATTATTTTGTATATATATATATATAAATACACACTCATGCATGTATATTTAAGAAAAAAAATATTTGTAAAATATTGATATTTATATATAATATAAAATATATATAAATCTATATACAGTATGAAAATATTTCTTTAATATATACAAGCATGTGTGTATTTATATATATAAAATATTTTTTTTATTTTTTAAACACTACACACACATATATTATGTAAACACAAACTTTTATTTTGGATGCGATTTATCACGATTAATCGTTTGACAGCCCTAATTTAAAATGCAATAATATTTCACAATATTCCTGATTTGACTGTTTTTTATGAAATCCAATAGAATATTTTAATTATTTTGTTTAATAATTCACAATTATGTTTTAGTATTGCTGTCTTTACAATAAACCTGTAATGTTTTTCCCACACAGTAAATGCATTTTCATGCACAAATAAATTGTCCATAGAAGTTCAGTTCTGCTGACAGAATTTGTATCATATTATCAATTATCATAAAAAACAATTAAAACTCGTTTAAAAAAAATGAGGAATTTTATTGAGGAAAATCGTAATGAAATTTCCCATGCTGTACCTGACGTCATCCTGAAATCAAAATTGACAATTCATATTTTCAATGCCATATTGCAGTATTTTTTTTTAAAAACGATTAATCTTTTTATTTTTAAATTCAGGTTCCCTCGTAATGTTAAATCAAAATAACTTCCCATTCATCTTCATATCTCCTCTTCACTGATGAATCCACCAATAGCAACCCACAACCATCCAATCCATTCCCCGCAGACCTAATCAAGCCCCAGCCAACATTTGTTCTTCTTCTAGAAGCCGCTTCACTTATACGTCACGATACAGAGGAAAAGTCTTTCAACTTCCGTCTCATGCTGACTTTAAACTCACCTGGTCCCAGAACACATGCCCATGGTAATCCTCATCTTTACTCCCGTTTGACAAACCCCCCGGACTGATCCCTCCAAACACAGACGGTCCGTTTGACTCCTCGATTGAAGATGGGAATGAACTGAGAAGATAAAACATGCAGCCAATCAGAGCCCGGTTCAGGGTCTCATCCCCCATCACCTCGATGCTGCTCCCCTTCCAGAGCTCCGCCCAACTCCTCAGGTGGGAGGGGCGTAAGTCACCAGTTTCGATAAGCTCCAAACCAGTATCGAAACATGATTTGGCGCTCCTGTCGCTCCCAGCGAGGGCAACCAGGAACACCCAGCTGGACTGGCTCTGGTCGGGCGGGAGGGTAAGAGTAGATGCCACGGGCGTCCAGATCAGGTGCACAAACGGACGGATTCCTCCAGGAATCTCTGCAGAGACGGTCTGTCCAAAAATATGCCTGAATAGAAGAAACATGTAGTGTTTATGTGTGTTTGACTTCATTTACGTTTTACGTTTTATAACGCGAATCAGAACATGGAAATCTGATATGCTCTGATGACGACACAGCTGCTGTTTGACAATGAGGAAATGTTTGATTTTTATTCTGAAACAATGGCTGAAAAAATCGTCCACTATACCCCTAAATATGGCACTATTTGATGGATCAGCCAGTTGTAGTGGTGTCTGAATTAATAGCGGACGTTCTCTAGCGCACTCATTCAATCCCATAATGTAACCGATGTACGCTCGACAGCTAGAGATTACCCATAATGCACTGTGATGGTCATGCTGAATGAATTCCTGTGTCTGACCAGAAGATGGCGCCGCATCTGAATCATCCATCCATCCATTTTCCAAACCAGTGGTCCAATGTGGGTACAGCGTAACATCATACAGGTATAAATTCATATTTATTTATTATTAAATTGTTTAATTATGGTTTATACACCCCGAAGAGAAAGTTCAAGATGAATTTTTTCATTACTAATGCCAGTTTGCTAAAGCTCAAATTGATTATTAAACAGCAGAAACTATGCAAAAGCGGCAGCCCTTCCAACACACACCGTGCCTGAATTCACTCACTCGTTTTCAATCCCTCCTTCAAATGGATTAAGTTAGTACTGATGTAGGGGAATAGTGGATGAGGGTATGGGGGGGATTTCGAACACAACCAATCACTGCATCCGTAATCGAATACTTCCCAACTAGCAGTACACCAAACAGTGTGTCCAAATACATAGTAGTATTCGAAAAAATGGTACTATGTAGAAAGTAGGCGAAACTTCCAGCGAGATTCTGAACTGAAGTGCGCATTCGGTGGACACTTTAATATCACATGGGAGTAGGGTTGGGGTATCGTTTGAATTTGAACGATTCTGATTCCGATTCCGATTCCTTGTTTCGATTCCGGTTCCTAACGATTCTCGATTCCGATTCTTTTAAGAGGCAGGGTCAAAAAAGTTGAGCTAACCTTGCTAACCAACGGTCTTTCTGAAGGAAATAATCCTTTCTGAAGGAAATACTCCTTCTGTCACAAATACTCCTTTTGTCACAAATTTTGCCGAGATTTCGTTATTTTTAGAAAAGTGAAGCCACACTTTGGACCGCCGACGTAAGCTACTCATGTTCGACTCGCGCGGTTATGCCAACACTTCCGGTAGACGCTTCTTCGTTGGTGTTGTTCAGCGGTTTCTTCTTCCGCTCGGCGGACTGTGAATATCGAAACTAGGAATCGAAATTTTAACTTTTGAACGATTCCGGGAAAAACGAAAAGTTAGTCCCGATTCCAATCGATACTCGATTCTCGATAGCCAACCCTACATGGGAGAGTCCATTAGTACCTGCCAACTTCTTCAGTCGCGTTGGTTCAAGAAGTATTATTTATTTCTATTAATTTTTTTAAAAAGGTTTAATTAAAGCCATAAAACAAGCCAACCAGCAACGAGGTGAAATAACATTACAAAGTTTCATTTGAAGCAAAAATATATTTGAAGATCGGGCTAAAAAAAAAAATGAAGGTACAAGACTGTGTGGTTAACGGCTTTAATGAGGAAAAGAACAACAATCCCATAAACCATTGCGTACAACATTATTGAATTAAAAGCAATAAAGTTATTGATTGTACATACGTTTATTGTGAAATATGCATTTTTATACATCCAAAATACGTATTTTGAGAATGTAGAGAGATCGATTATGTCATTTGCCGTGAATCAATGGAGTGGGCAGAGCTAAAGAGCTATTTTTTGCGTGATTCGTTTTCAGCAACTCTCATTGGTGGATTTTTTTGTACAGCATTATGGGTAATGTAGTTTTCCATTTACCGCTGTTCAAAATAAGTTAAAATAATGCAAACAGGTGGCATCAAACAAAGCATATAGCATTGATTAAAAACCTCTGAACTCACAGTAGGTCTGTCTTTAAACATTTTATAATTGTCATTAAAAATCAATTTCCCATTCTAGAAAATGAAAAGAGGTTTTACCTCCGGAACGGACTGTTGCGCTCTATGGCGGTGAATCACGTCACTATGAGAAGCAGAGCATACATATACGCGGCTACATTTTTAAACTCTTCCAAGACTGCAAATCTTGTTGATCGAACACACCAATTTCAATTAGGAATGCAAATAAATACAAAAAAAGAAGTCCAATTGCAATTCAGAATGCCAATATTATAAAGCGGATGTACCTCCCAGCCTTGTAGTCTGGTGCATTCTGGAAATCAATGTCATCACTTTGGGGTTTGAAAGAACTCTCCAGCTGAATTGTGATTGGTTCGGCACTGGTTTCAAATCGCTTAAGGAGAACTTCCGTGACCAGAAGATTTGATTGCTGTCGGTGAGCGTACAAAACCTGAGTAGCCTCGAAAAAAGGAGTGACCACAGTATGAGAGAAAATACCTGATACAGACAGAGAGAGAGAGGGAGAGAGAGAGAGAGTCTTGTAGTATATGTTTAAATGCAGTATTACATGCGTGTGTGTGTGTGTGTGTGTGTATGAGTTCTAACCTGTGTGCATGTCTAACTTGTACGTGTGTCGTCCCACTTCTGCCGTCTTCACTTGAATTGCTAGTGGACATGGAATGTTGCCACGGTGACAAGTCCCGCCTTCGCCATTATAAACCCCGCCCATATGCATAATTGGATCAAACACTCTCCATCCCAGCAGCCCGTTGACCAGCGGTGGCATGAAGCGAGGGTCAGAGGGCAGAGAGTCAGAGGTGAAGATGTACGGGTCCACGGGGTCAGAGGTCATTTTGGGGCAATTCTGACGTCTGTCAAAAGAAAAACATAAGGAAAAGATGGAATGTGTAACTTAGATGCAGGAAGCCATTTGACATCATGTGACACAAACCATAAAATAACAGTAAAACTGAAAATGATATCACAAACAGAACCTCACGACTATATCAAGTTCAGCAAAACTCTTAAAATATTCTCATTATTATGGTAATTTTCCACTCAACAAATACATAATTATTAAAATGATGCACACAAATATATGCAAAAGGCATTCATAGTCTTTCAGAATAATTTGGGTCTTACCCTTCTTCTTTTTGTATAATTATGTGAGTTTTTTACCCTTTACTGTAGGTGCCTTTTAAACCCGTGACTACTGCACCTTGATCACCGTCAACAAAATACAAGTTTTACCAATGCAAACAGACTAGCTCAGATCTCATCCTATCCTTTCAAATGACTCACTTTGACTAACAATCAAAAGAATGATGTTACTCATTTCACAGAAACAAGTTTTATGATAAAACTTTAGTACTTACGGATGTAAACATTAAGTTGTGCGTCTCTAACCTCATTCATTGAAGCGGACGTTCAAAAAGAAGAGGCGGAGTAGCAGTTACGTCACTGGAAAGGGCGGGCCATTGCGCTCGATCAGCGTCTCTGATTGGTCAGTTGCGTGGCTCTAAATAACAATTCCCTTTTTAAAATACAAAAAAGGGTGAATATTAGAAATGGCTTTCTAGTCAACACGTCCCCAAAGAATCCTGCGATATAATACAAAGGCTACCTTAGTAAGGCGATTTGCTTTTAAATGCGTCGTATGATATCATAGTTTTATGATAAGTGGTTTTTCATTATTATCTTTTTTGCTAAGATTCTTTTAAATTGTTAGTCAGGCTCTCTTATACTAAAAACTTGACTAGAGTCGTAGGCTTCTGGCAACGGAAAAAAATAAACTCTTTGATGCTTTGATTCAATTGAATCATTTGCTTCTTGAACTGACTCAGTGATTCTCAGCGCCACTCTGGCGACTCCTGCTGGTCAGATCAGTGTAATTACAAGCAGGAAAACACCTTTCACAAACAACTGCTAATGTTTAATTGATGCTGTAATCCATTTTAATGGAACTAACTTTATCTATATTTATAATATGTGTTATTTTATTAAATTTTAGTGTTTGTTTTATCCTTTTTATAGACAGTTTTATTATCGACTTATATAGTCACTTGACAGCTTCATAAATGAGGGATTGGATTGATATGTTTGAGTGGGATTGTTTATTTATTTATTTACAAACCAATGTTTTAAAATGTATAAGAACCTACATTAATATATTTATTTTGGAATTAAGAATACATTATATATTTTAACATCTTTAACATTTAAAGCACTTATATAATGCACGGTAATGTTATTCATGTACGTCATAATGCATTATATCTTTTCATAAATACTTGTATCCAAAGTTAAAATTCATTTGAATATTTGCAGATCCTGAAATTTGTTGTATATAACATCATGGACGCATATTTCGGGAACATTTCAGAAAACCTTCATTATTCCAGGAACTATTGAGCTGAATATGAAAACCTACAAATTCATAATTAATATTAATAATGCATAATGTAAAATATAAGGTAACTGCAACCTATTAGTAATGACCCAAGAGTTACTAGCCTGCATCCTTCAGAAGGAACTACTAAATATCAGAATCTAAAGAGTCGATCATCTCTCCTGATTCAGACACACACACTTTAACTGGAGAAAGCGAGACTCATTCATTGGTGAACACAAGTAATGACATTTCTTCAAATCTGTTCCCAAGAATAACCTTCTACTAGGCTATTATGATATAACATTCTTACATTTGGGAGCAATTTAACAAGAACATACCTTTTTGAAATAATCGTGAACCAGTACATCATAGGCTTTTTAAAAATTACAGGGTACATATCTATGCATTTATAATATTTTTAACAAAAGTGCACTGAAAAAGACAACTATTGCAACTTTTGCTTAAATATTGGGGAGAGATACTCTTGTTTCTTGTTGTAGTGGTGGTGTTTGTTACCTTCTCGTTCCATGTAGTTAAGTACAATAAACATGCACACACATCTTACTGTATTTCACTGACTCGGAAACCTTTGTGTATTATACAAGCAGCATAAACATAAACATCTGCACTTTTGCTATAAAAAACAAACATATTTATTTATTCATATATATATATATATATATATATATATATATAAATAAATGCAGATATGTACTATACCCTGTTCTAAAAAGCCTGTAAGACTGTTGTATCATAATACTAGAATAATAAACCCTTAGTTTTATAATACTTACAGCTTACAGTATAAATATATTTTTTTTAATTCTCTGGTTGTTACCCAAACTTTACATATTGTTCCCTTATACTTACACAATGTAAGCTACTTTATAGGGACACTACACCCAGACAGATAGATAGATAGATAGATAGATAGATAGATAGATAGATAGATAGATAGATAGATAGATAGATAGATAGATAGATAGATAGATAGATAGATAGATAGATAGATAATAACGTCCTTTTTCTGGCAAAAATCCCTTTGAATTCCGTTGGATGTGTTCTAATAAAGCTACAGCACTATTACAGCAGAGATCGACCTCTGACCGGCGCTGATCCTCCACTGAGAGAGTCCAGCTCCGCTCACTGACGGTAGAGACGCCAGCACAACCAGCAACGCCAGCAAAACACCCGCTGCTCATCATGGAGAGAAAAGTGGCGAGAGAATTCCGGCATAAGGTGAGCTTTTAAACGGTTACTGTTTTACTTAAAATATGTTGTTGACTGTTTTAATCACCATTAGCTAGTGTCTTAGTTATTTAGTCGCTACACTGTGCCCATGAATGGCGGGGAAGCACGCATACTTCATTTTTACACTATCAAATAGCCTATTTGTAAAGTATGTCAAATTATTATTCGCCTAGCATCGGACAAGGAAAGTATTAATGTTTCCACAGGAACCGTCGTTATTTGTTCGGTAAAACTGTCCGAACCCAAGATCTAAAAGATGTCCTCTAGCACCCTACACCAGTTTTTCTGCTCAGTGATGATATGACGTTTTTATTTTTTAAAGTGAACATGTAAAACATTTTACTTCTTTAATAATTTCGACGTAATGACTTATTTCGTCCAATTTTATTGCTTTACGTAAGCCAAAGGTGCAGATAAAGCAAGGTGTAATTTACAGGTAGCACAGTGACGTCAACTGATGTACGAGTCCTGATTGGATGAGCAGGTCAATATCGTGTTATGTGTGTTTCAGAAGTAGTTGTACAACAGGTATCATTTACCTTTTGCCTCCAAAATGTAAAGTTAAGACTTTTTAATATTTTAATTTGCTATGATTTACCTATTCTGATAGGTAGGCTACCTGTTTACATGCTTATTTTTTAAGACACCATACAAGGCTTCCCCTGTGAAATGTGTGTAAGTGTAGAAGTGCAGCATCTGTTGTGCGGTGGATGAGGCACTGGCACACAATGGACAGTTTTTCACAGCATTAGCTGAAGTGACAGAAATGTGTGATCAGGTGGAAATGATTGCTGCATTTATTGTTCAGCCGGTCTTATTGCCTGTGGATGGGGTTGAAAGCTTTGCATTTAGTTTTGGTTTCTCATCTATGACAATCTGTTATATTGCTTCCTTCAAATTACTTTGCAAAAACTGTAAAAGAAATCAACCTGGAATCAGTTATACAGACATTTGCTTTTTTATGATATTAAAGTCCAAAGGTGGACTGTCATCTGGGCTGAGCACAAGTTTATGATACCCTCAATATAACCGATGAGCACAAAGTCACTGTTTTATTGTGGCCTGATATTAGTATTGATTTTGGAACAATGTGGTTATGCTTTTTTATTTTTCCACAATGTTTATGTGAGTAATATGCTGCATATTTTTAATAATTATAACCACTGTATACTAATAGGTAATATGTATTAATTTTAGATTAAAATAAAAACATTACTAAAAAACTAACACTGTTTATCTGCACTCATGTTTAACTTTGTTAACATATTTGAATATGTAAATTGTATTGTTCTTGTTATTTATCTATTCATCCACCCATTTTTTGTCATTCATTCATTCATTCATTCATTCAAACATTTTATGTATTTAGTTAGTTGGTTAGTTATTTCAGTCACTCATTCTAGTTATTGTTTGTTTCTCTTTATTTATTTATGATTGTTCATTTAATCACTCATTTTATTTTATTCATTAATTTTTTAATTCTTTCATTTTATTCCAGCTTTCATATAACCATTCAGTCCTTAATTCATTCATTCATTCTTCTACATAACCCGCTTATTTGTTTATTTGTTAATTTTTTCCACTCCTTTTATTCCATATGATCATTCATTCATTCTTTTAACCCGCTTATTTGTTTATTAATTTCTTCCTTTTTTCACTTCTTTAGTCGTTTCATTCATTCGTTCGTTCATTCATTCATTTCTAGTATGCATTTATTTCTGTATTTGTTTGATTGTTTGTTCATTTGTTCTCTCCTTTTAATTATTCAGTTCACTCATTCATTCTTTCAAATAACCCATTCATCTGCATGTTTATTCCACTCCTTTTATCCATTTATTCATTCTTCCATATGATCATTCATTAATTTATTCATTAATTCTCTCATTCATTCTTTTATTTAACCCCATTATTTGTTTATTTATTTGTTTGTTCCTTTTTTCACTCTTTCACCGTAAAAAACAATTTGTTCAGTTAACTTAATTTTATTATGCAAACTCGTTGCTTTAATTTCATTAAGCATAACTTAATTGTATCAAGTTATTCTTACTTAATCTATTTAAGTTTTGTCAACTTAATTCTGTCTGTGATCTGAGGAAGTGTACTCCCAGAGTGCATTGCGGCATGAATAAATTAATTGCTTTGTTTTTCTATTTTTGCCATTATCTTACCATTAAAATTTTATTTGCTATCGTTATTGGGATTATACTTACAAGACCTAGCAAAAAAAGGGAGTGAAAAATGTCCAACTTTGGATAAAACGCCGCGCTCATCACTGTCACTTTTTACCCAGCCATCCAATCACAGTGGAGGAGGGGTGGGACTAATACCACACCGACCAACTGTCACAACATTCAAACTGCTGTGGATATTCTGTATCATAGCAACGAAACGTCTCAACGGAAAAAACGCTGCTCTGCCAAAACGCTCTCAAGCGCCCAACGCACGGCGTCTTCAGCAGAGCGTCTAGCGTTTTCAGCTGGCTAAAACACTTTGGTGGACACACGGCCTAATGGTCAATTAATTAAATCATTAAAAAACTATACATATAATATTTATTGTGGGGGGAGCAAAATGGTACTCAAACCAGTCAAGTAATGTTTACAAGGTTTTTCTGAGTAACGAAGGCATAGCATGCAAACAGTACAGATTACTAAGAAATTCAACAAATTATTGTCATACAATTACAGTTACCACTAACTGAAATACAAGCATGTTTTCCAATTCCTGATAAACCTTCTAGCTTTTTAAAAAATCTTATTATGGACGTAAAATCGGTTGTGAACACCATTTCATGTTGACTTTAAATAGGCATTTCAAAGCGTTTTTAGCCAGCTGAAAACGCCAGATGCTCTGCCGAAAACGCTGTGCCTTGGGCGCTAGAGAGCGTTTTGGCAGCGCAACGTTTTCTCCGTCGAGACGTTTTGTTGCTATGATACAGAATATCCGAAGCACAGTTTACTTGTAACTGATTTCGCAGATAATTTGTTTCATACTAAAAAAATATTGTTCATTCATTTTGTTCGGTTAGCTCTGCTGGTTGATGTCGTTGTACAGAAAAAATGTTGTGACAGTTGGTTGGTGTGGTATTAGTCCCGCCCCTCCTCTACTGTGATTGGACAGTTGGCTGCGCTGCGTTTTACCCAAAGTTAAAAAATTTTCAACTCCCGGCGAGCGTTTCAGCGTGAAAAAAACGCTCAGCGCCTCGTTACGCTCATGGCGTTTAAAAAACGCGGCGCTCCCATTGAAAACAATTGAAAACATACGCCAGGCGTGTGGAAAAACGCTTTGGTGGACACAATGTTAGATTGTACATTCATTCATTCGTTCGTTCATTTCTTGTATTTATTTCTGCATTTGTTGGATTGTTTGTTCATTTGTTCACTCCTTTTATTTATTTAGTTCATTCATTCAATCTTTCAAAATAACCCATTCATCTGCGTGTGTGTTTAAAGGGTTAGTTCACCCAAAAATGAAAATTAAGTCATTAATTACTCACCCCCATGCTGTTCCAACCCCGTAAGACCTTCGTTCATCTTCGGAACACAAATAAAGATATTTTTGATTGAATCTGAGAGCTGGATCAGTCCTACATAGACTGCCTAAGGGACTGGCTCTTGACGGCCCATAAAGTCATTAAAGAAAAGGTTTAAATATTCCATGTGCCTACAGCGGCTCAATTATAAGTTTATCAAGCGACGAGACTACTTTTTGTGCGAAAAAAAACATAAATAACGACTTTATTCCACTATTCCATTACTTCCTTATGGGCGCGAGAACTGAGACGAGGACGTTCTCATTCGTCTACTTCCTGTTACCGTCTGCTCACCGCTTAGGAGTTTTACCGCCACCTACCGTATAAGATGATGATCCATATATAAGGCGTTCCGGATTATAAGGAACACTGTCGTTTTTTGAGAAGATTAAAGGCTTTTAAGTGCACCTTATAGTGCGGAAAATACGCAAACTGAAAAGCGTATGTACAGCGCGCATCTTCCTCTGCTTGTAAACAGAAAGTTTTGCGCTTCCAGCTATATCAGCACATCATCTTATACGGTAGGTGGCGGTAAAACTCCTAAGCGGAGCAGCCGTAACAAGAAGTAGACGAATGAGAACGTCCTCGTCTCAGTTCTCGCGAATATGCGCCAATAAGGAAGTAATGGAATAGTGGAATAAAGTCGTTATTTATGTTTTTTTCGCACAAAAAGTAGTCTCGTCGCTTGATAAACTTATAATTGAGCCGCTGTAGACACATGGAACATTTAAACATTTTCTTTAATGACTTTATGGGCCGTCAAGAGCCAGTCCCTTAGGCATCCTATGTAGGACTGATCCAGCTCTCAGATTCAATCAAAAATATCTTTATTTGTGTTCCGAAGATGAACGAAGGTCTTGCGGGGTTGGAACAGCATGGGGGTGAGTAATTAATGACTTAATTTTCATTTTTGGGTGAACTAACCCTTTAAGAAGTTTGGCCTTTCCATTTAACATGCCGAGCTCACGTTAGATGAACTTCATTAGCAATAACGCGGCGGCGCACTAATGTAAGGTGACACTGCTAGCATGATAAACCCCTTTATCTGAGCCCAGGAACATTAACAGGTCCAGTGGAGCAGATCTGAACTAATGATACTCACAGTACAGGAAAAAAAAAAGGCCCAGCTAAACCATTCAAGCATAAACAACACGAGACCCAACCAATCTGAGAGAGGCCTAACTTACAGACACACAATAGTTCGTCCACCTCCTCTTTCTCTTTCTCTCCCACGACCTCTCTCCCTCGCTGACCTTCCGTCTCAGTCTCTCACTCAGTGAGAGAGAGATGTGTTACATCATCGACTGGCCAAAACGCTTCCTCAAAACTTTTCTCCAGCAGATTAGCCACCACCAGGTAAAAGATGTGCATGCGATTGGTTTTCTGATGATTAATGATGAACTGATCAGAGGTTTGTGTGTTTGTGTTGTGCAGGTGGAGTTGCTAGTCGACAATGAAGCTGAGAAAGACTACCTCTATGATGTTCTCCGCATGTATCATCAGTAAGTATTGTTTTTTTTTACCCATTTTTTGAATGCGTAACATTAAAGGACCCTGGGTTCTTCTGACAATCCTAGTGATTTGAACAACCCATCTAGAATGCCATAGCATAGCATTGACAACATGGTGAATTTTGCACAGAAAACGTCAAATGAACATTTTCTTTTCCTGCAGTTTATGGATATTCCATAATTCCTCATTAAAGTAAATGTAAATGACATACAAACATCTCTGCTGCTGCATTGGGTCCGGAAAGTTTTGGATGCTGATTAATAATGTAATTTTCCATCAGTGGTGCTGGCAATCTGCACATTCAAAAGGACAGACATATTCGGTGTCTGTTTATCTGTGTGCAATAATAGGAATTGTATTCCCTTAGGTGTTTATTTGTCATTGCTCCGCTGGACAGAAATGAGAGGCTTAATCCGATGGAAAAGTAACTTGGATCAGATCATTTCCACTGTTGTCGCTGCAGCCATTCTCTGACGCCCCTTTGTCTCTGATATCTGAGTCAGGAGTGAAATATCAATGATTCATAGAGAGGCTGCCTCTAAATTCATAAGCTGATTTTATGTGGGTGTAACGTGTCATTTTCCTCAACAAGCAACAAATCAGAATAGGTTTCTGTGCCAGGATATAAAAGGAAAACATACAATTTTACAAAGCATTTTTAAGATTTAAATGAATAATGTTTCAAAGGCTGAATAATAAATGCTAGCATGATGTATAAATAGTTAAAATTTAATATATTAAACTCCATTTATATATATTTTCTTTAATGATAGAGTAATGAGAATGAGGCTGTATTTTGCAATACAGTAATGAGAACTGGTGGTAAAAGATTCTTAAAGGGATAGTTCACTTTTAGCTTACCTCAAGGGCATCCAAGATGTAGGTGTCTTTGTTTCCACAGTATTTTCAATTTGGATATTTTTAGGTCAAACCGTTCTTGTCTGTCAGTCATATAATGGAGGTCTATGGTCACCACCTCAAAGAGCAAGCACAGAGAAGTCCAAATTAAACATGATTTAATGACTCATAAATGTAAGTACACATTGATGGCCTAAGACACGAAACGAGCGGTTTGTGTGAGAAAACGAACAGTATTTATATCGTTTTTACCTCTTGTAACCACAGTGATCTGAGGGCGCAGGCGCTTTGCGGCTGTGGTTACAAGAGGTAAAAATGATATAAATACTGTTAGTTTTCTCACACAAACCGCTCGTTTCGTGTACTTACATTTACGAGTCATTAAATCATGTTTAATTTGGACTTCTCTGTGCATGCTCTTTGAGGTGGTGACCATAGACCTCCATTATATGACTGACAGACAAGAACGGTTTGAAAATACTGCGGAAACAAAGACACCTACATCTTGGATGCCCTTGAGGTAAGCTAAAACATACCA
Organism: Pimephales promelas; assembly: GCF_016745375.1. The sequence continues at coordinate 69,838 of NW_024122001.1, forward strand.
AAAAATAATTTCAAAGTGAACTATCCCTTTAATTGACATTAAAGTAATATTTAAATCGCATTTAATTTCATGTAATTCGATTAAAAAAGGGGGTGGGGGGGTGGGGGGAAACATGTATGACAACAGTCATTATTTGTGCAATTTCTGATTAACTCTTAAACCTAACCTTACTCCATGATACAAAAGATTGAATGATTCGAGTATCAATATATATATTAACCATATCATAAACACAAACTATTTGCGCTTTAGCTTTCCTGTGTGCATGTTCTCAATCAGGTCCTGTTTAAATGGCTCTGCTCTGCCCTTTAGATCCATGGACCTGCCTGTCCTGGTCGGTGACCTGAAACTGGTGATAAACGAACCCAAACGCCTTCCTCTGTTCGATGCCATCCGACCCCTGATTCCTCTGAAGCACCAGGTGCAGTACGACCAGCTCACGCCCAAGAGATCCAGGTGAGAGAGCAAACGAGGAATATAGAGGATGATGACGTGTTAAAAACAGGGCTGATCTTTCTCTGCATGAATAACAGAGAAGGCAATAAAGACAGAGAGAATGAGTGCATTGGAAATCAGAGGAGGAGGTAGAGGGACAGCCGCTGCTCTCGTCTCCAAAGAGAATCATTGTTTTCCCTCATGCTCGGTCAGACGTGGTTATGAGCACAGAGAGGAGAAGCTTATTCAGCCGTGTCTGATGCACAGCGCTAATACGACCGCAATGAACTGGATTCTGTTTCCTCTTGCTGGGCCTTTCTCAGAGAAAAGAGAATAAACGTATTATATTACATTATATTATATTAATATATACTTAAAAATATCTTTCTTTTTATTGTGGTATTGATTTAGGTATTTTGGGGGGAATAAAATAATTAAGTGTATTTATTTAAACCCCTAAACAACACTCAAACACACACTGACACTCGCCAACACCAAGCAATGCTTTGGTGAGTAACATTTTTATGAAATTAAATAAATAATAAATTACATTTTCTTAAGTCACTGGTCTTTGGCAGGTGTCGCAAAAAGTGTTTGTGTGTATATTCATATATCTGATATATTATATATATAATAATAATATTTATATATAATATAAATTATATATAAATCTATATACAGTATATACATGAAAAAAAAAATATATATATATATACATTAATATAATTATACACAGTGCACCCACATATATTATGTAAACACAAACTTTTATTTTGGATGTAATTAATCACGATTAATCTTTTGACAGCCCTAAATATACAGAAATACAAACTTTATTACTTTTATTAAGTAAAAAAATAATAAAATATTAATAAAAGTGTATTATTATTAATAATACCCTCATATATTAATATTACTTAATATACAATATTTTATATATTATATTATAAGTCTTTATGGTATCTTTATGGTCTTTATGCTACCATATGATACTTTATGCTATGTGGTATTGGTTTTAATTTGGGGGGATTTTTATTTTTTAAAAATCGGGATTATTGATTTATTTCCTGCTAAATAGTTTAAAAAATATTTTAAAATTGTGTGTGCTTCATGTGTCCTGAGTTTGTATGTATTGTAAAGTCATTAAAATGTGTCTTGACAAAGTTTTCCTTTATAATTACAATATTATTTCAATTTGTGGAACATAATACATTTCCCTAAATATCACTTGATACTGATTTTTAGATGCCACTATTTTGTCCACTTGTGTTATGAGCAGGAAGTTGAAGGAAGTCCGCCTGGACCGCACACACCCCGAGGGTCTAGGTTTGAGTGTTCGAGGGGGGCTGGAGTTCGGCTCTGGGCTCTTCATATCACAGATAGTCAAAGATGGACAAGCAGGAAATGTCGGCCTGCAGGTACAAAAATCCACAAAAATACGCGATACCTGGCTATGTGGCTGCTTTTATACAGCATACTTTTATAATAAGAGCATGTTGAACATATTTGGACCCTAAACATACACTATCTTGCCTTATATTAAATATCTGACAGCAAGAAATGTTTATCTTTCAAACAGTTGTGTGTATTTTACATGGGCTGACCGTCATGATCAGTGTACCTTCTCTCCACTAGAGGGAGCAACAAACCTTAAATGTCTCCTGTCTTCTGCTCCCAAACACAGTTATTGTCCTCTATAATGTCCATGATCAATGTTTATCCTGTAGATAAATGGCATTGAAGTGCAGACCATGTGTTTATACTGCAAAGTGCTACCTTTGTCATGACAGGGACTTGAAATATGAAGTTATTCTGGTATAATTAAAAGGATTACATTAGTATTTTTAAATGTGTCTTCTTCAGGTCGGCGATGAGATTGTGCGCATCAATGGCTACTCCATCTCCTCCTGCATTCACGAGGAGGTTATTAACCTTATTAAGACCAAGAAGACTGTCTCTCTGAAAGTCCGCCGTAAGATTTTTCATTTCTATATATGTCTTCTTATTTTGCTGGGGTTAATACATTGATTTAGCTGTCAGTCACAGTGATTCGCTCACAGTTGAATGGTGATTGATGTAACAGTCGATCAATTAATTAGGAAACAGTGTCTTCCTTCAGAAGAGTTCATTATTGGGATTGCAACTAGCTAATTATGTCGTTTATTGACTATTTGTATCTATTTATTGACGTGTGTTTGATTATCCCCATTGTGACTCTTTATTTACAGATGTGGGAATGATTCCTCTCAAGAGGTATCTTGGTGTGATCATTCACTTCATAACACTTTCATTTGTCTTTTTTTTTTTTTTAAATAATAATATTGTTATAATAATGTTGTCCCAATCAGCTCCATTGATGAGCCTCTGAAGTGGCAGTTTGTGGATCAGTTTGTGTCTGAGTCTGGGGTAAGATTTTCCTTCTCCATGTTTTAACATTATAAAGCTGTGTCGTATTTGATACGCAAATTTCCAAAGCCTCTAAATCAAAAGTTTCCTGTAAACCTGTTATACATAGTCTTTATACATATCTTTTTAAAGAAGTAGTTTACTTTTAAAAACACTTTTGCTGATCATTTACTCACCCCCATATCATCCAAGATGTCCACATCTTTCTTCCTTCAGTTGAAAAGAAATTAAGGTTTTTGATGAAAATATTCCAGAATTTTCTCCATATAATGGACTTCATTGGGAACCAAACGGTTCAAGGTCCAAATGAGAGTTTCAGTGCAGCTTCAAAGGGCTTCAAACGACACCAGACGATGAATAAGGGTCTTGTCTAGGACCCTTCGAGTCATGGCTCGAAAAAAGATTTGTTTGAACAGGAGAGTCACGAACGTTCTTCACAGAACAGAGCAGGGCGAGCATTTGTGCGTATAAAACTTAAACTTTTTTATTTATTTTTTAGATGACCGATCGTTTCGCTAGATAAGACCCTTATTCATCGTCTGAAATCGTTTAAAGCCCTTTGAAGCTGCACTGAAACTCTCATTTGGACCTTGAACTGTTTGGTTCCCATTGAAGTGCATTATATGGAGAAAATCCTGGAATGTTTTCATCAAAAACCTTAATTTCTTTTCGACTGAAGAAAGAAAGACATGGACATCTTGGATGACATGGGGGTGAGTAAATTATCAGCAAAAGTTTTTTTAAAAGTGAACTACTTCTTTAAGTAAAGGGCCTTTTAGTATCATTCTAAAAACGTACCCCTTCAGTTCATGGTAAACGCTGTTAAATTTGACATTTTATAAAGTAAACGCAACGTTTATATTTTTAGTAATATTTCAAGATGAACACTTACTGGACTGAGGCAACTTCGGTTTATTTGACTACCCATACATCATTTTTGGTGAATTGTGATATCAAATATGATGCTTTTGAGTAATGTTGATTTGTTCGTCTCTCAATCATCATTGTGTTTGCATTGTTATGTTTTGATATATGTAACCACAGAAAAAACTACACAGCTTTAAACATAAAACTAAATATGTTCTTGCTAAGATATATTATTGGGAGATATAGAGTGACAACTGTCTATAAATTGGCCATATAAATATCAGAAAGAGCAGCAAATCCAAGCATATTTTTGCTCATATTACTGTATATGGCCCCAAAAAGCTTGAAGTTTTTTCTGACTGTTCCCTACCAGGAGAGGAAGACCAGTATTGCTGGCTTGACTTCAATTGGAGGAAAAGAGATCAAGGAAAAAAAAGTATTCCTCAGTTTGGTGGGAACCAAAGGCATGGGAATCAGGTGAGGAAGAAACTGAACTGATTCTACCACACATATACAGTTGAATTACATTGAAAATAATTTACAAAAAAAATTAAGGTTTATTGGTGCATATTGTCATACTGAACTTATTATAAATGTAATGCAACACCTTATGACAAAGAAATACTCTCTGTTGTAGCATATCGAGTGGACCGACACAGAAACCAGGCATCTACGTGAGCAACGTGAAGCCGGGTTCACTCTCTGCTGAAGTGGGCTTACAGGTCATTTCATTTCATTCCTAGATTAAACTGCAGTAATGGAGCATTGCTGTTTGATTCAACTGCAGTAACACATTTGTGTGTGTGTGTGTTTGTGTGGCTTGTAGATTGGCGACCAGATTGTGGAGGTCAATGGGGTGGAATTCACCAACCTGAGTCATCAAGAGGTAAGTAGGAGCTTGAAAAAGTCAACCGATTAATTAAGAACCTCTCCGCGTATTTAAACTGCTAATCTGTGTGTTTTCAGGCAGTGCGAGTGTTAAAGAGCAGCAGGAGTCTAACTATTACTGTCCTCACTGGAGCTGTAAGTTCACTGCCATCAGAACATCTTGAATACTATCTCGCTCAGCTGTGTGGAAATTGACATGTAATACATGGTGTAATTAATACATTGTGGAGATGTTGTTTGTATTACCCTGTTAACCTTTATGTGCATTTGTCTTTTTTATGAAACTGGTATTTTAGTCTGTAAATGTCTGAATTATGCGAATTATGAATTATGTGAATTTCTGCAAAAGTGCTGATTTGTCCACTGTATGTTTCAGGGAAGGGAGCTGTTTATGACGGATGAGGAGCGGCTGGCGGCTGAAGCACGACGCGAGCTGGAAAGACAGGAGCTGATGCATCAGAAGAGGATGGCATTAGAGACCAACAAAATCATCAAAGAACAGCAGGAGAAAGAGCGCCAGTCAGTGAAGAAACACACAACTGAACACTACACTACACTACCTATTCACACTGTATTCTTTTACATGCAAACGAATGTAAAAGAACATTTGGATGGCTCTTGCAGGATATAACTTGAGATAACATCATTTTGTGACATAAGTTTACTTATATAGGCCACATACCATATGCCAAATAGCTACAGCAAAATTAACCTCTGAACTGTCACTCCCCTTTTTACATGAAAATGCACATTTCGAACTTAAATGGTTGTAATTCAAGTATGCTTTGGAATATAGACGTAAGATTAGTCTCGTTTTATGTAGTTTTTTGTAGAAGTGAAATAAATTAAAAATGTGAAACAGAAAAAAAGTTGACCTGGGCGACTCTAAAAATGCAAAAAAATAAAAATAAAAATAAAAATAAATAAATAAATAAATCAAAACCCGAAATCTGAATAGTTTGTGTTTCAAATTTTAGGTTGATATCTCAACAAATGAGCTTTCAGTGAGATTTTGTTTGGGCGCAGTACCAAACTTTTTCACTATATTACTGCCCATTTAAGGGCACCTCCATTTCCATATGTGTTTTGAGTGATCTTAACCATTCAGACCTTTTTTTGAAAATAATTGAATGGATGCTATCTTTTGAACTCTTGGCATGAAAACAAACTGAGGTTTCTACCCTTCTTTATCACAATTTCAAAGTAAAGGTCTAAACACACATTAGGAGTATGAAAATGTTGCAAATTGATAAATTACGGCTCCTCTGTAATTTATTTTGAAAATCATGGAAAATTTTGAAAATCATCAAAATATGGAAACTTACAGAGGCGTATTGCATTCACTTGAAGAAAAAAAATCTACTCTGTTTTTCTGAATTAACGAGTTAATTTTTCATGAGAAAAAAAGTTTTTGCTCTGTTTTTCTGAATTAACGAGTTAATTTTTCATGAGAAAAAATGTTTTGCTCTGTTTTTCTGAATTAATGAGTTAATTTTTCATGAGAAAAAAAGTTTTTGCTCTGTTTTTCTGAATTAATGAGTTAATTTTTCATGAGAAAAAAAATTTTGCTCTGTTTTTCTGAATTAATGAGTTAATTTTTCGTGAGAAAAAAGTTTTTGCTCTGTTTTTCTGAATTAACGAGTTAATTTTTCATGAGAAAAAATGTTTTGCTCTGTTTTTCTGAATTAATGAGTTAATTTTTCATGAGAAAAAAAGTTTTTGCTCTGTTTTTCTGAATTAATGAGTTAATTTTTCATGAGAAAAAAAATTTTGCTCTGTTTTTCTGAATTAATGAGTTAATTTTTCGTGAGAAAAAAGTTTTTGCTCTGTTTTTCTGAATTAACGAGTTAATTCAGAAAAACAGAGCAAAAAAAAAAAATCCATGAAAAATTAACTTGTTAATTCAGAAAAACAAAGCAAAAAAAAAAAAAAATCATGAAAAATTAACTCGTTAATTCAGAAAAACAGAGGAAAATATTTTTTTTCTCATGAAAAATTAACTCATTAATTCAGAAAAACACAGCAAAAAAAAATTCCATGAAAAATAACTCGTTAATTCAGAAAAACAGAGCAAAAACTTTTTTACTCATGAAAAATTAACTCATTAATTCAGAAAAACAGAGCAATTTTTTTTTCTCATGAAAAATTAACTCGTTGATTCAGAAAAACAGAGTAGATTTTTTTTTCTTCAAGTGAATGCAATATGCCTCCGTAGAAACTAGTGATTGTAAGCTTTCAAATTATATATAGTTTGTCAAGATTAGTTTAGGTTTAGTATAGGATAATACTATTTTTAAAATGTATTGGATTTGGGCCCACCGGTGGGCCCGTGACACTTAAGAGGTAAAGAATTGGTCAAATTTTGATTCAAATCACAGACTGTCATGTGTAAACCTTGATATTAACTCACATTCTCATATAAAACAATTAGGATTCTAGACATTACAATGCACAAGAACATCAAAGAACCTATGAAACATTTTCGCAACAAAATTCTTAACTAAAAGCAGTTAAATTCTACTTTTTAACACATTTATGCAGTTTTTCTTTAACTGTGTCTTTATGATAAACATTTTAGGTAGTGTTCTCTTGTGGTTAAAAGAAAAATAAATATTCACTTGTACTTAAATACTTCTTTATTATTCACAATAATCATTCTTTATCTGTTTCTTTTTGGGAATCTGACGAATCATTACCACTGCTGAAAATTTGTCTTCACTTTAAAGACTATATTAACTAAATAAATGAGTTATTATCGAATTTATTGTTTTATATATGCAATATTTTGCAGGAGAAAGATGGAGATATCACAGAAGACTGCAGAGGAAGAAGAACGCCATCGCAAAGAGATGGAGAGGTAACACAAAACACATGTATAATGATGCCAAGCAAAAATATCTTCAAAGAAAGCAGACCTTAGATGTCAGAGTAGAGCAAAATCAATGTTGATGAAAGCAATATAATGAGAGATGGAAGTACATTCGGTTCCGTATGTCCTAAGTGACTTCTAATTTTCACAACCAATGTTTTTTTTGTCCAGTAAAATGTGTTCAAATTATATATGTGATCATGAATTTGAAAAATAAAGAAATATGACAAACAAAATGTAATGTTTAGTGCAAAGGGGTCAACTTCTTGACATTTGTGTTGATTGTGTTGATGTTCCTAACAAATATATATCAACTCAGAAATGATTTAGCAGGCTTGTCTGAATAGATGCCCATTTAATATTTGTGTCGTGTGTGTGACAGAATTGAAGCATCGGAAAGTAAGCACCACAAAGAGTGGGAAGAAGATTGGGGCTCCAAGGAAAAATCCAAATCTCATTCCCCCTCCCCTTCTCCCTCGCCCCAACCACCCACACGCCGCACACCTTCACCCAAACCCAAAACCTCCAGTAAGTTGACAGCACTATAAAACTTCTCTAGTGCATGAACTTTGAATGCCCTCAGTAAAACTACACTTTTCTCTTAATAATAAACAAGTGAGTTAGCAAACGGTACACATAATGCACCATTACTCCTTCCTCCTCTGCATGAACGGATGTGCATTTATGTTGGATGCATCATCTCTCTTTGTGTGCTCTTTGTCTTTCTGTCTATTTGCCTTTCTGTTGTGCCGTGTCTGTCACTTCCTGGTTCCATCAGCTGCTGATTCCTATGAAGAAGAGAGTGGAGAAGTAAGTGAAGTATTCATATGGCATTCTTTGACAAACTCCCCCTTTTTTAAGACGCTTCAACTGCATGTAGACTATACTCGTCTTGTTTGGTTGGATCTCTTGGTAGCTTTTGGATGAAGTGAGTTTTTGCATGACACTAATGTATCATTCTTGCTATCTTAGCGTTCGGTTGGTTTTACCGTTACGAAGGAAAGTTGCCTACACTCAAAAAGGTACATTGTGTGCTGCAAGCTTGTTGTCCTAGAACTATGGAATGTGTTGTTCATCTTGGAGATATGCATGATAGTTTGGTTGGCATTGGTGAAAAGTCCACCAGCTGTTCTCAAATCACTTTGGATATTTAGAAAGGAAAAGAGACCAAAAAGAAGAAGAAGATGTCCAAGACTGACACTCTTCCAGCCGAGAAAAAGAACAAGAAAGAGATGGAGTTTGAGCTGAAACTTGCCAAGGAGAAGGAAGAGGTTCTTGAGCGAGAGAAGCAGATGAAAATAAGCAGACTTCTGCAAGAGGTATCAGAGTTGTTCTAGTGAGGTTACAGTAGGGTTTGCTGACTTTAAAGGAGAACTCCGGCGCAAAATGAACCTTTGGTCTAAAAAAACATTGGTACCTAGTCGAGCGTTCTCTGAGATTTGTTTTCATGATAACCGAATGTAAAGAGTTTCATCTTTAAAAACAGTTTAGCGTATAATGCTAGTACTGGGGGCATTTACTAAGTAAAAAGAAATCGCTAGTTTATACCACTAACAAGACTCAAAATAGCCCCACACTAACACAGTAACATAATGAGGGTCCATACATGCAAAACGAAGCATTGAGAACTTTGCAAGTGTACAGACCGTTTAATTAGAAGATACTTTATAAGACAGTTCACTTCGTGTATACAGGCAGCAGCCATCTTGGAAAACAGTCACGACAAGTCGAACCACGAACGACGTGCTGAGTGATCTGAACTGTATGAAGTTCAGCGAACTTCTGATCTGTATGAACGGCGTTCGTGGTTCGACTTATCGAGTCTGTTTCCCAAGATGGCTCCTGCCTGTATACATGAAGTGAACTGTCTTCATAAAGTATCTTCTTATCAAACGGTCTGTACACTTACAAAGTTCTCAATGCTTCGTTTTGCATGTATGGACCCTCATTATGTTACTGTGTTAGTGTGGGGCTATTTTGAGCCTTGTTAGTGGTATAAACTAGCGATTTCTTTTTACTTAGTAAATGCCCCCATTACTAGCATTATACGCTAAACAGTTTTTAGAGATAAAACTCTTTACATTCGATTATCATGAAAACAAATCTCAGAGAACGGTTGACTAGGTACCAATGCTTTATTAGACCAAAGGTTCATTTTGCGCCGGAGTTCTCCTTTAATTGTTGTCCCAATATAATGTGTGTAAATGATTCTGTCTTCCTGGCCATTGGCCCTCTGACTGTCATTGATTGGTCAAATGTACCCATTTGAACAGAGACTAAGTTAAATTTAGCACTATTGTACCTTTGCCAATGGCAGTCCACCATATTCTCATTAGTTTATCAAAGTCTCCATCTTTGGGTGTGGCTTTACCAATTCAACTAGGTGTCAGAAACTGAGAGGGAAGATCTGGAAGAGTCGGAAAAGGTGCAGCATTGGGTGGAAAGGCTCTGTCAAACCCGACTAGAGCAAATCTCCTCAGTTGAAAATGAGTCCCCAGAGGTAAAGTCTATCAAGTTTCACTCAAGTATCCTAATGTGTGTTGGTCTTCTAGTCCATAGTTTGTTAGTTCAGAGTTCTAAGCAATTAAAGTGTACCTCTAGATGTCTCCAACCCGTTCTCCTGCCTCGACTGGTCCCACCAGGCGAAGGTTCCCAGGAGGCTTGACATTGGCCACTACTGACCTTGATGACATAAACTTAGATGATGTGGACCAGAGTCTAAGGCAGCCTTTGAAAAGACTAGCCCCAACTCCCCCAACATCCAACCAAGCTCCACCTCCCTTACCACGCCCTCCACCCTCACCCCGACTTTACCAGACATCCAACTATCGCCCTCCATCTCCAAGAACACAGCACCAAATGCAACCAAGTTCCAGACCATCCCCTCAACGCCCACCTTCCCCACCAGCCACTTGGGTACCCTCTTCCTCAATGGGTCAAAGTCGGCAACCCCCTCCTTCCCCACTGTTCTCTTCAAGGGGTATGTCCTCATCTCAGCCACCTCCCCCTCCCCCACCACCTCCTCCCCCTCCCCTCCGCCTCCTCCTCCGCCACCCCCTCCACCCATGCACATGGAAGACAAGTACCATGCAGGGTCATCCAACTATCCTCGCTCCCCAAGCTTATCCGAACAAGGGAGCAGGTTTGGGGACAATGGTTACCGACAGAGAGGGGGCTTCTACTCCAACATCCCCGGTGATCTCTCACGCCCACCCAGCCCGAAGTTTGACCGCAACTTGACGGTTAGCATAGTTAACATTTTTAGCAGTGTGTGTGAGAGTTGATAATGTATGGCATATAGGAGTGGCAATTTTTAATCGCATTGCAATTCATTCCAATTTGATTCCAAATTGATTCCATGATGCATAGTATTGCTATCTTCACTGAAGTCTGTAACTGAGCGAAAACCCATAGAGAAGTAAACCTGGTGTAATGAAAGCTGTGACAGCAGTGGTAATTCTGTTTGCTTTTCCAATCGTTTTAGAAATTAAGATGTTGCTGGCAGCAAGCTGTACATGCTTATAGGTGACGTTGTACAGTCACCCTAAAGAATTTAGAATTAGAGCCCGACCGATAAAGGATTTTGAAGGCCGATACAAATATTTTTGGGTTTTAAAATCCGATATATCGGCCGATATTTTTTTTTTTGTATTAAAAATTGTTGGATTTCACACACGTGTAAAAGAAAAGCTAAGTTTTCTGCACAAGATACGTTTGATACTTTTTCTCTATGTCTAAATGTTCACTCCTGGCAAGTCTTACTTACATTTTACAATGCAGGGCTGTAACTACAGATATGCTAGTTAAAAATACAGTAATCATTACTTTATTTAGGTAGTGGTTTAATGGCTTAATTGTGGTTTCCAAGCTTCCAATGTTAACGTTAGCGGTCTTCCACTGATGATAGTGGCATTAGCTAGCTTTGTGGTTAGCTAGTCTATGATGAGCCATAATTTAGCAATAGATAACGTCATACTGCAAATTGTAAAACATACATTTTCAATATAACAGGCCAAGGAGAGATGATTGAAGCGTGTTTCGTCCGTTTTTATTTTAGTTTTTACATATTAATTTATCGGTCATTATATCTGCCGATACAGATATTTTAGAAAATACCTAATATCGGCCAGCAGATATATCGGTCTGGCTCTGTTTTAGAATCCAAATTTATTGATTTTTATTTTTTATTAATTTATTTTTTTTACCCTCCAATTATGTCATACAAACATGCATGCCCTTGAGTTTGTTGTTTTGCAGATGTGAATACCCACTTTTAATTTCTTATTAAAGATGTTTGTTAGGATACATATCATCATTTGGGGTGAAAAGCATGTTGTTTGGTTTGACGACTTTGCAGTATGTGTGATTTCTATTTTTTTTTGGACTGTTGAAAACCTTATCCTTGTGGTCCAGGTGATGAGAAACACATCTCATGCTAGCAGGATATCCACCTCTAATAATCCACTGGTGAGTCCTTAGTTTGTAAATGAAATATGCTGCACTGGGCCTTCCGCTCCATTTTTAGCACATATCAGACTTGCCACCCTTGTTTAACAAATGTAATGCAAGCTAAAAGCAAATCAGCTTCTCTTTTTCAGCAGCAAAAGTTTTACAACAGTTCTCTGTGCTTAGATGTTTCAATAGATTACTCTGTTTTCCTGCTCTTAATATTTCAACACCATTTCAAAACGAATATAGTTGCCACATTTTTTTGAAACCGTAACTCTTTGCACTGTATTATAAATATGCACATCTCTTTTTTTATTTGTAAAATAAAAACATTTTAAAAGTCATTTCCCAAAAACGTAATTATTACTTAAAAGACAGTCTATATATGTCCTTAATGAAACTTTCCTACAATATTTTGTGTTGTGTGCCTAAAGGAGTAGTTCACCTTTAAAAAAACTTTTGCTCACAATTTACTCACCCCCATGTCATCCAAGATGTCCATGTCATTCTTTCTTCAGTTGAAAAGAAATTAAGGTTTTTGATGAAAATATTCCAGGATTTTTCTCTATATAATGGACTTCACTGGGAACCAAACGGTTCAAGGTCCAAAAGACAGTTTCAGTGCAAACTGCAAACTGTTCAAAGGGCTTTAAATGATTCCAGACGATGAATAAGGGTCTTGTCAAGCGAAACGATCGCTCATTTAAAAAATAAAAAAACAAAGTTTAAGTTTTATAAGCTCAAATGGTCGCCTTGCTCTGTTCTGTGATGCTCGTTCGTGACTCTCCTGTTCGAACTCGTTCATCAAAATGAACAAATCTTTTTTCGTGTCATTTGGTTCATTCAACGAACGAAAGGAACGAATTGACTAAATCGGGAAAAGATTAGTTCATTTTGATGAACGAGTTTGAACAGGAGAGTCACGAACGAGCATCACAGAACAGAGCAAGGCGACCATTTGAGCTTATAAAACTTAAACTTTGTTTTAAATGAGCGATCGTTTCGCTTGATAAGACCCTTATTCATCATTTGAAATCGTTTAAAGCCCTTTGAACAGTTTGCAGTTTGCACTGAAACTATCTTTTGGACCTTGAACTGTTTGGTTCCCATTGAACTCCATTATATGGAGAAAAATCCTGGAATATTTTCATCAAAAACCTTAATTTCTTTTCAACTGAAGAAAGAATAACATGGACATCTTGGATGACATGGGGGTGAGTAAATTATCAGCAAAAGTTTTTTTAAAAGTGAACTACTCCTTTAACTCTTAAAGATATATCACGCCCTGAACTTAAGTTTGTGTCCCTTACTGCTAACCTCTGCATAGCAAATAGCCCCCAGCCCCCCAACCCAGCGGAGACAGATGAACCCTGTCATGTCCAAACCTGTCATGCTACCAAGTCAGACCTCACACAGACCCACGCTCCGCTCGGAGACTATGGTAAGACAGGGAGAACCCGTGTGTGTACGTGCGATGATGATGATGATGAGGATGGTGATGCAGGCCTAAGCTACTGGATCTTTATGTCTTTGACTCATTGGTTTGATTGTTACACCAATTGCTATTTGACTCTGATTATAATTTGAGTTTTTCAAACTCGAGGAGGACCAGGTTTTACTGATTGCACTGATTAAGAAGGCAGAAAGAGAAGGACAGAAGTGGAGAGGTTAAAAGACAAATGCTTCTTCCATTTCCATGCATAATCAGATATGGATATGACAAACCTAGACATGCTGTCCTCCATCAGACTCTCAGTCCTGTTTTATCAGATCACAAAGGAACTTAACCACTTTGCCCTGTTCTTGTGCCTCCTTATTTAAGTGGATGGGTGCTTGCCAATTCTGTGGTTATTTTAGGAGGGTAGCAAGAAGGTCAAGAGAGGACAATACCTTGCTGTCTTGAGGTAGTATTCAGTCTTTCTTTATTATTGTTAAGGTGTTTGCTATAATGCATACGCCTAATTGTCTATTTTGTTCCCTCGTATCTAAAAAATCAGGTGTAATTTCTCTTTAATGATCCAGTACCTTGTAGCATCACCATCACTGCTGTTCTGAACATAATGGATTCTCAGTTCAGTCACACAGTCAGTGTCGTTGTAAATCTCACAGATGCCAAGTTAATAGGTCTATTTGCCATGCTGAGGTGAACATTATATGGCACGTAATGAGATGGTGCAAGCATTTAATGTGTTATTTTGAGGTGTTTTTAAGAGTCAGTCACAATTATGTTTGTTTCAGCCCCCAGAGATGCTCAAACGGATGGTCACGTACAACATGTCCTTTAAATCCAGCAAAAAAACACAAGTAACTGTCATCATTACTTTGCGTTACTCCCCCCCCCCCCCTTCTCTCTCTCTCTCTCTCTCTCTGAGAACACCCTGGCCCTTGAGTGAAGTGTCTGCTGTCTGTGTGCATACATCTGCATGTGAAGTATACTACATTTCTAACAAAACCCAGATACAGTGAGGAAAATAAGTATTTGAACACCCTACTATTTTGCAAGTTCTCCCACTTAGAAATCATGGAGGGGTCTGAAATTGTCATCGTAGGGGCATGTCCACTATGAAAGACATAAAAAAAATTAAAAATCTAGACATCACAATGAATGATTTTTTTTAAAGGGTTAGTTCACCCAAAAATGAAAATTAAGTCATTAATTACTCACCCCCATGCTGTACCAACCCCGTAAGACCTTCGTTCATCTTCGGAACACAAATAAAGATATTTTTGATTGAATCTGAGAGCTAGATCAGTCCTAGATAGACTGCCTAAGGGACTGGCTCTTGACGGCCCATAAAGTCATTAAAGAAAAGGTTTAAATATTCCATGTGCCTACAGCGGCTCAATTATAAGTTTATCAAGCGACGAGACTACTTTTTGTGCGAAAAAAACCATAAATAACGACTTTATTCCACTATTCCATTACTTCCTTATGGGCGCATGCGCGAGAACTGAGACGAGGACGTTCTCATTCGTCTACTTCTTGTTACCGGCTGCTCACCGCTTAGGAGTTTTACCGCCATCTACCGTATAAGATGATGATCCATATATAAGGCGCTCCGGATTATAAGGAACATTGTCGTTTTTTGAGAAGATTAAAGGCTTTTAAGTGCACCTTATAGTGCGGAAAATACGCTAATTGAAAAGCGTATGTACAGCGTGCATCTTCCTCTGCTTGTAAACAGAAAGTTTTGCGCTTCCAGCTATATCAGCACATCATCTTATACGGTAGGTGGCGGTAAAACTCCTAAGCGGTGAGCAGCCGGTAACAAGAAGTAGACGAATGAGAACGTCCTCGTCTCAGTTCTCGCGCATGCGCCAATAAGGGAGTAATAGAATAGTGGAATAAAGTCGTTATTTATGTTTTTTTCGCACAAAAAGTAGTCTCGTCGCTTGATAAATCTATAATTGAGCCGCTGTAGGCACATGGAATATTTAAACCTTTTCTTTAATGACTTTATGGGCCGTCAAGAGCCAGTCCCTTAGGCAGTCTATGTAGGACTGATCCAGCTCTCAGATTCAATCAAAAATATCTTTATTTGTGTTCCGAAGATGAACGAAGGTCTTACGGGGTTGGAACAGCATGGGGGTGAGTAATTAATGACTTAATTTTCATTTTTGGGTGAACTAACCCTTTAACTATTTATTTGTATGAGACAGCTGCAAATAAGTATTTGAACACCTGAGAAAATCAATGTTTATATTTGGTACCGTAGCTTTGTTTGCAATTACAGAGGTCAAACATTTCCTGTAGTTTTTCTCCAGGTTTGCACACACTGCAGGAGGGATTTTGGCCCACTCCTCCACACAGATCTTCTCTAGATCAGTCAGGTTTCTGAGAAACACAGAGCTTGAGCTCCCTCTAAAGATTCTCTATTGGGTTTAGGTCTGGAGACTGGCTAGGCCACGCCAGAACCTTGATATGCTTTTTACAGAGCCACTCGTTGGTTATCCTGGCCGTGTGCTTCGGGTCATTGTCATGTTGAAAGACCCAGCCTCGACCCATCTTCAATGCTCTAATGGTGTGGTCACACCGAACGTGAATTTAATTGTTTGCACTAGTAGATTACATACAAAGTCAATGCAAAGACGCAAATAGACACATCATTCGTGCCGCGCGTTGCGAATGACGCGAATTGGGCGACGCGTTTTGCCGCAAGCGTCTTCCGCGCAATTTCAAAAATTTGAACTCGAGTGGAAGATTCGCATGACGCTTTGTTGCGCCAGCCATTCAACGAAGAGCTAATCGATATGTCCGATCTATCACTGTTGTCGAAAAGGAGGAGATTCTGATTGTTGCCGTCTCTGAAATATATGATACTTTGGCATGTTTTTCATACATTTATTGTAATTAAATCACAGCAAAAACGATATATATGCTGTAGATTTATTGGTGTTCACGTTATTTTATGAAACTGGTGTCCATCCTCTGGTGCTGTGAACCTAGACACCTCGGCGTTTGGCTTTCCTCCGTATTTTGGACTTCCACAACAAGTACAGAGCATCAATACCTTTTATTTCAGACATGACGGAAACGTATGCCAGAAAGAAATTGTGTGTTGTTGTTTTTGTTGTTCGCGGATGCGCGAATGGGTTCAAAATGTTCAAGCGTCTAACTAGACGCGATAGTCGCGTATTCGACGCTCTATTCGCGTTCGGTGTGAACACACCATAACTGAGGGAAGGAGGTTGTTCCCCAAAATCTCGCTTTACATGGCCCCGGTCATCCTCTCCTTAATACAGTGCATGATCCTTCACAGTAGGGATGGTGTTCTTAGGATGGTACACATCATTCTTCTTTCTCCAAACACGGTTAATGGAATTATGACCAAAAAGTTCTATTTTGGTCTCATCTGACCATATGACTTTCTCCCATGACTCCTCTGGATCATCCAAATGGTCATTGGCAAACTTAAGACTGGCCTTGACACGTGCTGGTTTAAGCAGGGGAACCTTCCGTGCCATGCATGATTTCTAACCATGACATCTTACTGTATTATCAACAGTAACCTTGGAAACGGTGCTCCCAGCTCTTTTCAGGTCATTGACCAGCTCCTCCCGTGTAGTTCTGGGCTGATTTCTCACCTTTCTTAGGATCATTGATACCCCACGAGGTGACATCTTGCATGGAGCCCCAGTCCGAGGGAGATTGACAGTCATGTTTAGCTTCTTCCATTTTCTAATGATTGCTCCAACAGTGGACCTTTTTTCACTAAGCTGCTTGGCAATTTCCCCGTAGCCCCTTCCAGCCTTGTGGAGGTGAACAATTTTGTCTCTAGTGCCTTTGGACAGCTCTTTGGTCTTGGCCATGTTAGTAGTTGGATTCTTACTGATTGTATGGGGTGGACAGGTGTCTTTGTGCAGCTAACAACCTCAAACAGGAGCATCTAATTTAGGATAATAAATGGATTGGAGGTGGACATTTTAAAGGCAGACTAACAGGTATTTGAGGGTCAGAATTCTAGCTGATAGATAGGTGTTCAAATACTTATTTGCAGCTGTATCATACAAATAAATAGTTAAAAAATCTGGACATGCACCTACGATGACTATTTCAGACCCCTCCATGATTTCTAAGTGGGAGAACTTGCAAAATAGCAGGGCGTTCAAATACTTATTTTCCCCATTGTAGCATGAAACCATTGAAACAATGTTGAGTCAGTGTTGATGTGTCAATGCTGATTACATTGAAATTTGGTTAAGTGATGTTGCTTTAGCATCACTCTTGCACCCTCAGTTAATATTGAAATAATGTTCTGATTTCAAGCACAAATCAATGGTATTAATATTGCTTCAACATTACAAAGTGATATTGTTGCAACTTCACTTGTGCACGACCTCGGTTAATGGTGAAGCAATGTTGAGATTTCAACCGAAAATCAACGTTAATAGTATTGAATTAACATTACAAAGTGATATTTTATCAATATCACTTTTTCACCCTCAGTTAATGGTGAAACTATGTTGAAGAAAATGCAATTGAATCAACATTACACTATGATTGATTCTACATCACTGATGCTGAATCAATTATTGAAATAAAAAAAAATGGTAATATAGTTGAATCAACATTACACTATGATGCTGAGTCTACATCACTGCTGTTGAATCAGCTCTTAAATTAACAAGAATAATCTTTGGTAATATGGTTTGATCAATGTTACAATGTGATGTTGATTCTAAATACATTTAGTTGAAACATTGAACATTGAACTGAAAAGGAATATCAAACAATGTTGACATCTGATGTACCAAGTTAATGTTGAAATATTAACATTTCAAAAACTTCAGTGGTGTGTCAACAAATTCCTGACCATTTCAAATTTTGGCAAAAACCTTTTAAAACGTAAACGACACCTTTCCAGCAGTTGAGTCAATTTATTTTATTCAATCAATGACAAAAAATATATTAAAAGATTATTCTTTAAAAAAGAAAGGGGTAGAAATAGGACAAAAGCACTTGGTCCAGGTGGTCCAACAGTTCAGGTTTTTACAAATCTGTCTTGTGCAGATACACTTCTGCCTCTTTTCCTTTGTGTTCTCTGAAATCTGAAAAAGCAAGCATGCTGTTACTCAAGAATGAGTCAATTCACTTGTCAAACATACGGTCACATTGAATAATGTTAATATACTAAACACAATACGATTAACTTTTTTGTAAAAGTTGCTGAGCACAAAATATTCTAACTACGATTATATTATTGTTCAATTCTGTTTATTTAATTTATTTTTCTAAAATCTATTAATGCTTCAATATCAAAAGAAAGCACTGGCAGGAGTGTCCGATTTTGGCTACGTCCACATTATACATTTGAAAACGGTGTTTGTGTTCAAAAACGTTCTCCGTCCACACTAGCGTTTTCAGCCGTTTTCCGATGTTTCAGTGTGGATGAGAAACTTTAAATTCACCTTATTGCTCATGCGTGAAAACTCACTGAGACGAAACAGATCGAAAAATAAATAAAGTTACCGTGCAAAAAAGTGTAGATGTTATGCTCTCTACTGCATTCCTTGAGGTTAAACATGCATGTTATGAATATCTCTTAAAATACCCAAGGACGTCAGAAGTATGATTGCAATATCACACTTTTTTTCAATTAAGACATTACATTTTCACCTTTCCATGACACTGAACTGCTGGATTAACTCAAATATCTTGAGTAAAATTCTTATAATATAAGAATTCTGGGTAACACTTTACAATACGGGTGCACCATTATGCATTAATTCACGCTTAACTAATGCACAGATAATCATGAGTTAGTGTAAAACTCATGAAGAACTAAACCATTAATTAATGATTATTGCATCAGCAACTAATAAAGAGTCAATACGATTAATAGATTAAGTAATACATGAATTGCTATTAATTCAATGTGTCATTGTGCATTAATTCCTTAATAACATATTTTATTAACTAATAGTGTAAATTAATGTGTTAATTACCACAATTAGTCAAAGCTATGCACTTCAACTTCCAGTTGTCTGCTTTAATTAATCATTAGCTAATGATTTGCAAAGGTATCATTATGTTATGACTTTACTTGTTGGGGCACATCATTATTAACTAGTCATTCAGTAATTGTAATAATTTGCACATGAATTTGCACTAACAATGAAGTAATTAATCATGTATTAATGCATATTAGTGTACCTGCCATCTGGAAGTTGAAATACAAGGCTTTGGCTCATTCTGGTAATTAACATATTAATTAACACTATTAGTTAAAAAAATGAGTTATTATGGAATTAATCCACAATTACATATTTAATTAATAACAATTCATGTATAAACTAATACATTAACCTTACAGACTCTTGATTAGTTCCTAATGTGGTAATCATTAATGAATAGCTTAGATAATCATTAGTTACACATTAATTAAGTATTATCTGTGCATTAGTTAAGCATGAATTAATGCTTATTAGTGCACTCGTATTAAAGTGTTTCCGAATTCTGCTACAGTCACACCCATATATTTCCATGCAATCATACCTCCATCTTGTTTGCTGTGAAAGCAGCCTCTGAGTGGACCTCATTTGCAATATCAAACTGAAGTTTATATAATATTAGAGTGAATATGCAATGAATGGCATCTCTGTGTGCGTTTTCCTTTTTTATGAGGAAGAGCATCAACAGAGGTCTGTTTCCATTTTGTTGGTTCAGTTTTAAGTGTGTTGTGGTTGTCAGAGACCCTTTTTATTGTAACTATCTTTGCAGATGATTGTCTATTGACACTATCCAACTAGATAGCTACCAATGGATCCAACAAAACAAATGCATCCTTTCTCAGTATTAATATGCACACCATGCAGTACGGTACTGTAGTATATTATGCAGTGTGTTCTACTGTTTAATCTATTATGTTATATCATGTTTGATTTGTTGACTTTTTATATTGTTTAGGTTTGTATTTAAAAGGAAAGTTAGTCAAATCGAACTTGTTCATGCATTAACTTTATGCATTAAAGTAAACACAATAAGCAAAGTAAGCAACATATTTTTGTTTAAATGTGCACTCACCAAAAGTTTGTTCACAATTATGACTGATATGATAATTGTCTTGGAATTTATACTGACATCTATAGGTGTGGATGTAGCATTGCACATAAGCAAATATTTTGGTTACCAATTTCATCATATAAATACACATTCAGCCATGATTAAATTTACTCTGATAGCAACAATGTCCTGCAAAATGGAAGTTACAAAAATAAAGCGAGTAGCATTAAGCTGGTCATGTGATCTCAAAATATCGGCCACCATGAAGCAACTATGTAGTATTAAACAGATTTTTAGACTAATTATATGTACACTATTTTAAATATATTAAAATTATGCTATTAGCTTTTGTGTTTAAATGACTTTAAATGAAGAAATACAGAGTTCACTTTTTAAGATCAGATGCTTTCATAGATTGATTTAGTGGTCATGCCATGCCAAACTACTAAGCCACTGATCTGGAAGACTAAACACAACCTGCCATTGATTGGATTAGAGGTGACAATTATCCAGATATATAGTGTTAATTTGTCTTTTATTGGAAATCAATGAGCACTAATTTGTTTTATCTTAAATTATGTCCTTAGAATGAACCCAACATTTTTACAGATTATACTATACTGTCAGTTTTTCCTATTTGTTTTGCAGGGATTTCAGAAATACGTGGATGATTTTGATCCATATTCCATGGTACTGTAACCTTTACATTAACAGATCTATCTGTAATCCTTTTGCCATTTTTATATCTTATAACACAGAAATGCCACACTGCCTGAGCGTTTCTCTATGGAATATTACTTTTACCATCTGACCTCTAACTGTGTATGTTTCAACAGTTCACGGCTGACCAACTAGCTGGCAAAGATGTGCGACTTTTGAGAATTAAGAAGGTAATTAAGGGGGAAAAAAACAGAAATGTGAGTAGTGTCTGTAAAATGTGAACTAACTTTTTTATTTTTTATTCTACTCACATTCTTCAGGAAGGAAAGCTTGATCTGGCCATAGAGGGAGGAATCGACTCCCCATTGGGAAAGATTGTGGTGTCATCTATCTATGACGGAGGTGCAGCAGATAAACATGGTAAGTCATACAAAAATAACACATTTCCAATATATTATAGAGATTTGATGATCATGCAAAAGTCTAGTTTATTTCTCAGTCATTTGTGATATGGATTATATTGACTTTAGTTTTGTTTCAAAATGACCTGCTTAGTGTTTTCAATATATTACTGTTCATTCTCTATGGTTTTGTTCATGTTATCTCAGGGGGGGTCGTGTCTGGTGATGAGATCATGGCTGTGAATGGAAAGATCCTCACTGATGTGACTCTAGCTGAAGGACAGACCTCAATGGCTCAGGCCTGGAACAGTGGAGGGGTACGGCCCTCATTACAATAAAACAGCCAATCCCTTTAAATCAGTTCATCTGTGTGAACAGATTGTCCTGGGGTGAAGAAGACAATGGAGCTCATTGGAGCCAAATGGTTTGCATTCACGCATAAAACTTTTGCTGATGATTTACTCACCCCCATGTCATCCAAGATGTCCATGTCTGTCTTTCTTTCTTCAGTCGAAAAGAAATTAAGGTTTTTGATTTCTCCATATAATGGACTTCAATGGGAACCAAACGGTCCAAATGAGAGTTTCAGTGCAGCTTCAAAGGGCTTTAAACGACACCAGACGATGAATAAGGTTCTTATCTAGCGAAATGATTGGTCATTTAAAAAATAAATAAAAAAGTTTAAGTTTTATAAGCACAAATGCTCGCCACAGATGCGCATTCGTGACTCTCCTGTTCAAACTCGTTCATCAAAATGAACAAATATTTTTTTGAGTCATGACTCGAAGGGTTCTAGATAAGACCCTTATTCATCATCTGGTGTCGTTTAAAGCCCTTTGAACAGTTTGCACTGAAACTCTCATTTGGACCTTGGACCAAAGTCCATTATATGGAGAAAATCCTGGAATGTTTTCATCAAAAACCTTAATTTCTTTTCGACTGAAGAAAGAAAGATGTGGACGATCTTGGATGACATGGGGATGAGTAAATTATCAGCAAAAGTAAAAAAAAAAAAAAAAGTGATCTACTCCTTTAAATACAACTTTTGTCAACAACACCTCTAAGATAAACAAATTTGAACAACAAACTTCATCAAATTCAACACATTTCCCACCCTCTTGCGATAGCTCTCTAATGGTCTTGCTCTTATCTTACATCTTACCATACTCAGCAGCATTCACATCATGTTGAAATAACTGCATTTTACAACATAAAAAACATTCACATAATGTCCTAAATTTAAACAACCAAGCCTTTTCATCCTTCAACAGGTAAATTAACTTATATAGTATTGTGTCTGTCAGTCTTAAATGTAATTTTATTCTAGTCCTTGTGCAGTTTCCTTGTTCTTCAAGATTTTACAGATGAATCAACAAACTCTTGTTGCAATTCGTAACTATTTAACATTTTGGCGAGTTAATACGAGTTAGTATCTTGAGGCCACGAATTACTATCTTGAGGCCACGAGTTAGTATCTTGAGGCCACGAGTTACTATCTTGAAATAATCTCTTTTATTGTGTATAAAATGTCTTTTATTGTGTGCTAGAATTTATCTTACTTCCATCCTTTTGTTCATGTGCATGTGCTTGGAAAATGTTATACATTTTCTGTGTATTTGTGTGCAGGACTGGATTGACTTGGTCATTGCGGTATCTCCGCCGAAGGAATATGAAGATGAAGTGTACGTATAGTTGCATTCTTCCTCATAATACAATGACAGCTCCAGTGCCCTCTAAATTCAATTCACTCAATGTAGTATTGTGCTCTGTGTGGTCTATTTTAATTGTACCCAATGAAAAAAGCAATCAGTTTGGTAAATGGCTCTCAGTGGTGAAGCTGTCATCTGCTGTATGTCTTCAGCCCTAAAGCAGCATCAGTCAGACCCACTGCAAAGAAAAAGGTTTTCCAAGGCAGTGCTCCTGTGTACAGACAGGGCTACGTCCTTCAGATGAGGACCCCCCATTCCCCAACCTGATCGGCCAATAGCCCAGTGGTAACACCCCCCCCCCACATTCCATGCATCATGTACATGTGACAATCTCTTTTCTTTGTCAATTAGGAAACTAAACCAGATGTCTTCATTTGGGGATTTGTTGTTAATTAGTCAATAATGCAATATACAATAGTTGTTAACTGTTGTTTACAAGGCCGTGCAGTTGTTCTGATTGATGTTGTTCAAAGGGACTGTTACATGTCATGACTCATGCATTGATTATTGCAACTTTGATCTGTCCTTTTGCTACTGCTTGTTACTATATATGCATGTGGACTATGAAAAGATACTGCTATTGGTTCACTAGGGGCAAATTAGGGAGTCAAAAATGTATAGATGGGTATAATATTTTGTTCTTGAAGGCTGTAAACCTTTCAAAGATATCCGTCTGCCTCCCACTTTTAAAGAAATTTG
The DNA here is from genome assembly GCF_016745375.1 of Pimephales promelas. Next base: position 93,724 of record NW_024122001.1, read on the forward strand.
GCTACAGCCATCAGTGCCACCACCCTGTGGGCCGTACGTTGCTATCCTTCATGTGGTAGAACCACGGGAGGGGCGCGACCTGGGAACGGGGACAGAATGAGAGTCAGAATGAAGAGAGAGAGGGGTTAATGAGGGGCTTCCCGACCCCGGGGCATGCAACCAGATGATCTTCAGCCAGCTGGATTGCCTGATTCAGCGATGCTGGGCTGTTGCACTGGACTAGGGGTGGCACGGTACATGAAAAAACACCCGAACCGTTCGGTTCGCTTGTCTCGGTTCGGAGCGCGTGTGCGTCTCACGGTTCGACGCATGCGCAATGTAACCTCGTGCCCATATGTGACGTGTGTTTTCTTTTCGCGCGACATAAACTTGTTCGACTTGGACCGGCGCTGCACAGAGCGATCGGTGAATAACATCAATCTAGCGCGAGTCGGCTCCGTATGCATTCATCACTTTCGCGGTATTTGATGTCATTACCGATCGCTCTGTGCAGCGCCGGTTCAAGTTAATAAACAAGCCAGTAAAAGTGTAGTATGGAGCGCTGCAGGTCACGGCACGCGGAGAAATGGCAAGTGGGAGAGATGAGGGAGTTGGAGGATGCGCCAGCGTCGTATAAGTCTATGGTATATAAGTCCGGTGTGTGGGAACATTTTGGATTTCATGTTATGATATTTTAATTTAATACAGTGGCACTTTATGTATAGAGCTTCAGTCATACGTTTCCAAACCCTGCACTTTAATTTTAAGTGGAAAAAAGTACCCTCACATTTTGGGAATAGAAGCATTGTTGATACTGTTTTTGTGTTGAGGTTGAATTTCAATTTCACTTTATGTTTATGGCCTTTGCTATTGCTATAGCTTAATTATCTATAGCCAATGAGGTTTCATGTATATTGACATTTAAAAGACAGTGTTTTAAGAGTTCCTCTCTTTTTCTTTTAAAAGATAGAATTTTGGTAAGAGCTACAAAAGTTAGCAGTTGATACATGAAAGTTAATTTCTTTGTGTAAATAAGATTTATGTGATAAAAATGCACAAGTTCTTGTAGAGATAGTGATACACATTCTCCTTTTTTTGCCAAATAAACAAAAAGCATGTCAATTTCTTCTCTCTTGCTGTATCTAAATCTCACCTAGCTTTCCTCTGAGATAGTCCCAAAATGTGCTTAAAGTCAAAGAGTCAAATTCAGTTTGTGCATGATTGCATGAATATAATATATATATTTTTTAATACTGTATCCTAAAGTGTGGATAATTAAGCTATATATCACATGCTGAAGTACATTTCTGGAGTGTTAAAGATTAAAAGAAAAAATAACAAGAACCGTACAGAACCGAAAACCGTGACCCTAAAACCGTGATACAAACCGAACCGTGGGTTTTGTGAACCGTGCCACCCCTACACTGGACCCAGTCAGCCCTTCCTCATGGCAGCCGAGCAACATCAAAAACACTTCAAAATAGTCTGTGCTGCATAAGTCTCTCTCTCCACGTCCCAGGTCCACGCTTAGATCCGTCTCTCCGCCAAACACCAGAATTAAAGGCCAGTGTTAGTCATCAATCAGTTGACTTCCTTATCACCGCTCTTCTCCGCATTTGTTCCCCCACTGCAGAATTCGCTTTACCTTGCCACAAAGGCATTTATATTTGCACTACCAGTACTGGTCCGCAGTACAGTTGCAGCTGTAGTTGTGCCTTTTTAGTTTTTTTCACCGTGTCTTTTTGCACAATCTGTGAATCAATGCAGTGACATTCTTTGTCATTTTTATATGTCAGTTTCATACAGTATATAGCATATAAAGTCTTTGCTGTAAAATTCCTTTTCCTTGTTAAGAGTGCAACCTTTTTTCTTGACCTCTTGTGTGGATGTGAGATATAAAACATTACATTAGGTAGGTAACCCCGAGACACTGTGTCATGGAGTTGACGCTATGGTAATAAAAAATTCCCACCATGCCATACTCCCCAAATGCCTGCTCACTGTGTTGTGCCATAATACTAGCCATAGCCATAATACTAACAATCCGCCATGCAACATGCGCACCTGCTCTTAAAGGGTAAGTTGGATGATACCCAAACCACACCTATGAATACTGAAGCTATTTCAGACCAACCCCTTTTAAACTTGCGTCAGGCGCAAGAGTAATTCATCCCGCTGGTAAAATAGCAACAGCACCAAAGACCCGCCCACAAATTTAAATGCGCTTCGCGTTTGATACTTGCAGTTCAGATTGTTAAAATAGGGCCCTATGAGTAAAATGCCCTGACTCCTAGAGGCAAAGCCACACCACATTTCTCAGGCCAGACTGACCGTATTTAAAACCCAGAGATATCGTCTATTTGGAAGAAGCTCAACCTCAGTTGTGCCCTCCAAAGCAGACAAGAAGTTTATCAGATTAATGCCACTAGCCTGACTTATGACACCTGAACTTATTACGCCTCTCTTTCTCCTGAGTTTTAAATGGTGAGAGAAGAGAAGGGCTGAAGAACAACACAGTGAAATGGTAAAAAAAAGGCATCTTTGGGATGTAATATGGCCTGGGGTGCAAAATCACCTTGACTAGTCCAGAAGCAAAATCAGGACAGGATGAGGTGATTGACAAAACATGCAGGTCTCTTATCCTCTTCAGAGAGGTAATAGCAATAAGAAAGGCCAACTTAAGAGTAAGAAGCCTCACAGAGCCTGACTCCAGGCATTCGAAGGGAGCATTAGACAACCCTTTCCACAGAAAGTACCACAGAAAGATCCCATGACGGAACCCCCTGTCTGCATATTGGCCTTAGCCATCTGGCCCCACACAGGAAATTGGACACCAAGACATGTTTACCCACTGAAATCCCCTTGATCTGGTTGTGGCAAGCCTTAAGAGTTGCTGGGGTCAGCCCAGCTGACAGACGCTCCTGAAGGACCTCCAGTACTGAACCGACTGGGCAGTAAACTGGGTTGATTTGGTGTCGCTGACACCATGATAATAATAAACATAATTTAAGAGCATACAGCTTTTACTGCTAACTTCAGTAGAGAGACCATCATCAATGAGCTGGTACCCCTCAGGGACCAGACCCACAATTTCCAAGTCTCCATTAGGGTGAAAGATTGTTCCCCGAGCTTGGGACAGAAGGTCCCTTCAGGTCGGAATCTCCCAAAGAGAGCCGTCCAGGAGAGACACAAAGTGTGCAAACAGGACTCGGGCCGGCCAGGACGGAGCCCGTCCTGACGGGCACTTGCCAGGATTCCCTGGAGCAGAATGATTGAAAAAAAGGCATATGGCAGAAAAAAGGCAGTGTCTTAGCCATGTCTGTACCATGGCATCCAGTCCCAGAGGAGCTGGAGAATGGAGAGAACACAGGGGACAGTAGTTTGATTCCTTGGGAGCAAACAAGTCCACTTCCGCCTGGCCGAACTTCTGCCATATGGACTCAACTACTTGAGGGTTGAGTCACCTCAGCCCATGCCTTGACAGGACGTCGGCTCCCAACTGCTCCATAATTGAGATGTCCCGGGATGTAAACTGTTCTTTAGGAGAGCAGTTTGCCATACACCCAAAGTAGGTTCTGCTGTACCAGCATGAACAGGGTGTTTTCAAATGCACTTCACCCTGGTGATTTATAGACGCTTTCATCAGACGTGTTGCCATGGTGATGAGCTGGCCCAAAGTTAACTTCCGTTCTGTTCGTTTATTGGTGTTTACTGGATAATATGGCATTGACTACAAATGCAGTGAAAGTTAAGGTGATGAGCAGGTTGTTGAGCTGTGGGGTGCAACCTGACCTAGGGAGCAAACGCAATTTTTAAAAATAAAAATGTCAAGGTTTCCTATGAGGGAGACGGCGGTATTAAAATAGCCTAGCTATTTTTATCTGAGTGATAACCGGTACAGTGTTTCCCATACATTTATTAGTGGCACATAATCAGCGCTGACCGCCACATATTGATTTCCGTGTTTTTAACAATTTAAGATGGGAAAAGTTGTAATTGACTGCAGAGTTGCGTGCAGCGCATATTCGCACGCTCTCTCTCTCTCTCTCTCTCTTGCAAACACATTGACAGCGGACCAGTCTGTGTATTGAATGGTTAGTATCATAAACAGCGCTGCACAGATCCATCCAACATGCTGTCAATGTGGAGACCCACCTTAAAAAAAGGTTAGCAAGGATGTAAGAAGCCTAGCTAATAAGGAGAGCTATGTTAACCTTATCAAACCCCGCCGTCGCGCTCGCCACAGTTTTTTTAACACTGCGGTAAATCAGACCTGTCTATGAATCAGACACGTCGGTAGAAAAACATCTTGTCTCCAATTTTTGTTCAACGGGTCTGGTAGTGTCACATTTCAGTTTGGCCAGGTAACATTTTTTTTTCTTTGACTGGCAAGAAATACCAGCTACTAGGATATTTACTTGTTATGGATTGTCTCCGCAAGTCTGCCGGAAGTTAAGTTTGGGCCAGATTAATGCACATGCGCAGTACCGTTTGTTTATGTTGTCACTGCTGAAAGCGTCTATAGAGGATCAATGTTTTGTCCATCTACACCAACACATGATAGGCCCACGGATTTGGGGGAAAGTGTTTCAGTACTAAGAACACAGCCCTAATCTCTTGGCAGTTGTTGTGCCAAGACAGATGAGGGCCCTCCCCACTACCCTGGATGGACTTCCATGACCGCTGCACAGAACGTAAGAGTGGTGTCCATTGTAATGCTCTAGCACTGGTAACAAGCTCATACTCTTCCCAAAAGAAAGGGCATGAAGTGCTCAGCGCATGACCCTTGCCATAAACATGGATTTTAATAAGGGATGAACCATCACTGGAAGTGTCTCGTGTGCAGCAAGTCCAATGAAATTACTTTGGCGGCTGCAGCCATAAGATTTGTCAGAACCTAGTATTGACGGATGGAAAGCTCTTGGCCTTACCTCAGACTACCTACCATGATGTGAATAGGTGGTAATCGACAGTGTAAACATTGACCTGACGCGGGCCACCCAGGGATGGAGGAAAGCTCTTGGAGAGGATCACCGGCCACTCCCTTCACTCGTAGGAGGACTGAGTAAAGTTTTTTGTGGACCCGGTCATCCGCCTTGAACCGAGTCGGTTCAATTTGCTGGCTTCGCTCTGGCTCAGTTATATTAATCATGCCTAGGTGTTGAGCTAAGATGCTCCTAAAGCTAGTGATATTTATCACACCTACAGTACGTGTTGAGCATTGCTCCTGTCCTGTGTACGCACGTCCCAGTCCAACTACTAGTAGGCTGTTCCTCCACCCTCAAAATGATGTTGCCTCTGTATTAGCGCACATCATGTGGCAGAAGCATTGAAACCACGTCCTGATCGTCAGGTTTCTGAGGGAGCTAAGGAAAATTTCCTTGTGCCCCTCTTTATCCTCTTGGGCCTTATCTCTGGTGCAACTGCACTGCAGAGACTGCCCTTGAGCCACTGCAGGCAGTGAGTCAAAAATTCTGGGAAAACAGTTCTCCTGTTCATATAGTCTCTACTTGGATGTAGCTTCCGCAGCATCCCTTTCTTCCAATGTACAGGGAACGCTTTCCTAGTGGTCCTGTAGGAACAGCAGGGACTTCCCTGGCCTAAGCCCTGTCCTTCCCCGCCTCAAAATTGCGGGAGACAAAATTGCTTTTGTCTAGGCACTGGAAGGTGGCAGCTTTAGTGGCATTTTCAAAGGTTATCCCCATTCAGTCAACCGTCGACTACGTCCGACATTATTGACTGAAAGGGAACATCCTGGTTGTGTATGTAACCCACCGTTCCCTGGGGTTACTCTCGAAAAAGCAACTAGTGCGTGCATCCACTTCTGTATTTATACCCGCGTCTGGGGGCGGAGTGTGTTACATTGGCTCGTTCAATAGTACTCGAAGAACATAGGCTCTCTGACGTGATCCCCATTCAGTCGACCGTCGAATACGCATACGCAGCCAGGACATTCTCTAGAACCATGACAGATCTCTTGTTTAGATTTAGTCCCAAACTTAAATTATAACAGTGGATTGTAACATTGAAACCAGCCTGTAACAGTGCCATGGTGTGCAGGGACTGACCAGCCTGACCTGCTGCCTCATAATCCACAAAGAAGATGTGATCCTGCAGGGTCTTTTGTGCAAGGCTGGCCTCTTTATTGAAGCGTCAAAGCGTTAGATAGATAGCCCGCAAGTGTTTCTTCTACCCAAGGCAATGACTCCAATGTTGTTGGGTTATTAACACACAAGGAATATGGGGCTTTCCATAACTTAAAGATTTCAGAATGAAGATCGGTAAAGAAGGAAATGTTACATTTGATTGGCTGGGACAAACTGCCACTCATCTAGCTTACTTCAAAGCACTTACCTTTTTTGTACGGCCACTTGAGATTTAATTTAGCCACCACACAAGTGACGACCTCTATCAGCTCCTTATATGATCTAGAGGACAATAAAAAACTGCCCGCCAGTTGCATTCTACATCCTCAATATCCAACTCCTCAAAGATGGATCCCCAAGAGAGGGGGTTCTCGTCTGGAGAGGAAGAAATCGCAGAGCGAGCTTCCATATCCAGAAGGGGACCCACTGTGCCTTTCTCAGGCTAGTCTAAGAGCTCCATCTGAGAACCCCATGAGAAAAAAAAGTCGACTCGATACCTCGGCAGCTGCGGGACCCCATCCATGAGGTGTATAAATAAAATTCCCCTGATCATCAAAGAGGGTGAGGCAGGAGCTGTGCTTTCTCATAATAAAATGTTCACAGTGCTCCGCTCCCAAACAAAGAATAAACAGCTTGTGTCTATTGTCCTCAAGAATGTAATGAGGCACAGCGAAACACATCTCCTAAACTTTGACATTGTTTCTTTTTTTAAACTCCCCCTGTCCTCAAGACAGACAGACAGACAAACGGTTTTGCACACACAGTGACTAACAAGCAGCTCTTGAAGACAAGAAGCTGGTGATGCTCTTGCGCTGGAATTATTTATAGAATTGATTATGCACTGAGTTGCCTCTTCTGACTTTGTCCTAGGCCTAATGTTTTGGCCTGTACTACACATGACTTACTCTGAAGGCGTTCCCATTGCGTCAACACCATGACACAGCACCAATGTTAACTCGAAAGGGAACCCTCTTTTAAATATCTATCAGACTAATCTTATTTTTATATTTTCTGTCTCTCTCCTTACAGGACGTTCTTTTAAGATGGACCACAGGAGGAATCGATCAAAAGCCATTCCTTAGTAATTTTGCAGAAAGCACGTAATTTAGTATATATGTTGTAAGTGAAGCAAATACAATTATTAACATGATTTTTTTAATCAAACATCTGTTTTATAAATTCATAATTTACTTTCTGGGCATTAATTTTATGTTGAAAGCAAAACAATAAATATGCATTAGCAAATAGGTATTTTTGTGTAATATTTGTATGACTTCTGATCATTTTTCAAATTAAAGTGCCCCCATTATGCTATTTTAAAGTCTCCTAATTGTGTTTTGGAGGTCTACTACAACAGGTTTACATGCATCAAAGGTAAAAAAAAAAAATGTTTAATTTTCTCATAATATACATTGCACATAACCACATTTTTCAATGATTCTCAACTGATTCTGATTAATCAGTCTCTCTAAATCCCTCCTTTCCATGAGCTTCTCTGCTCTGATGTGTCAAACAAAAAAACTGAAAAAATCTGGAGGCTTTCTAAAGCTCAGCGATTGTACACACTGTTAACTAAAGACAGTAACGAACGATGATATCCATTTTTGGAAGAACTAGTTATTCAACCCATACCTCCATCGCAAGGACAACTTGAGCAGGACGTTTCTCAGTGATACACTACTGAGTTTGAGGTACATTATGAGATGTAACAACTGTAAATCCTCACCATCAGCATTAACAAGTGTATGCCGGGTCACCTGAACGATGGCCCAGACAGACAACCCAGGGGAATGGTCCCTGCACCCCCAAACAGTCCAGTAATTTCTATCCACGACATATGTGTGGCGGCGGGCTAGGCCTCCCCGTCCACCTTTGTAAGGTTTTATAACCTGGAAGTTCCCGCCCTACAGGTGAAACTGCTGTCATCTAAGTGAGAGGTCAGTTCTGCCTAGGTATTATCGTGTGCAGGCCACTCTCATTTAATTTAGCTCTTCTGGTTGAGCTGCACTTTATCAGGATATGTGCTATATGCTGATACATTGACCGGTGTTGCCGCTCTGTATTACTTGTGAGTGCTTATTAACATGCACTTATATACATGCGCTTATTCCCGCTTATCTGGGATCCCTGGATATCCTGGGATTCATGAAGTTCCCGCAGGGTAGCCTATGAGCACGCTAGACAGCCTGTTCTAGGTCTGCTAGCTGCTGTACTGCATTGACAATGGATACAAAATGAAGGATAATTTTTTGGCTTCAATATCTCGAGAAGATGAATCTTTCCCGTAGCGTAAACTTACACAATACTCGTCCCCTCATCTAGAGAGAACCGAGGTTATGTTAGGTAACCGATTCGTCCAGAGCAATTCAATCACAGAGGGAACAGAGATATGGCATGAGAGAACATACATGACAAATGAGCTCACTTAAAAAGCTTTTATTAAAACAGGTTTATACTGTAAGTGACAAATGTGTTGTTGAAAGCAGTAAGCCTGAATCATTATATAGGCACATACTGCAAAGACTTCTTAAGTTTGTACATTACTGAGTAATGGCAGCTGGTGCACCTGGTACTTTGTAATGGAAGGGATCAGGATCTATTTTGTTCAGTTGCTCTATGACAGTTTCATACTCTTTTTTCCATTGCTCTGGGGTCAGTGCAGATGGGCTGTTCTCCAGGAACTTATACGCATCTTTAGTCTGCAAGCTAAAGATGCTTTTTGCATGTAGACAGGATTCACCGAAGGCCTTCCAATGCTGGAAGATTTGAGGTACAAAGTCAATCACAGGAAAAAGAATACAATCAAGGTGAAATTATTTCTGCAACTGAATATTTTCTCATTGTCTAAGTTACCCCTTTTGCTGAGTTAATAGATTCCAGAAAGGTCGCCTTCATGTTTCTCTTCAAGATGAAGTCTTCCTTAGCAAAAGTCTCGTCTTTGAGAGCCTCCAACATTACACTCACTGATTCCCAGAACTTCTGAAGCTGAATCAGAATGTTTTGGATTCGGGAAAGGCATTTTTGGACGTCGTTCAGATGGACAGGGTCGGGTATTGAACCTTTGGAATTAATATGAAGCAGACATTAATTATGAGAGATCACTCTGGGGCTTCTGGTGTAAATCAGGGATTGTTTCGAGCACGATTGGAAAAACGACTGGAAAAAGTGAAAGAATCTTACCATTTTCTATTTTCATGGTTGCCAACTTCAGCTGCATGTCCGTCATCCTGACATGGATGCTCCACTCTTTGCTCATCAGACTCGACTTCTCAATGGAGAGTTGAGTCAATTCGCTTGACAGAACCTGGACTGTCGCAGCTGCTTCAGAGTCATCATCGCTTTTTGTAAATAATTTAACAACAGCTTCAATAAATGGTACAAGGGCTGACAAGAAACCCCCATCATTACTTTTTTTAGAAGTCGCTTTGACATGATTATACAGGTCTTGGTTTTTTTGTTTAATCGTTGTCTCAATTTGTATAATTTTCTGATGGTTGTTCTTCAGTTCATCTTCGAGATCTTTCACCGCCTTCTCCTGAGCCTCTATCTCAGTAGTAGTTTGTGCTTTTTTTTCCTCTGTCAGAGACTTTTCAAGAATGACATCACTGGAGCAGGAAGCCACACTGTGGTTGTGTTTCTCATATCTGGCGACAACAGATTTCAGATTAATCGTGAGCTGTGGCAAATTTCGTGGTATACACTGACTACACTTTCTAATGCTAAAATGAAAATTTTGGCAACATTTTGGAACATTTTACCTGTCCACCATTTGTCCCACTTTGTCAACAATTTCAGTGATCCATGCTCTGGCTTTTTCCAGTGACTTAATAGCCAAAATGCTTTCATCCTCTTCAACGGCAATCTTCAGCGCAGGCAGAAGTGTGGAAACCAGGTTTTTACTTGTGGCCGCACACTGAAAGAGAGCACAAATGCTCACATTGTTTATCCACGTTTCATACTTGTACTTTACATAGAAAACTATTTCTCCAAATCAATCTATAAAATATAAAACCTCTATGACAGTTTTGACACCATTTAAAAAAGTGCAGTCAAGATGGACAGTTTAAGAAGGTTCATTTCGGTAGGTTGTGAAAAGTTGTGCAAGCTGGTAAACGGCTCCGCTGTTTCATTCTTTCCTTCACTCTGTCAGAATCTGTATGGTATATAACGCTTTTTACAAATAAACTTGAGTAGAGGGCCGAATTGTGGACTATTTTAACAATGTCTTTAATAACTTTTCGAAGCCGGCAAGTTTCAATCCCTCAAGAAGCCTATGGACTAGTATGCAGGAGGGATCCAGCTCTCAGATTTCATCAAAAATATCTTAATTTTTGTTCCGAAGATGAACGAAGGTCTTATGGGGTTGGAACAACATGAGGGTGAGTAAATACTGACAGAATTTTCATTTTTGGGTGCACTATCCCTTTAAAGGACTGTTCACTGAATTTCTTTGCTTACCCAAAGATGGTTCTTCTATAGCATTGCGGTGAAAACCCACAACTGGAGTCTTCATTTTTAAGAGTGTCAATGGATGTGGTGTGCAATAACAGAAATGGATAAAGAACATTTACCTTCAGCAGAAGAGCCTCAGAGGACCCAAAGAGAAGCTGAGTTTCAACAGCACGCTGTCGGAGAACCCTTTCCAACTTGGGGAACTTTGCCAAACAGAGATAAGAGAGATGGTAGAGGAGAGCGGTGCGCTGAGCAGATGGAAGAAGCTCCTTGATAAAGTCTGGGGTAATTGCGATCACAATTTCTGTAGAATTACGAATGTGATAGTTACAACATGATGGTTTCGCGCAGACGTGTGTCAGTTATTAACATCAAATGTGTGAGAGGTTTACATTTTATCAGTGAAAAACAATTCCCAGTTATTTACCCACCTTGGCTGTCTGACATTTTTTGTCTGTAAAGGAAGTACCTGGAAAACAACAAGACTACCATGAGACATCATCACTATCATGAGGTAAGAATCAACAATAAATGAGAGAGGTCAGTTAAAGTTACCTGTAAGATGAATGAACCTCTCTAAGCAATGGTGATGACTGTGTCAGCATGGGGAATTTATACTGTAAGGCACCTCCTTAAAATGTCATAATGTCCTAACATCATGTCCTAACTAACATGATTCAGATGTTGTATTGTAGCTTTGGGGGATCTGTTCGGGCAAAATGAAACTTGAACATTTCACTTACCACAACTGTTGTCACAATATCCTGGTTAAATGAACATTACTGTAAATCATAAGAAGAGAAACTAAATACAATTCTATTTTGTATTTTAACATGAACTAATTCATTAATATTCTATTTATTAACCTTTTAACTGACTTCTCAACCAAATGGTTGAGCACATTTTGAGTCACTATATTTTATTGAGTGGAGTACCTAACTTAACTCAAACTTATTGAGTCATCTCTATCATCTGGTTGAGGTATATTATGCCAAAAAAAAAAAAGTCAATCAACAGCACTTGCCACAACACTTCTTCTAACATGAATGTCAGAAACAAATAAATCACCCCACCCATGTGAACTGTTTTTGGTGAATTTTTGCAAGCTAAGCATATTTTTTTTTTTACAAATTACACTGTAAGAGCCTTGACTTTACAAAATGATGTTACTTGGTGCTATGACAATAACTTAAGTATATTTTGAATAATTTTTCAAAAACATTCTCAACCAAAAAGTTGATTTGGCACATAACGGTAACTGTCACCCCCCTTTTTGAGAATGCACTATTAAAACTTGGTTGTAATTCAAGTATGCTTTGGAATAAAGACCTAAGTTTAGTCTTGTTTTAAAGAAAACCCTCAGCAGATTATTGCTGAAGTAAAAACGCTTAAAAAAAAATTGATGAAGTTAAAAGTTATGTAAGTTTTAAATTTACATTAAATCAAATATACTGTACTAAATATTTTTTCTTTTATATAAAATATTAGAGCCAGACCGATTTATCGGCAGGCCGATATTATCAGCCGATATTAGCCATTTTCCAAACTATCGATATCGGTAGTTATAATGGCCCATAATTTAATATTTCAAAAATAAAATAAAAACGGACGAAACACGCTTCAACCATGTCATGAGTGTTGCGGAGTTGTATAGTTTGTCCACCAGAGGGCACTCTACACCGTCCCTGTTGGCAACACTCGTGTATAACGCGCCACACATCCTGCTGATAGCTTATAAGGCAATGTAGGGACTAGTTATTATTTTATTTATCAGAACTTTAATATATTTTGATGTTCCTCTGTTGTGACAATAAAAGAAACAAGTTTCTTTTTAAAATGCATTATCATATTATTTTAGTTAAAACTCATAAATAACTACAAATAACTAATGTTAGGGAAATCTGTTAATGTTATGTTGCGTGTTTCTGAAATAAAAAATAAATAAAAAGTATTGGCCGATATATCGGCACATCGGATTTTAAAACCAACAAATATTTGTATCGGTATCTGCCTTCAAAATCCTTTATCAGTCTGGCTCTATAAAATATGTATTTTACGAAATATTTTTAAAATTACTATAAAATCAAAGCAAGTTGTGTTCCAAATTTGAAGTTGATATCACAAAAATTGACCTTCTCATGAGATTTTGAGGGGTAATACCAAAAATGACATAAATTTCATTTAATTTAATTGTATGCATTCTGCTGTAACAAATTAATACATTTCTGTCCAAATATCACTTCTGTTACAAAATATGGAACCTTGAGACTCGGACCTTTCTGACAATGTGTTTTGCCAAGATTAGAAAAGGTTCTGATCATAAATTATGATGGGAAATGAAAAAGTATGGCAAAATATGTGTATGAATTCCAGTGCCATTTATTAACATTAAGTAACAATTGGGTAGAGGCCGATATTTAAAAAATTATGGGATGTGTTAAAAAAAAAATACATTGAGTGTGGTTACTAGCGACATAAAAAGATAAGAAATGCAAACAAAAAAAATTCCATCACTTTTTTCTTGGTGCGGACTTCAAAGTGTTAAAATCAAGTATGAATATTATCAATTTAGTTTCTCAAAAGCATTTTTACATCTATTAAAAACAAACTAAAAACAGTAATTACAGAAATAAAAAGCCAAATTGTGTTTATCTGTTTAAAAAGTGCACATAGTGAAATGTATGTCATTGCAAAGCATGACATATTGTAGAAAATAGTGACATCAAGCACTTTCAACTAATTCTGAAAGAGATTTTTGTACTTTTGTACATGTACCACCATGTAAAATTAAATAAAGCCAAACTAGTTTATAATAAGTGAACAACGCTGGTTTTAAGTTGTTTTTGCATCCTCTGATATCACATGATTTAATTTGCAGGATGTGTGGCTCTGAGTTTGTTTTGTGTTGTGTTGAACTTTCTGTTGGCCCTGCTTGTTATCTACAGGCATCATAACTAATGCTCAATCATCACTTGTAGTGTGAATCTACTTTATTTCACTAACTGCATCACTTTTTCAGTGTTACTTCTACTCTCTATAGGTTGGGAACATAAAAAAACTGAGCTGTGCTAGTTTAATACTAAGGATTTTTCTGTGTACATGTCACAGGCCAATAGAGTCAAGCCATTCGGCAAAGCAGGCCCAGGTGCACATATGAATAGGCCCCTAGAGAAAACTTGATCCTATAGAATTGATAAATTAAAGGCTGATATCGAATCTGCCTTTTCTGTCAGATACTGGGAAAAGCTGTATCCTCACAACTGTGTTTCTTTCTTGAAAGAAATGATATCCCAGATAGCATGTAACCTCTGAAACAATGTTGAGTCAGTGTTGATGTGTCAATGCTGATTACATTGAAATTTGGTTAAGTGATGTTGCTTTAGTATCATTCTTGCACCCTCAGTTAATATTGAAATAATGTTCTGATTTCAACCACAAATGGTATTAATATTGCTTCAACATTACAAAGTGATATTGTTGCAACTTCACTTTTGGACCCTCGGTTAATGGTGAAGCAATGTTGAGATTTCAACCGAAAATCAACGGTAATAGTATTGATTCAACATTACAAAGTGATATTTTATCAACAACACTTTTGCACCCTCAGTTAATGTTGAAAGCATATTGAACAAAAAGAAAATGGTAATGCAATTGAATCAACATTACACTATGATTGATTCTACATCACTGATGCTGAATCAATTGAAATTAACAAAAATAATAAATGGTAATATAGTTGAATCAACGCTACACTATGATGCTGAGTCTACATCACTGCTGTTGAATCAGCTCTTAAATTAACAAGAATAATCTTTGGTAATATGGTTTGATCAATGTTACAATGTGATGTTGATTCTAAATACATTTAGTTAAAACATTGAACATTAAACTGAAAAGAATATCAAACAATGTTGACATCTGATGTACCAAGTTAATGTTGAAACATTAACATTTCAAAAACTTCAGTGGTGTGTCAACAAATTCCTGACCATTTCAAAATTTGGCAAAAACCTTTTAAAATATAAATGACACCTTTCCAGCAGTTGAGTCAATTTATTTTATTCAATCAATGACAAAAAATATATTGAAAGATTATTATTTAAAAAAGAAAGGGGTAGAAATAGGACAAAAGCACTTGGTCCAGGTGGTCCAACAGTTCAGGTTTTTACAAATCTGTCTTGCGTCAGATACACTTCTGCCTCTTTTCCTTTGTGTTCTCTGAAATCTGAAAAAGAAAGCATGATGTTACTCTAGAATGAGTCAATTCAGTTCTCATACATACGGTCACATTGAAGAATGTTAATATACTAAACACAATACGATTGACTTCTTTTTAAAATTTGCTGTATAGAAATTATTCTAACTATGATTATAGTACTATTAAATTCTGTTTATTTAATTTATTTTTCTAAAATCTATGAATGCTTCAATATCAAAAGAAAGCACCGGGGGTGTCCGATTTTAGCTCCAGCCTTAATTAAACACACCTGAGTCAGATAATCAAGGTCATTAGGATCAATGAGAACTTACAGGCATGTGTGTTGGAGCTAAACTCTTCATAAAGAGGAACAAACACCTCCGATAGCCATTAACTACATATCAGTTAATTTTCTGTCAAACTACTTAGTATTCAAGTAACAAGTTTATTTTGTAGAATGAAAGCTTTTAAGTTTTTTTCAATGAACATTTCTTTAAAGGGATAGTTCACTTTGAAATTAATTTTTTAATATGTTTTAGCATACCTCAAGGGCATCCAAGATCTTTGTTTCAACAGTATTTTCAATTTTGATATTTTTAGGTCAAACCATTCTTGCCTGTCAGTCATATAATGGAGGTCTATGGTCACCACCTCAAAGAGCATGCACAGAGAAGTCCAAATTAAACATGATTTAATGTAAGTACACATAAATGGCCTAAGACATGAAATGAGCGGTTTGTGTTCGAAAACGAACAGTATTTATATCGTTTTTACCTCTTGTAATCACAGTCACGTCCAACTGATCTGAAGGCACGGGCGCTTTGGTCTGTGCATGCGCCGGAAGTGATCTCTTGCGCGTGAACGTCAGTCATTGTTTACACAGAGATTTCGGAAGTTTTACCTTTCACTGTAAAGATCTAAACATACTCCTGAAATGTATATATGACTCCCTCCATTTTGGAGTTAAAATAACACTTTTGAAAGTGTGAAATAAATACATGTGAAATACTCATGGAGTACATTTTATCACTGTAAGTGTTCAACCAAAATGGTTGCGCCATACTCGCACTCGGCCTCTACCTAATGTATTGCTCTGAGATGGAAGGTCCCAATGTAACAATATATAGTTGCGCCATACTCGCGCTGATGCCCCTCCCTGATGAATTGTCCTGAGATAGAAGGTCCCACCTCAGGGAAAATCCCCATGGATTATTGGATCTTCTTCTTCCTGCCTGATTAAATTTGACTCAAATTGAGTTAAATGTACAGTCGTTTTTGCTGTGTGGAAAATCAAGCAGGAACGCCAATTTTGGAGTCTCCAAATAAATCCATTCTGCAACTTTTAAATACATAATTCAATTTTTAAAAACGGCTATATTCTTCAGGTGCTTATGTCATCAGTCGACCATAATCGCGCACCGCTCGCGCTCGCGCATGCGCATCTAGATGACACGGTCGGATAAACACACGCATCAATATGTTCCTGGGAGATCGGTAGTTGCAAGTGATGTGGAAGCGCGCAAAAGTTCCAGAAATGTTCAAAAAGTGCCCTGGCCTTGAATGACAAGGTAAGGAAAATAAGGCTAAAGCAAAATTAAATAACCAAGCTAGACTTGGTTGGTATTTTTCTCAGGAGATGTTTTGAGCATTTTACTTCAGACACCGGATTATCAGCAAACTGCCAAGAGAACTGCTAGCTGGCTACTCAAAATAAACTAGCAATCTATTCAGTCAGCCTATTTGTGTTTGATCTGTGTGAATTACTTGAAATATAAGACTTGCTAGACCTACTTTTAGCTACCAAGCAACCTTTCCACAAGGAATAGATTGGTTTTATTTTTTAGTATCAAATCAACCACTTATTTGAGTTAATCAGTACATGACTGATTAACAGTATAGTACATGCGCTAATATTAGTTTCTCTGTTTATCCTGAGGGACCTGCGCCTGGACCCATCCCAACTCATCCTGAAGTGCCGACCTCATCAGTCCTGTGAAGGCCTCACAAAAAAAATAGACACTTAACATGATCTAATAATGTTCAACACTTATATGTAAGATCTAAATCCACAGATAAGATCTTTTGCACTGATAAGAAAAAAAGCAAGCTTGTAGCGCCGGCACGATGGCAACCCAGGCTGGTTATGCAAGCTTGACTTTGCTTAAAGTGCAGTGCAATTGTGAAAATTTTGAGGTAAAATCAAGTGTCATCAACAGGCCTGTACAGGAACTGCTGGCAGAGAACAATCAAATTATTACATTTCTAAACAACAACCACTCAGTTTTATCACAGACAGGTCCAACACATAGAAAGGACGAATCTACCAAATGCCTGTTTAGTGTGAAATATCCTTTTAAGGATGCCTGCCAATCCCCCAAAGACTCCTCCCTCTGTTCTTTGACAATCGTTTTTTATGTCTCTCATTTCCAAACATTTTTAAAGAGGCGCCAGGTTATAAGTTCCCTTTGCTGAGACCAACAACTGCACTGCTCAGAAGTCCATTACTCTTACAGGTAACTTTTACTGACATGCTTCCTCCATCATTGTTGTAGTGATTCTTGTCTCAGTTTTTTTTTTTTTTTTCCCAGACACTAATAACTTTACAGACTAAGAAGAGTGAAGATGGATTGCAGAAGAGGAATGAGGGAATTCATTAAGGAAGGTGAGTAAAAGTTAATGAATTGTTTTTGACCAAGAAAGTGCAAATCAAAAAATAGTGTAGTATTTACATGCTTAATGTCGTGGTATTTGCCACAAGCCTGTGCCAAACCATCATTTAGTATTACATTTGTAATTCTACAGATGCGATGCTCGAAGTGGTAGACGTGGTAGAAGTGATGGAGGAAAATCAACTCGGCTTCTTTCAGGACCTTCTTCCCTCGGGAAAGCGTACGGCTTTGCTCTACCATCTCTCCTATCTCTGTGTGGCTAAGTTCCCCAAGTTGGAGAGGGTTCTTCGAGAGTGTGCTCTTGAAACGCAGAATCTCTTTGCCTCCTCTGAGGCTCTTCTGCAGAAGGTAAAGTCAAAAGTCTTCTGACTTTTCTTTTATTGAAGTAAAACTTTAAGAGTTTTTAAAATCTTAAAATAAGCTGATATAATCAACAGTAGGAATCGAGGATAGATTTGTATTGAATTTGAATTCAGGTAAAAAACAAGAATTGCAAGGTGAATTGAAATGCATTGAAATGAATAGAAATAACAGGGTAGCTTTTAATAATGTAGCCATATTTAATAAATGTATGCATTTCACTGTAATTATTAACTTGAAATGTAATTTAGGAATTCTTTTGAATATAATACACACCTGATATGCAAAATAAAGTTGTTTTTATTTAACTCTGTTCGACTTTTTGTCTTGTGGTGGAGATAAGGTTAATGATAGTTATATCATAAAATATTTATGATAAATGTTTGATATGATGGTACACATTATTGAAGTATGTGATGCTGTTGCCCATGATTTACAGTATATCTCATTAAATTCTAAGACTCTTTGGTTGTGTTGAGAAATTTATATTTGAATTAATATTAATGTTTATTTAAAATTTTGGATGGATTTCCCCAACCACCCGCATATTTTTGCTTCAAATGGCGAAATTCACCAAAAGGTCATGATTTTGGGGCACTATTAATTTTGCATTTTGTTTGTACAATAAAAATGGAACTTAAAGGAGTAGTTCAAAATTTTGCTGATAATTTACTCACCCCCATGTCATCCAAGATGTCCATGTCTTTCTTTTTTCAGTCGAAAAGAAATTAAGGTTTTTGATGAAAACGTTACAGGATTTTTCTCCATATAATGGACTTCAATGGGAACCAAATGGTTCAACGTCCAAATGAGATTTTCAGTGCAGCTTCAAAGGGCTTTAAACAACACGATGAATAAGGGTCTTATCAAGCGAAACGATCGCTCATTAAAAAAATAAAATAACAAATTTTAAGTTTTATAAGCTCAAATGCTCACCTTGCTCTGTTCTGTGATGAACGTTTGTGACTCTCCTGTTCAAACTAGTTCATCAAAATGAACAAATCTTTTTTTCTAGTCATGACTCGGAGAATCCTAGATAAGACCCTTATTCATCGTCCGGTGTTGTTTAAAGCCCTTTGAAGCTGCACTAAAACTCTCATTTGGACCTTGAACGGTTTGGTTCCCAATGTAATCTATTATATAGAGAAAATCCTGGAATGTTTACATCAAAAACCTCAATTTCTTTTCGACTGAAGAAAGAAAGACGCAGACATCTTGGATGACAGGGGGGTGAGTAAATTATCAGCAAAAGTTTTTAAAAGTGAACAACTTTTTTAATTATTCAATATAAAATTATGTATTTAAGTTGGCTCAAAAATCTAAGGGGGCACACATTGCAAGGACATAACATTAAAAAAATTCTTGCTGTCTTTTAGTGTGTGGACACAAGCAACCAAATGGTTTCCTCAATGTTCCCTCGACTGAAACTCGCTGTTGAAAATAATGAAAACATTGAGGCTACGAAGTCTTTGGATGAAGCTAAACAATGGATCGCAGAAATTGTTCACAAAGTGAAACAGATGGTAGACAGGTAACATTTTAGGAAATGTTTCTAAAGCCCTATTCAGACGGAATTAGTTTTAAAAGGGTAGATGGAGTAATGTAATTTTGCCACTGTTTTGTCCCACCGCATAGAACAGCAACTCCCAGCTAACAATTTTAGGTTCTGGGAACGTTAGTTTTTGGTTTCCAGAACGTTCCCTAAAGTTTTCTTAACGTAAATAGAACGTTCCCTTAAGGTTAGGGGAACGTTCTGGAAATTTTATGGGAACGTTCCTTTTAGGAGAACCTAAAAATAACCTACAGGGAACATTCCCAGAACGTTCTTATTTGGTTCCCAAAAAAATAACCAAATAGGAACCATACGGGAACGTTAGGGGAACGTTATGGGAACATTCTGTGTTTGAATGCTTTTTCAAGCGCCTCCATACTTGAAGAAACGCAGAAAACTACTTTTAAACCAACACATTCTCATCCTAGGGCGTCTCATGTAGTGACACTTTTGAAATTTCGTCTAAATCCAATGCACACTGCACCCTTTAGCGTCAATATAACACGCACAGAGCTTTGTTGGGTTATGGGTAGGTTTAGGTCTGGGGTAGGGTTAGGGTTAGACCACTAGGAGGCGCCTTCTGGCCCATATATATCTGCGACTCATATTGGTCGTCGCTAAAGGGTGCCATGTGCCTTGGATGTAGACGAAATTTCAAAAGCGTCAGTATATGACGCCTTGGGATGAGAACGGGCTGACAGGAAATGACTACGCTATCTCACGACCAATTCATACGAATTCGTACGAGTGATTAAAAAGTGGCTAATTCGTACTAATTCATACGACCTCACTCGTACGAATTCGTACGATTTGTCCAAACCCACGTGATGGGTAGGTTTAGGGGTGGGGTCAGGGGTAGGTCATTCGTACGAATTCATACGAATTGGCCAATTCGTAAAATATGTACGATTTAGCAAAAATGTACTAATTCGTACGAGTGAGGTCGTAGGAATTGTTACGAATTAGCCACCTCGTAAAATTTGTATGACTTTTCGTGAGATTGGGTTGGAAATGACGGAATATATACGCACAGGAATTAGTATTATCTGAGGTAATTTTTCCAGACTTTTTACATAAGGTAAAAGTCGCCGTAATCGTTACTGACATTGTCCGTAGTGATTGCTGAGATGGCACATTCGGACGGGACTAAAATAACTGTGAAGCTCTGGTAAGAATCACTTTACCCCACCTCTCCATGTTAAAATAATCGCGTCTGAATAGGGCTTTAGTGTTACACATCAAAAGCATTATGATGAACCCATACAGAACAAAGTTTACTGTGATTGAACTAATGATCTGAAATCTGCCATTATCAGATATGAGAAACACAACTACATTGTGGCTTCCTGCACCAGTGATGTGATTCTTGAAATGGATGAGACAGAAAAACTAAATGCACAAACTACTAAGGAGATAGAGGCTCTAGAGAAGGTGGTGAGAGATCTTCAGATGGAACTGAGGAAAACCTTGGAGGAAATCAGACAAATTGAGTCAAATTTAAACCAATGGCATGTCAAATTTGCTTCTAGAAGACGGTTTGGTTTCAGTTTCCTGGCTGCCGTTGTTCCATTTGTTGGAAACATTATTAAATCCATATTTCAAACTAGACCTTCACCAAACCAAGCTCTCGCCAATGAAAAAGCTCATCTCGCTGCTCAGAAGTCAAACCTGAAAAGCAAGGAGCAAAATATCCAAGTCAAGCTGACTGATTTTCAGCTGAAGTTGGCAAACAAGAAGGCGGAAAAGGGTAAGATTCTTTCAAGATCTGTGTGTGGCAAAAACCTCAGAGTGATCTCTCATGATTAATGTCTGCTTCATATTGTTTTTCAAGGTTCAATACCCGAAACTGTCTATCTGAACGATGCCCAAAAGTATCTTTATCACATCCAGCAAACTCTGCTTCATCATAATATGTTCTGGAAATCTGTGCTAGTATTTCTGGAATCTCTCAGAAGCGAGACCTTCGCTGATGAACACTTCATTGAGGAGAATGAACTGAAGGAGATTGTTCTAAAGCATATTGATTCAGCGCAAGAGGTAACTTACACACTGAGTAAACGTTCAGTTGCAGTTTATGGGAGTTAATTTCATTGCATTTTCTATATTGTGGTTCATTTTGAATTTCAAATCTTTCAGAATTGGAAGGGCTTTGGTGAATCCTGTCTGACGGCAAAGATGGCTTTTAGCTTGCAGAATAAGGATGCGTTTAAGTTCCTGGAGTTTAACCCATCTTCATTGTCACCAGAGGAATGGAAAAGGCAGTATGACGTTGTCAAAGCAGATTTTACAAAAATAGGCTATTGATTAGCACATCATTGGCCTATTTTGTTTTTTCACATTAGCTTATGATGGCTGCCGTTACTTACAGTATATATAAGTACATCCAGCTTACACAATGTTTTAATACAAAGCTGCGTTTAAATGGTCACTGGCTAGCACTTTGGTTGCTAGTGGGCCTTCCCACTAGTTTTCTTATAAAGGTCATGTTGTGAAAACATCTACATTTACATCAACATTTTGGAATCAATATTTCTTTCCACTAAACATTTCAAAGGGTAAATATTATATAAATGGAATCAGAAAATGTATAATATAAAAGTCAATGTGTAAAAATTTGAGCATACATTTATTTTTAAATTAGCATCTTGACTGTAGTTTGATTTATAGACTTGCTGTGGTATTATATGAGGAATTTATAAAGCCAAAATCATGATTAATATAATATTGTTTTAAATGTTATGTTGCTTGTGTTTGTATTGTGTGTAACATGCTTTTTTAAATGGATAAAAAACTGTGCCATTTCTTTCTTCTTAACAACCTCAACAAACAAACTCGACCAATTTTAACAATAGTTCCATTTATCTTTCTCTGACTGAGAGCCTGATTTATACAAAAAAAAGAACAAGAGCAAGTTTAGAAAACCCTTTTACCTTTCTCATCAACAAAACAAAGCAAACAATCTAGCTTAGGCCTACCACTTAGTCAAGACAACTTTATTTATATAGCGCTTTTTACAATACAGATCTATCAAAGCAGCTTTACAGTGATAACATGAAAATAATACAACAAAGTTTGTTTAGAAGAAAATTGCGCAATCGTCCACCTTAAAGGGCACCCATTATGCCCCTTTTTACAAGATGCAATATTTGTCTCGGGTGTCCCAGAATGTATTTGTGAAGTTTCAGCACAAAATACCCCACAGTTAATTTATTATAACCATTTTAAAATGTCATTTTTGGGGCCTGTTTTAAAAAGAGCTGTTTTGGTGTGTACCACCTTAAATGTAAATGAGCTGCATATCCTCACCCTGCCTTTGGATGAGGGCGTCACTTGCATACCTATGGCAGTCGGTCTAAGCAGAATGGATGAGAGTGAGAGACCCGCTGTCATTCAGCCGTACATGTTTGAATCAGAATATCAGACCTGTCAACACTTCCGTTATTCCCGGGTTTCTCACGTGTTTTAGCCCTATCTCCCGGACCACTCCCGATTTGTTATTTCTCCCGGGAAACTCGAAACAGTAAGACACTTACAATACTGAGCCCCGAACAAAGGGAAAACTCAAGCTTAAAGGGTTAGTTCACCCAAAAATTTAAATTCTGTCAGTATTTACTCACCCTCATATTGTTCCAACCCCGTAAGACCTTCGTTCATCTTCGGAACACAAATTAAGATATTTAAGATATGAAGATCGCTCCTGCATACAGTCCATAGGCTTCTTGAGGGAATGACACTTGCTGGCATCTAAAAGTCATTAAAGACATCGTTAAAATAGTCCAAGTGACTACAGTGGCTCTATCTTAAATTTATCAAACGACGATAGATGAATCGTGGTCTTGCATATGTTAGTCCATTTTTGTTCTCCACTTTCTGTCTTTGTATTAAGCTGGATCGTCGATGTGACTTTTTTACACAAGCTCGGTTTCCTTTCTTAAAGGTCCATAGCTACAATCTTTTTGACACAAATGATAAAGTTTTACTCAAATAACTGGTCTATTGAGCAATAATCCCTTATGTTTGTTATTCTGTGACAGAACCTCACACCGATTTGCTGGCGACCATTTTTTTCACTTGATATTTGCATAAAGTCGATGCAAATATTTTTGATGCTCTCGACCGCTCTCAACACTTTCTCTGGCGACTGTCAATCCCACAATGCAATGCGAGAACGTGAAGCTCAGCTTTCTGGAGGAATTAATTGAAAACTCTCTTTCTGCATCCATCCATTCTGCACTTTTTTGGAGTGGCACGTACTCCACAACTATTTGAGGGTGTTCACACAGGATACATCAAATGAAACTTTATAAACTGGAACATTTTCATGCAATTATATATTTGTCCATTGGGTGACTCTCTTACATTCTATGTTAAGGGCATCTGGATACTGAGACAAGTGGTCTGTATTGGTAATTGGGAAGCACAGTTTTGCATGATACTAATAATTGATTCATCATGCTGACTGTGCTTATTGCATTATTATGTTTTGTTAATCATGTTTAAACATGATTCATTGGTAAAGAGTGACCTTCAATGGAACAATAATGACAATTACAGTATGCGTGTGCTTCATATTTGTATGCTGTGAACTTGAAAGAATAGGACACCACAGGAAGCTAATTGGAAGCAATGTTTATCCAATGGACCAGAATATCCAGTGCATCCGTGCCAAGCGTGCCCTCGGTCAGGAAATAATACTAGATGCAATGGGTTGAGTCGGGAGAGGCAAACAGATCTATCTGTGCGTCCCCGAACTGCATCGTCCCAAATCAGCTGCACCGACTGGGGATGGAGTCGCCATTCTCCAGGGAGGGGCCGAAGCCGCGAGAGCTCGCCGGCTGCACAGTTCAGGACTCCGGGAATATAAATGGCATGAAGCAACCTCAGATGCTTCTGACTCCATATGAGGAGGTGGAATGCGGTAATACATACGGTGCGCAGACCACGTTGAGGGTTGATGTACGCTAGAGTTGGGGTATTGTCTGAACAGACTAGTACATGCTGACCCTTGAGCATGGCTCGGAAGTGGCGCAGGGCGAGCTGCACAGCCAGCAACTCGAGGCAATTGATGTGCCATAGGCGCTGGGGTCTTGTCCAGGAGCCCGCGGCAGCATGTCCATTGCACATGGCACCCTAGCCCATGGTGGAGGCATCTGTCGTTACGACAACATGCCTGGAAGCTCGTCCCAGGGGCACTCCGGCCCGTAGGAAACTGAGGTTCGACCACGGGATGAAGGTCTGACAGCAAGTCGGAGTAACTGGTATTCGGAGAGTGCTGTGTTGCCATGCCCACCTTGGGACTTGGGCGTGAAGCCAAAGCTAAAGCAGTCTCATATGAAGCAATCTGAGCGGCGTTGCCGTGGCTGCAGATGCCATTTGCCCCAGAAGTCTCTGAAAAAGTTTCAGTGGGACCGCACTCTTGCCCTGGAACTCTTTCAGGCAAAAGCCAGCAGTGACTGCGTGCACGCTCACTCGTAAGCTGCGCGGACATGGCGACCGAGCCAATATCCATACCGAGAAAAGAGATCCTCTGCACAGGGAAAAGTTTGCTCTTCTCCCAGTTGACCTGAAGGCCCAGACGAGCTAGGTGCCAGAGCACTAGGTCCCTGTGTTCGTAAACCTGATCTCGAGAGTGAGCAAGGATCAGCCAGTCATCGAGATAGTTCAGGATGCTAACCCCGTGTTCCCAAAGGGGAACAAGGGCTGCCTAGGCAACCTTCGTGAAGACACAAGGAGACAGGGCTAGCCCGAAAAGGGGAACCATGTACTGGTATGCCTGACCCTCAAAAGCAAACTGTAGGAACGGTCTGTGTTGACGGAGACATAGAAGTAGGCATCCTTCAGGTCGATTGCTGCAAACCAATCCTAGGGCAGCACACATTCGAAAATGTGTTTGGTGGTGACCATCTTGAACGGCAGCCTGTGAAGGGAGCGGTTCAGAACACGCAGAGCCAGGATTGGCCGTAACCCACCGGTTTTCTTCGGGACAATGAAGTACGGGCTGTAGAAGCAGGACCTCATTTCGGCTGGAGAGACAGTCTTGATCACACCCTTCGCCAGCAGGGTAGCAACCTAGACCCAGACGTGGACTCGTGCTCGGAGATGCCAGGGGAAGGAGTGGCCCAGCTACCAACTCTGAGTCCCATCTCTGAGCGGCTCATCTCAAGAGGCACTGGCTCTGCCTCCGGCTCTGGAACGGGCACTGGCTCTGTCTCCGGCTCTGGAATGGGCACTGACTCAGCCGTGAAACAGTCTCTGACTGGGCAGACGGGACGTGAACAGTCTCTGACTGGGCTGACTGGCTGTGTCTCTTCCTTCTCCTTCTCCAGACCCCCGGACTCAGGACCACCGGAACCAGGGCTACTGGAACAGGGACCACCGGAAGAGGGACCACCAAAAACAGGGATCATCTCCCGACTACATCCTCCTCTGTGACCTCCGCGGGTCTGGCGAAACTTAACCAACCGGGTCCCCTTAAAAAATTCCCTTCTCTCCTGCTCGGTGGCTGGGGAAGAGATGTTACAAAACATACCGCTGGATTCAGGTTGATTGAGTCCTTCTGTCACAAAACACACACAGGGAACAGAAAATCCAAATGCAATAAATTAATTTAAATAAGGGTAATCTAAAATCGTAGTCCTCCAGGCATGGGTCCAAATCCAAATAATCAATCCAAATATAAGAGCAAGAACCAGGCAGAACGGGCATCAGAAGTGTGGGGAAAATATACAAGGGCTCTGAACAGACAGGGTATAAATACACAGATACTAACAGGGTGAGTGAAAACAGCTGCCTGCGATAATCAATGATGACGGGAAACAGTTGAGTGCAATGAACAGTGATAGGTACAGACAAGGATTGTGGGGAATGCAGTTCCAGAGTGAATGGTGACAGTATGGGGAAAGAGACCTCTAGTGGAAACTTAGGGAAACAAAAACCAGAAACTGTGACAGTTTCGCTTGATAAGACACTTAGGGGCCGTTTAAACCTGGCCACTTCATGCGTTTTCTGTGATCGGATAGCTATCCGATCGTAAAAAGACCAGGTGTAAATGCCCCCCGAAACGCATTTGAGACGGATTTGAATCCGATCGCTCAAACCACTTCAGGAGGTGGTCTGGGCCGCATTCCAGACGAACCTGGACATGTGTAAATGCATCTGGTTGTTGAAACCACATATGTAAATTTTACTACTCCCAAAAATGCTAAAAAATAAAAGCGTGAGAGCGTGTTATAGGGTATATATGTCATGTTATTTTAGTCAGATATGACGATGCTACTGCGACACGCATCACCTCAGATGAGCAGCTGACCACCTATCATGCCAACATGCCGCAATCTATCGCAAATCAAAGTGAAAGTAAGTCGCAGACGCTTAACACTACCATCTTCAATAAAAGTAAAGAAACAAAATCTTACCAGGGCTGTTGCCGCTGTCTCTTATTGCTGTCTTTGCTAATTTTGAAATTAGCCGATGATCAATAAAATTCAGCTCATATCTGTTGCTTTCGGTGACGTGCACTTTATTAAATCTACATATAGCGCGGGAATTGAAGATCGGATTTATATCCGTTTCGCAAAAACACATTTATGTGACCAGGTGTAAATGGAATCGTTAAGATAAATCAGAAAGCTATCCGATCTGAGAAAACGCATGAAGTGGCCAGGTGTAAACAGCCCCTTATTCATCATCTGGAATCGTTTAAACCCTTTTGAACAGTTTGCACTGAAACTGTCTTTTGGACCTTAAACCATTTGGTTACCAGCAAAGTGCATTATATGGAGAAAAATCCTGGAATGTTTTCATCAAAAACCTCAATTATTTTTGACTGAAGAAAGAAAGACATGGACATCTTGGATGGCATGGGGGTGAGTAAATTATCAGCAAAAGTTTTTTTAAAAGTGAACTACTCCTTTAACTGTTATACTCTCTTGAAGCTAATTCAATCCAGCTGAATATCTCTAATTGATAATCTGGGTGAATGTTTGTTGTAATGTGAGCACTGAAGATAGCAATGTGCTGAAACATCTGCTTGTGCTTGTAATTCACATACACCATGCACTTTTTGCACCATGCAGTTTATAGTTTTTTAATTATTATTATTATTATTATTATTATTTATTTTGCTTGACTGATTTAGCCTGGACTGATCTCAAATCTCAAAAATGTTTCTGTATGTTCCCCGCCACACACTGTTGCAAAGAATATACAACAGATCTTTGCATGCTGCACATTTGTGTGTATGACACTTTTTATTACTATTTGTCTCTACTTAGAAACACTACTTGTGATGATCTTGAATCCATCATGTGACTTTCTACATTTAACACCTGTATTATGGTGAATAATAAACATATTGTATTGGTATATTAATATTAAATCCACTTCCAGTTATTTTTAGCTTCATACACTGCTTGCTATTAAAAAAAATGCATGGTCGTAATAAGAAATACACTAGTTTGTGGCTCAAATAAATGTATTTGTTGTTCTTCTGTTCATAGTGTGGCATTATGATCTACATAAGTGTATTTTAAGATAAATTTGGATAAAATTTGGATAACTTAAGAACCAGTAGTATCTTAAATGATCTGCCAAGCAATAAGACATTATACTGTATAAATTTCACATGTACATTGTTCTCTTCTTCATGCTCCGGTGTTGTCCGTGTTATGCTGTCCTAGCTCGTCGTGCTTTAGTTTATTGATTTCTTATTATATTTGAATTATGTATATTTGGCTGAACAACCCCTGCATGACAGTATCCAGTTGAAAATAAAATAAGGTTTATACAATTCAAACAATTCAGAGGGAACAGAGAAACGGCATGATAGAACATACATGACAAATGAGCTCACTTAAAAAGGTTTTATTAAAACAGGTTCATAAATATATTCAAAGCAGTAAGCCTGAATCATTATAGGTTTATACTCTGTTTTTACTGTAAAGACTTCTTGGGTTTGTTCTTTACTGAGTAATGGCAGCTGGTGCTTCGGGATTGAAGGGATCAGGATTTATTTTGTTCAGCTCCTCTATGACAGTTTCATACTCTATTTTCCATTGCTCTGTGGTCAGTGCAGATGGGCTGGTCTCCAGGAACTTATACGCATCTTTAGTCTGCAAGCTAAAGATGCTTTTTGCATGTAGACAGGATTCACCGAAGGCCTTCCAATGCTGGAAGATTTGAGGTACAAAGTCAATCACAGGAAAAAGAATACAATCAAGGTGAAATAATTTCTGAATATTTCCTCAATGTCTAAGTTACCCCTTTTGCTGAATCAATAGATTCCAGGAAGATCTCCTTCATTTCGCTCTCCTCGATGAAGTGTTCATTAGCAAAAGTCTCGTCTTTGAGAGCCTCCAACATTACACTCACTGATTCCCAGAACTTCTGAAGCTGAATCAGAATGTTTTGGATTCGGGAAAGGCATTTTTGGACGTCATTCAGATGGACAGGGTCGGGTATTGAACCTTTGGAAATAACATGAAGCAGACATTAATTATGAGAGATAACTCTGAGGCCCCTGGTGTAAATCAGGGACTGTTTCGAGCATGATTGGATACTTCTAAAGTGAAAAAATCTTACCATTTTCTATTTTCATTGTTGCCAACTTCAGCTGCATGTCCATCATCCTGACTTGGATGCTCCACTCTTTGCTCATCAGACTCGACTTCTCAATGGAGAGTTGAGTCAATTCACTGGACAGAACGTGGGCTTTCGCAGCTGCTTCAGAGTCATCGTCAGCATTTTTAAATAAGTTGGCAATGGCTCCAACAAATGGTACAAGGGCTGACAAGAAACCCCCATCATTGCTTTTTTTAGAAGTTGCTTTGACATGATTATACAGGTCTTGGTTTTTTTGTTTAATCGTTGTCTCAATTTGTATAATTTTCTGATTGTTGTTCTTCAGTTGATCTTCGAGATCTTTCACCGCCTTCTCCTGAGCCTCTATCTCAGTAGTACTTTGTGCTTTTTTTCTCTCTGTCTCAGCCTTTTCAAGAATGACATCACTGGTGCAGGCAGCCACACTGTGGTTGTGTTTCTCATATCTGGCGACAACAGATTGCAGATAAATTGTGAGCTGTAGCAAATCAAATTTTCATAAAGACATGTGTTCCAGAAAAAAAAAATTCAACAAATCTTACAACAGTTTCTAAAATTTTGGCAACATTTTGAAACATTTTACCTGTCCACCATCAGTCCCACTTTGTCAACGATTTCAGTGATCCATGTTCTGGCTTTTTCCAGTGACTTAATAGCCAAAATGCTTTTATCCTTTTCAACGGCAACCTTCAGCGCAGGCAGAAGTGTGGAAACCAGGTTTTTACTTGTGGCCGCACACTGAAAGACAGCAGAAATGCTTACAGTGTTTATCCACGTTTCACACTTTACATAGAAAACTATTTCTCCAAATCAATCTATAAAATATAAAACCTCTATGACAGTTTTGACACCATTCCCTATATTGTGTGTCTCGTGACCGGTTCAAGTGCCAATTAAGAGTAATAAATAAGTTCAGTAAAGATGGACAGTCCTCAGAAGGTTCATTTCGGTAGTTTGTGAAAAGTTGTGCAAGCTGGTAAACTCATTCTGTCATTAATCCATGATGATTACATGATAGGTGGGTTTGGTCTAGGGCTCTGCTTTTTCATTCTTTCCATCACTCAGTCAGAATCTGTATGCTATGTAACGCTTTATCAAATAAACTTGAGTAGAGGGGCGAATTGCAGATCTGGTGATCAAGCTTTCTTAATATTTTTATTGTGGTGTTGTTGTATAATGGAGAGATAAAGTGTTGCACATATTTAAATAATCATCTAAACATTGCAGATTTCTTGCCAGTATTTAAAATGATTTCATAACTACCATATCTCTTTCCGAAGAGAATGGTGGAAAATGTTAAGAATTAAGGTAAACAGATCTTGTGCAATATAACAATGCGCTCATCTCTTGGACTGATAGTTATTCACTCTTCAAAACAACGGTTCTTTATTGGCTTCAAATGCTAATTTTCAAAAATCTATGGAACTTTTTCTTTTCACAAAAGGTTCTAGTGGTTTTAAAAAATATATTATTCACATGGCTCTTTAATGAACTGTTTACTGCATTTTTTTGGTTACCCAGATGGTTGTTCTATAGCATTGCGGTGAAAACCCACAAATGGAGTGTGATGTGTGATGTGCAATAACAGAAATGGATAAAGAACATTGGCTTTACCTTCAGCAGAAGAGCCTCAGAGGACCCAAAGAGAAGCTGAGTTTCAACAGCACGCTCTCGGAGAACTCTTTCCAACTTGGGGAACTTTGCCAAACAGAGATAGGAGAGATGGTAGAGGAGAGCGGTGCGCTGAGCAGATGGAAGAAGCTCCGTGACAAAGTCAGGGCTACTTGCAACCTCAATTTCTGTAGAATTGCATATGTGATAGTTACAACTTGATGGTTTTGCGCAGACGTGTCAATTATTAAAAACATTAAAAATATGAGAGGTTTACATTTTATCAGTGAAAAACAATTCCCAGATCAAATTTTTACCCACCTTGGCTGTCTGACATTTTTTTGTCTGTAAAGGAAGTACCTGGAAAACACTGAAAAACAACAAGACCATCATGAGACATCATCACTATCATAAGGAACAAGAAACAATAAATGAGAGAGGTGAGTAAAAGTTACCTGTAAGATGAATGAACCTCTCTAAGCAATGTTGATGACTGTGTCAGCATGGGGAATTTATACTATTAGTCACCTCCTTAAAATTTCATCATGTCCTAAAATTATGTCCTAACTAACATGAGTCAGATGTAGTATTGTAGCCTTGGGGGATCTGGTTGCACAAAACGAGACTTGAACATTTCACTTACCACAACTGTCATTAATATCAAGTTTCATTTTTATTTCAATCTCCTCACCTTAAAAGGAGATTCATTCTGTGCACTGTTTTTCTGGAATGAGGATGCAGTTTATATATCTAATGTAAATTCACGCCCCAGTTACATTTACTGTTGTCACACGTTCCTGATTATATCAAAATTATATTTTGTATTTTAACATGAACTAATTAATTAATATTATATTTATTAAAATCAAGTATAAATCTCATCAATTTAGTTTTTCAAAACCATTTTTGCATCTATTAAAAAAACTAAAAGCAGTAACTACAGAAATAAAAAGCTTAAATTATGTTTATCTGTTTAAAAAATGCACATAGTGAAAGGTATGTCATTGCAAAGCATTACATATTGTAGAAAAAGCATGACATATTGTAGGCCGCGAGGGCAGGGATGGACTATTTGGAGCGTCTGATTCGGATCCTGACCATGCCTGTGCTCGTTGTTCCAGAGCCGGAGCCAGTGTCCGGTCCAGAGCCAGAGCCGGTCCAATTATCTGGAGCCTCTGGCACGGATCCTGGAAAGACCCTTTAGACCTTTTGTGTCCCTGGTTCCAGAGTCGGAACCAGTGCCTGTTCCAGAGCCGGAGACAGTTCCAGAGCCAGAGCCAGTGCCTGTTCCAGAGCCGGAGCCAGTGCATGTTCCAGAGCCGGAGCCTGTACCTGTTCCAGAACCGGAGCCATTGTCTGTTCCTGAACCGGAGCAAGTGTCTGTTTCTGTGTTTGTGTCTGTCCTTGTGGCCATTACTGTTCTAGTGGATGTTCCTGAGCTGGTGTCTACTGTTCCTGAGCTGGAGTCTGCTGTTCCTGAGCCAGTGTCCGTTCAAGAGCCGGAGCCAGGGTCTGTTCCAGAGCCAGAGCCAGTGCCAGTTTCTGTTCCAGAGTCACTGTCCTGGCCACCCAAAGGGTCTTCCCCGCCCTGGCTGCCTGTGGGGTCTTCCCCGCCCTGGCCGCCTGATAGACTGTCTGCTTCGCCCTGGCCACCCGGTGGACTTTCAGGTTTGCCCTTGCTGTCGGCTAAGCCCTCACCCTTTGTTCCTGTTTCCCTTCATGGACCTGGCCCACCATCCCTCCCCCTGATCCTCCAGCGTTCTACCTCCCTCCTGGACTCTTGTTTTGTTCGTTTTTTGTGGGTCTTGAAACATCTGGTAGCCGCTCCGTAGAGAGGGGTTATGTCACAGTGTCTGGTTTGTGTTTCCCTGGGTGTCCACTAGAGGTCTCTTCCCCATACTGTCACCTTAATTACGCTATATGCTCTCATTGACAAATGCTCTGCATACTCAGAGCAACCAGAGCACATGTTCATATGTTCACACATGTTCTAATTTTTTTCATAAACACAGCGTCGTCTCAAGAGTACACACGAAACCACTGAAACCGTCTGAAAACGATGTGCTATGCATGCCAGACCAGTATGTGGCACTGTAATTCTGCCACAGAGATACACTAAACAAGGAGAAGAAGAATTTGAGCATGCGCATAAACTTGAACGCTCTGTACGAACCCAACACAAGGTGAAGACGAAGATTGCTCACCATTGTAGCATAGGAGCAGAAGATTTTGCTTTAGTAAAGCTAATAGGCTTAGTAGCTTCTACAGCATGAACACAAGCATATAGTCCACCATTGTTGTTGCTGTTATGTGATGTAGCGATCTGTGAATAATGCTGACTAGTGGTGTGATGACATCATTGTTTCAAAAAATGTATGGATTGGCCGTACGGTATCGGTTTTGGATTTATCCACTCTGGGACCTGGTTTCAAAAACTTACGGTTTCAGTGTCCCAAAACTGGGGTCTCGACCTGACTGCAGTTCGTCGAGTCAGCGTCATCCCTGAAAACCCAGATGTTACCCACCAAGCCTCTAAAAGCTACATCAACTTTGGTGGGTAAAGCGTATTCAGCAGTAGGTCAGGCAGCAGCATACTTACACACCATGTCTATTTTCCAAGCGTATCAAGCTGACCTGCTGAGGGACATTTCTGATCAAGAGGAAGTAACCGCTGACACAATTCCGTGAATTGTGGTGCACAACAGATCCACCGGGCCACCAAGGAGACGGCCAAGTCAGTGGGCCGTTCTATGGCATTCTGGTGGGTACGGAGTCCCATTTATGGTTACATCTTTCAGAGATAAAGGATAGAGTTAGTTCTGTTCTTCTGGACGCCACGCTATCACCTTCAAGTCAGCCATAAAGAGGGTAAAACTAGGCCAGTAACTCACAGTGAAACAGAATTGGAGATTTGCAAGCCCTGCCGGTGGCTCCTTCATGTGTGTAATTTGCACCTTGTACGGTGAAAGCATTTCTACACTCGGTCAGAGTAAAGTCCTAAGGTCCCTACTAATGTTGCGGGCCCAATGTGCTGCATGCTTTTTGCCCTCCACCTTTTAATACCCCAGATCAGGAAAGACTCAATCTGTTATGTTTCATTAGGACCTTCACAGAGCTGCCCTGTGGCGTAGATCAGAGCAGTTATTTGTCTGCTTCGGTTCAACTCAGAAATGTTTCCCTGCATCCCCTGCATTAAGACTATCTCACTTGCTTATGAAGCGGCGGGACAGCCTTCTCCTAAGGCTGTTCATGCCCATTCTACCAGGAGTATGGCTGCCTCTACGACTTTAATTTCGTGTGTTTCCCTTCAGGATATTTGTAATGTGGCAGGCTGGTCCTCACCACATACATTTGTCAGACCACTCCTGGGGCTAGGTTGCTTGCTTCTTAGTGTGCGCAAGGACTACACACAGAACGTGCAGTCGTCATCATGGCATAGTGGGTTCCCACCGGATCTCAAATGCAACTTTGTCTCTGACAAAAGGGGATGTCTCAGGTTGTGTATGTAACGTTCTGTTTGCATCCTAAAGGAGGGAACAGAGGACGTAGTCGACGGTCGACTGAATGGGGATCGTGTCAGAGAGCCAATGGTCTTTGAGTACTATTGAACGAGCCAATGTAATTGGGCGTGTGTGATTCGCATCACACACTCCGCCCCCCGCACGCGGGTATAAATGCGGAAGTGGATGCACGCACTAGTTGCTTCTTCGCCGAGGAGCCGAGAGTAACCCGAAGTCAGCGGTGATCCAGCTATAGTGGCAAGGGGACTATGTCCTCTTACGTTACGTTGCATACGCAAACAGGATGTTCCCTTTAAGTCGATAACGTCGGAGGTAGTCGATGGTCGACTGAATGGGGATAACCTTTGAAAACGCCACTAAAGCTGCCATCTTCCAGTGCCTAGACAAAAGCCTCCTGATATCCTCGCAATTTTAAGGCGGGGAAGGACAGGATTAAGCCAGAGAAGTCAATGCTGTTCCTACAGGACCACTGGGAAAGCGTTCCCTGTACATTGGAAGGAAAGGACGCTGCGGAAACCACATCCAACCAGGAGGGAGGTAACATGGAGAATACACATATGAACTGGGTGGAAGACAGGGCACTATGACATATGGAATGTCACTGGGGTGGCTCCAGCCTATGACTGGGGGAGACTCACCGGACAGTGATGGCAGAGCAGACTCGGAATTTTAACCGAATTGAAGGCAGCCACCATCAGTGGGCCAACTTTGCTTGGAAACAGCCTTCCCTCTCTGCTGAATCCAACAGATTGGAGTTGGTCTGAGGACCAAGGCTTGCGTTCTGTACACGTCTAACCGCTATGAAGCAGACAGACAGAGAAGGCTGGGCTGGGTCTGCCTCCTCCTGGGCAGCCCTTGCAGGCTCACCACCTGCTTCTATTGCGGGAGAGGAAGGAACCTTGGGCGCAATCTAGGCCGGAGTTTCAGCTCGTGAGAGTATCCGGCGTGATCTCCAGGCACAATTCGTTGACTGAAAGCGTCCCTACCCTCTAGGAGAGACCATGCGAACAGGAGAACTGTTTTCACCGAATTTTTTAACTCACTGCCTGCAGTGGCTCTGGGGCGATCTTTGCAGTGCATTTCACCTTTGGCTAAGCCACGCCCTAGAATTTAGATTGACCAATCACAGCGCAGCCAAGAACGAGCTCCCACAGAGGTCGGACACTCGATCTCTGCAGTGCATTTCACCTTTGGCTAAGCCACGCCATAGAATTTAGATTGACCAATCACAGCGCAACCAAGAACGAGCTCCCACACAGGTCGGACACTTTTTCACAGCGCTCTATTGACTTTCAACACAGGCGTCTCATATTTTTGGTCTCGGCAGGGTATACCGTCATAATTTTTAGCAAAAATATGGTTAAACGTTGTGCCTCGGACATTTGTATCACAGATACGCGTTTCCCAGAGAGGTTGGAGGGGGGTGTCTGTTTTTTCCCTTCCCAAAACCGAAGAAAAATCCTGACAAGTGTCGTCTTTGGATTAACATTAAACTGTGTGGATGTCCTCAGTCAGCTAAACCCCGCAAAGATCAACAAGCACATATTTTTTACTTCTAACCTTACTGTGAGTGTGAAGTAATATTAGTTAGACCATTTTATAATGTTTTAGGTTCTGATTTTGGTTCTCATACCAGTTGTTGATACACTAGCACACACTGCTAATAAATACAACGTTATACTCGTGTAGTCCGTTTGCTTTATAATAACGATTATAGAAGTGAATAGAGACCTACCCAGCTTGCATGAACAGTGTTGCGCCCTGATATTGTTAGTCCCAGGCTCCGTCTCGATTAGTAGGAAATGCGGTGGTTCATTTTTTTGATTGTGACCGATAACGTTATGCTTTTGCCTCTATTTTTGATGCCTTGTTGTTTCTTGCGTTTCACATGTATGTCTTGAATATAGCATTCGAATGCATATTGCAGCCCCTTTTGCCTACTTCTATCGGACACTTTATTTGCTGCTTTATAAAAGTTTGATAACATTTCAGCAGGAAGCTGTTACAGCATAAGCCACGCAGAGATGAAGTTTGACGGATGTAGCAACAGTAACTAAGGGGGGCGGGGCTTAGCCAAAGGTGATTTGCGCCAGAGATAAGGCCCAAGAGGATAAAGGGGAGCTCAAGGAATTTTCCTTGGCTCCCTCAGGAACCTGGCGATCTGGACGTACTCTCCATGCTTTAGACAAACGGGTCGGCGCGTATGGTTGGGTTGCGGAGAGTTCAGGTTACGGAGAGTTTGTGAGTTATAACGGAAATCATTATGAACATCAGCTATGCTAATTATTTCCCATCTGCCTTTCTGCTGTTATCTCGGGAAAAATGGCGTTCGTCAGGTCCAGTTTTGTGTCCAGCCTCTCACGGGGATTTCGGATGCCCCAACGCCTGTGATGAGACGACTCAACGCCTGTGAAGAGACGACTCAACGCCTGCGATATGTTATGGCGCCGTTTGATTCATAAACAATATTTATATTTAATATTTATATTTAAACAATATGAATGTAAGCCAGAGGAGAACTGGCCCCCGACTGAGCCTGGGTTCTCCCAAGGTTTTTTCTCCATCCAATCTGATGGAGTTTGGTTCCTTGCCACTGTCGCCTTGCTTTTGGCTTGCTTTGAGCTTGCTCAGTTGGGGTTATTTAGTGTTTAGCAATGTTGTTGATCTGTGTTGTGCTACTTTCATGTTATCACTGTGAAGCTGCTTTGATACAATCTGTATTGTGAAAAGCGCTATATAAATAAATGTGACTTGACTTGACTTGACTTCTGCAACACAATGTGCGCCAATATAGGCAACATCATTTAGAGGGGGAGGGAGGAGGACAGCCTACTCCACCCAGCTCGCAGGAAAAAGAGCACTGAAATGATCGAAAGCTTTCAGGATCTCCTCACGGAGAGAAGACTCACTCAACGACTAGGTTCCACTCCTAAGCGCAAGCACACTAACACTTCCTAAGGGAGTGCAGAAGTGATGGTAACTATCACATGTTTATCCTGAGATAGCCACCTGAACCTCTGCGTTCACTATAGGACGAGGCACGGATGCCACTGCAGTCAGAGGTCGCCCAGGCCTCCGTTAAAGCATGCCCTTTGTACATGGCCCCTCAGATGGTGATAGTGGACCTCGTTCTAGGAGCGGGTTGCCCGGAGAAACAAAAGATCTGATCACAGACTGAGGGTTTGGCGGCCGTCCGGGGTGATCTGTTGTCACATAGGGCATGCGGCTCTTCCATGGTCACCTCAGAACTCAGACATGAAGCTAGTGCTGAAGCGGTCTAGTATGGAGGAATCCAAACGGCTGCATCTGCCATTTGCCACAGGAGCCTCTGAAAGTTCTTTCAATAGGACCCTTTCTCACTTCTAATAACACCAGCCGAACACACTCTTACTTGAAGAGACGTGTAGAACTGAGTCCTTCTCCAAACTGAAAAAGAGATACTCAGCCCATAGCCGAGAACACTCTCCCAGTTGACCTGAAGACCCAACTGGCTATGGAGCACTCAAAGGGTAGGACCTTGTACTGATACTTCGCACCCTCAACGCAAGAACACAGAATGACCTGTGGAGCGGAGGGATCGAGATCTGAAGTACTGTCCTTCAGGTCGAACGCTGCAGGCCATCTAAGGGACGGAGCATTTGGAAATGCACCTGTGTAACAGCTGAACGGAAGCTTTCGAAAAAGGGCCCATTTCAGTTGACACAGGTCTAAGATATCCATGACCCACCACTCTAGGGTACAATGAAATTCGGGTTAAAGAAACCAGTTTTCATATCGGCTGGAGGGAAGGCTACATCGCATCCTTCACCAGTAGGACACGATGTGCGCACACAGGACAGGAGCAACACTGCGTGAAAAGAGCTGTAATCGGGCATGTAAAACTCCTGAGTACTCCTGTGTACTCCACAAATAAACGTGTGTATACGGGAGTTTGCTGTCCCGTCACACAATCCCGAAAACTCCTGGATATGTACCAAGTTTGGGGCACAGCAGGGAGCCACTAGGGCCATCAGTTGCCATGGTGAATAATCCCCAGGTCGGAGTCAATGCAAGGGAACATTAGCATTTCACACCTTTGGGACACAAGGCAGTGGCCTCCTTCAATTGGTCAGAGATCTTACATAGGATTGGGTGCTCAATGCTTTGTCCCTCTTCTAAACCCCCACACTATTGGTCCAGTTTATGGCTTCATTTGGATTTATTATTACTCATTATTAATATTCATTGTCATTGGTGTTCATGTTATAATGTCAAGACAATCAGATAGACAAAGTTGAGTTTGTTATTTTTATTATTTGTAACACTGGGCACATGACATATATATTTATATACACACAGTCAAAACTCTATAAATAAAAAAAAACATTAGCACAGAATACATTTCACTATTAGTCATACAATAAATAACCCCATATAATATATAAGGCCTGTGTATAATATATGTAAAACAATATAATAACCCGAACAACCCACACCGACTTTCCATCCAATATGGCATCCTACTCTTCAGACATGTGGTCAACTGTTGCAGTCTTCCAGATAGCTGCCTCTTCCTCTGTCTGGAGAACCCCAGTCCTGCAGCTCAGTAGCTGCAAAATGGGAGGGAAAAAAGTAATTACACCACTGAAAATATCAAATGTGTTGGATGGGAGCCTCTCCAGGCTGAGGCTTTTACTCAGATTTATATGTATTTATACTTACTCTTCTTTTTCTTTGTCTCATGAGCATAATGATCCTGCTGTCCTCCATCTTGTCTTTGTTCTCATCTTGGGCCATCCTGTAACCCCTTCTAACAGTTTCAAAATATGTCTTGCAGGATGCTAGAGAGATGGAGATAAAGGGGAGAATATTTATTTGTAACTGATCTATACAGTTAAAAAGTTGTAGCCTTGGTAACATTCTCTTGTGACTTACCTTTAACAACAGCAGGATCTACGTCCGGTACAGCCATTAGAAAGATTATGACCTCGAGGTTGTGGGGGAGGATAGACTGTGAAGCAGTAATTAAAGAAGCTTGATTAAAAATATAATTTAGAAGAAAAGACTGTTATGAAAGCATAGTTTTTAAAGATATACCTTGTCTGTGCGTCATATTTGTGTATGTTGTTTTCCCCATTGTGCAATCTCCATACAGCTTCCTGTAAAAATCCGACATAGTATGAGGGCTCAATTCGAATAGATTTATAAATAAAGCACACAAAGTTAAGCAGACACTGTGATGGTCAGAAAATAACTTACCGCAACAGAATATTCCCAGCTCTCTTTAATTTCTTTGAAGCAGGCTCCTCTTTTGCCTCTTTGAGCTCATTTATGTCAGCCTCCATCTTATCCAACCTCATGTCCATCATCTCCAGCTTTTCAATATCCTCTTCAAACTTTCATTTGCCATATACACCAGGCTGTTTTCGTTCGGACTCAGAGATTTAACAGCCATATTGTCCCTATGTAAAGAAGTAACATCTCCACTCTGCTCTCCGTAACACTTGTTGAAGATTGACACAATGTAAAGCCTATCACCTTTCCTGAATACTAATGAGGGGGGCAGGGGAATAGGGGCAAACTTGAGCCAGTCCCAAAACAAATTAGCATTTAAAAAGCCAAGCCATCAACTAACAGCATGTGGTCAGACAAGTTCCTGTTTTCGGGCCTTTACAGGCATTTACAGGTACGCATAACAAAGTTCCAAAGATCCCTGCCAAACAGCACATTTAGCGGGCGTTTTCATTGTCCGAATTCTCCCGTATACACACCTTTTGACGCAGTGCAATGCTCAACACATTGGTGTGATAGATATCACTAGCTTTAGGAGCATTTTAGGTCAACACCTAGGTATGAATAAAATCACTGAGCCAGGGCGGAAGCCAGCGAACTGAATCGCAACCGAGAGTTTAGAGCAGATGTGCAATGAAATTAAATGTATTCTTATTGTCATAGTACTATTGTCACTACTGTCGTAGATGCTATAGCCTATATTACTATTATTGTCATGAATATTATCATTATAAATACTATCATTGATACTGCCACCACTAGTACTAATATGTATATATGTATGTATGTATGTATATATACTGTATATATATATATGTATATGTATATATATATGTATGTGTGTGTGTATGTATGTATATGTATATATATGTATATATATTTCTTTGTGTTTGTCAAAGTCTCTATCATATCCTCTACAACTATTCAGATACTACCCAAATGCATCACAGAAAGGATCTCGTGTGCCTACATATACCACTTTGTCGATGACTGTGTGGGGCTGTTGTGTATTTTTCTGTTCTCTGTGTTTTTTTTTTGTTTGTTTTTTTTTGTTGTTTTTTTGTTGTCGTTGTTGTTTTTTGTTGGTTTTCTCTGTTGTTGTTTTCTTTTGTTTCCCCTTTCCTACTTCTGTATTGTAGATGTGTCTCACTGAATCTTACCTGGTATGTGTTACTGTTTTGTTAACCTGCAATAAAAAAAAAAATTAAAAAAAATGAATCGCAACCGAGTCTGATGGCAGACACACCTGAGGTGGGGCAGCAAGAAGGAGACAGGGACCAGGCTCAAAAGGCCCGGAGGCGGTCAGAAGCAGGGTTTGAGTGCGATGCATGACACTTACCTGTCTCCACGAGACGGCCAAGGATGTGTGAGAAGGCGGATATCCTGGTCCTCGATCACATCCAGGGGCCGGCTGGCGAACAAGAGAAGGCTGGAGGGTGCAAGGCTTTACAGGGTCACACGCATCCAACTAACTCTTGGAACCCAGGGAAGGAGAAATTGCTCTTTTTTTGAAAATGTGGGTACCGCTAACTTCCCTATTCACCCCAGAGAGCGGGACATAATCGCATTGCGCTGCTGTAAAAACCAGCAATGCAAGTTTGAGAGGAGCGCCCCGACAAATCTCACAAGAATCATGACATGCTTTATGGCAATGATGTCACACACATCAACCACAACATGAACGCACCTTTCGGCCTGTCCAACTCCCCAGCGGTCTTCCAGGCACTCTTCAATGACGTGCTGCGAGATATGGTCGACCAATTCATATATGTCTACCTGAATGACATATTGATTTTTTCTTCTTCTCTCCTGGATCACGTGCAGCACGTTCGACGAGTGCTTTAGAGCAGTGGTTCTCAAAGTGGGGTCCGCGGACCCCTGGTGGTCCGCGAGCTAAAGCCAGGGGGTCCGCGAAATAATTTACAACCTAACGTTTTTTTCCATGCTATGAGTCATGTTTTCTTTATCATCTGAAAACATGCTGTTTATTCCTAAGTAACTTATATAAAGCATTTAACATAAAACAATACAAAGTAGACACTTAAAGTTTTCTATAGATAGATAATCTATGTCTTTGCGTCAAGTAGACTATTCGCTGCTGTTGATTTTGCGGGACGTGCGCCAGAAAGGAGACAGAGAGACGGCATGAACCCGCATCCGGTTCTTTTCTGTATTTTTAAAAGGCATGACATTTTGTAGTCATTTATAATGTAGCCTATACACAAATAAAAAAATGGACACTTTACCGTTTCGGATGATGCACTCTTGTCTTATCTATGACCATAAATAAGAGTATTCCTGTTTCCACTGCTGAGGAAAAATTCCCATGTAATTGCGCGCCGGCGTCTCGCGTGCGCGCACAATAGTCAGTTCTAGCACTGCTACTGTAGATTTGACATTAGAAGTCTGATCATTATCAAAATAAAAGTGCATAGTGACAGGGCCGTACCCACAACTGAGGTTGCAACAGTGGTGGAGGAAGTACTGAATCTCAGTACTTAAGTAAAAGTACAAATACCCAGATAAATATTTACTTTAGTAAAAGTAGAAGTAACACAATGACAACCATACTTAAGTAAAAAGTAAAAAGTACTTTATTTTAAATGTACTTTAAGTATTAAAAGTAAAAGTACTTGCATAACAATTTATTCTCTTAATGTCTATTTTCTAATGATTAATAAAACATTTAATTCTAACTCATTCAACCTAATAGCCTACTCCTATAATGATGTTCAATAATGATGGAAAAAAAATGTCACCATTTCTGAAACAAGCTTGCAATTAGGCAATATCATGCTTATCCTTACTATATGTTTAATAACTATGTTTGGCAGTACACGCGA
Organism: Pimephales promelas; assembly: GCF_016745375.1. The sequence continues at coordinate 135,923 of NW_024122001.1, forward strand.
TTCATTTATGGTGTAATTCTGAACCTCTTGGCTTGCCATAATCCTAACCAAACGTATATTACTCACGGTGTGTTTCCTATGCACGTAAAAACTAATTTTCGCGTATGAGTTGCATGATAAACACACTGCGTGCAAGACGCATTTAGTGACCGGGTTGATATACTGTATCTATGGCAACCAAACGTCACTGGTGAGACAAACGTGCAACGAACGGACGGTCAGATTACGTTTTGGCAGGGGAAAAACTGATCAGAAAATGTAACGAAAATGTAACAGAAGTTGTAGAAATGTAGTGGAGTAGAAAGTATAATAATTGCTGCAAAATGTAACGAAGTAAAAGTAAAAAGTAGGCACTATTTATTGTACTTAAGTAAAGTAAAGATACGTGAAAAATGTACTTAAGTAAAGTAACGAAGTATTTGTACTTCGTTACATTCCACCACTGGGTTGCAAGGATGCACATCGCGATGATACTGACCTTCTCGTCTGAGGTGCTTCAGCAGACTAACAACGATAGCTCGTCAATGTCAAAATGTTTGAGTCGAAGTGAACTCAAAGTTCCCCGCACGACGTTTCAGTCAACGGTCATAAAGTGCGAGATAAGATGTAGGCCTTAATTAACATAAACTAAACAGCTGTTTTAGATAAAAGTTTTAAAAAACTTCTGAAACAATCAGTCTGCAAAGTATTAATCAAGCTCAACTTTAACAAAGGAAAAAGCAGGTCAATAGAAACATACTGTGCCCATGAGATTAACATTATGGATTCATATATTTAACATATACTGTATGTTTTTTTTAGCTAATTGACTATGTGCACGAGAAAAATGCTAACTTCCGCCTTGAGGGCGGATGTTGGGTACTTCGGTTCCGGTTGCCGTTGTTTACATCCTACATCAGTGGACCGGCTATCTAAAGCTTAGCTATCTAAATATATTTGTCTAAAACTATGTTCGTTTGTTCATTGTCAAGTCAACCAACACAGTTTTCACTCATATTTGGGTGGAGCCAGGCGCTGCTGCATTGTGAAAAGTAAACGATATTTCACATTTTGTCACCGCACCCAAGCAGTCGCTTCACAGAGTGGAGCGTTGCGTATCCATGACAACTAGAAGGAAGTTTTTAGCCTACTAATTATTTATTATATTATACCCTTTAACCAGGAGAAGCCCCTGGGTTTAGAACCTATTTTGAAAGGGAGACCTGTTTAGAAATATGTGTGAACAGCCTAATATGTGTTAAACAGCCTAACTTGATAACGAACGAACCAACGTCACATACCTTTACTCCCTGTATGACATGTATAGTGGTTGTCAACACTGATCTATATGACGATAGTGGTTGTCAACAACATAGCCTCTGAACATCATAAACAAAACAATGGCCAACACAAACTGTTCTGGAAAATGCACTTTCTAACGCATGATTTCGCATTTTATAATGTATAGAGAGAACAGTTACCAAATCGCATAGCTTGAGCACGTAGCATGGCAACATTAATGTCCGAGTGATTCCACGTGTACCGCGTATGTACACGCCGTCAAATGTCCGAGCGAAACAAAACAAAATGTAGATCTACATCTGGGGAGCGATATTTATTTTTTCCTAGGATGGTAGGAGTGACGGGTAGGTTGGGGTTGAGGTAGGTCATATGCTATATATATATACACTGTGTATATAGACCATTTCACAAGATGTAAACAACACTGGTCCAGAAGCACTTCCTGTCTCAGTTTGTAACTGTTTTCTTTATTTCACATGTAAAGAAAACATCTTAAAGATGTTTGTTTAACTTTTTGATTCAGTTTTAAATGTTCTGTAGGTTGTTTTTTATCCCAGCTTTTATGTAGTGTTAAAAAACTGAAACAGGAAGTGCTTCTGGACCAGTGTTGTTTACATCTTGTGAAATGGTCTATATATATATATATATATATACATATACAATAATAACGTTAAGTCAACGGTATTCATAAACACGCTGAAAAGAGATTATGCGTGTTGATAGCATGCCAAAAATACGTGATACGTGTCATACATACGCAATTTCATGAGATCAGTCTGAGCATGGATGTTGTTGTGACTTAACGTTCCCTTCAAAATGATGCAAATACTGAGAAATGTAATATTTAAACCCCTTCTCTCTTGCTCTGGGGAGCTGGAGGAAAATCATTAGCCAGTCGATGAACATAATCGACTGTAATATTCGGCAAATGTTCAAGACATCTGGAGAAACATACATCCTCTACGTCGTCCATCAGGCTACCGGAAACTAGACACCCCATATCGGTTTCGCAGCCGGAACTAGCATATGCTAACGTGCACATAGTCCATTACAGTAGCTCAAATTAACAACGCACGCACCTATTAAACATAATGCCATTATCATTGTATTTATAGGCTTATGGGCTTTATTTGTGTGCAGAATAGGCCTAATTATTGAAACATTTCTCTTTTAAGGCCATTCCTGATTGGAATATGTGATTGTGTTTCGTGACATCTTGACAAAAAAAAAAAAAATGTATGCCACTGACTGACATGCTTCTACTAAATCTATAGTTATCCAATTGTGGGGCCTTAAAACACCTTAAAATGCACATGTGTAGATCAAGAACATCAAAAATTCCTAAGTGATTCCTAGCAAGATCACTTTCGTTACCTCAGTAGGCTATTTAGAAATTCCTGCATAGTACCCTGGGTGGAGACCATTCATTTTGTGCAAAAATATTTCATTTGCCGCTCACACATTAACTTTGTGCTCAATAACGGTTATAAATATGAGGGGGTCCTTGGAATTTTTTTTCCCCTGAAAGGGGTCCCTGGCACCAAAATGTTTGAGAACCCCTGCTTTAGAGGCTGCTAGAGAATGGGTTTTTTGTCAAGGTGGAGAAATGCGCTTTTCATGCACAGTCTGTTCCTTTCCTTGGGTACATTGTGTCGTCTGAGGAAATGCATATGGATCCTGAGAAGTTTAAGGCTGTGGTAGATTGGCCAAGTCCAAATTCCCGTAAGGCCCTACAGAGGTTTCTGGGGTTCGGCAATTTTTACCGGCGGTTTATTCGCAATTTCAGCCAACTAGTCTCGCCTCTGGCTGCCTTGACCTCCCCCAGAACGACGTTCAGGTGGTCAGACGCAGCGGAAGCTGCGTTTGCCAAACTGAAAGGCCGCTTTGTTTCAGCCCCCGTCCTGGTTACCCCTGATTCATCACGTCAGTTCGTGGTGGAGGTCAATGCATCAGGGGGGGGGGGGGTGCAGTTCTATCCCAGCGCTCTCTCACAGACGACAAGATGCATCCATGCGCATTTTTGGCTCATCAATTATCCCCTGGGGAACGTAACTATGATATTGGTAACAGAGAGTTGTTTGCAGTCAAGTTGGCATTGGAAGAATAGCGCCACTGGTTAGAAGGGTCGGGGGTACCTTTTGTCGTCTGGACAGACAATAAGAATTTGGAATATATCAGAACTGCTAAAAGATTGAACTCTAGGCAGGCTCGGTGCGCACTTTTTTCCGGACGTTTTGATTTTTCTATATCGTACCGCCCAGGTTCTAAGAACATCAAACCCGATTCTTTATCGCGCATTTTTGACCGCTCCGATGGCCCGTCGACTGCCGAGTACATTTTTCCAGAGACTCGGCTGTAATTATCTCTACACTCATATGGGAGGTCGAATCGAAGGTCAAGACGGCCTTACAAGGGGTAACGCCTCCGGTCGGTTGCCCACCGAACCGCTTATTTGTGCCAGAGGAATTACTGTCTGACGTCATTCAGTGGGGGCATTGTTCCAATGTGGCTTGTCATCCAGAAGTTAGTCGCATTACATCTTTAGTCAAGCAACGATTTTGGTGGCCACGTATGGCTCACGACGTTCACAGTTTTGTTTTGGCTTGCTCAGTTTGTGCCACTGGTAAGACTTCCAATCGACCCCCAGATGGGCTCCTTCAACCGCTGCCGGTCCCTTCGAGACCCTGGTCCCACATCGCTCTAGATTTTGTCTCCGCCCTCCCACCCTCTCAGGGTAACACGGTAGTTTTAACCGTGGTGGACCGGGTCTCGAAGGCAGCCCACTTTATTCCCTTGCCCAAATTGCCCTCAGCCAAGGAGACAGCGGTAACAGTCGTTAACCACGTCTTTCGTTTACATGGCCTCCCGACAGACGTTGTTTCCGACAGAGGTCCCCAATTTGTGTCCAAATTTTGGCAAGAATTTTGTAGATTACTGGGGGCGACTGTTAGTCTGTCCTCAGGGTTTCATCCCCAGAGCAATGGCCAAACTGAGAGAGCCAACCAGGATTTGCAAGTCAACTTGCAATTGCTTCCGCCCTATTCTTGTGACATAGCATACACATAACCAGAGCCGGACAGTATCGGAGTTCATTTCACATTACACCTTCAGCTTTCCGCCTAAGTCTACTCCATGGTCAGATTTAGATAAGAGACGACGAAACCATGGACGAATCAACGGATGAAGACGCAGCAGGACCATCCCGGGAATGTGCATACCCGTAGCCCCCACATCACCAGACTATTAGAATTTTCTGAATTTTCTTAAATTTTCTTAAAAAAACTTGATTTTACTTTCAATTCCTTTTTACATTCTCCAAAGTATTAACATTAACGTTTTTCATAACTCCATGTAAGACGTTTCTGTCAACACGTCCCGTAAATCCTGATGTACTTGTTACATCATAAGAAGGATGGTGTCCTCAGCGACATGACGGCCATTGGCACTTATCCTCAACAACTCGTCTCTTTATACCGGCGTGATTACTGAAACAGATGGAAATGGATAAATACTCGAAATGTTCCGATCCAATCTGACTTGTAATGCTACCCGAATGATACACTGTTCCTTCGTTGGTCAGAGGAGAACTGGCCCCCGACTGAGTCTGGTTACTCCCAAGGTTTTTTGTCTCCATTCTATCACCTGATGGAGTTTTGGTTCCCTGCCACTGTCGCCTTGGCTTTTGGCTCGCTTATGGGGACATTTAATATTCAACAATATTATTGATCTGCCTTACTTACGGTGGACATTGACGAAATTTTCTTCTTGAAACAAACTTTTTGTATTATTTTCATGTTATCACTGTGAAGCTGCTTTGATACAATCTGTCTTGACTTGACATAATATTTATTTTTAATTTAAATTACTTAATTAATTTAAAAGAAGAGAATTCAAGCTTCATGGCTGTGTGCCTGTATTCCTGCTTGACTGACTATTCGCTGAGTCACAGTTCATTTTCAGACGCGTTTCAGAATGGACTTCACTGACAGAGAGTACTTACACTGACAATTTTTTTATTCTTTATTTGCCAAAAAGCACAACACTTTGTTTTTATTGTGAGTATCCACAAACAAAATATACACTTAACAGGATCTAATGATGTACAACACGCATATGTAAGTATTTTGATTCTCTTTTGCACTGATAAGAAAAAAATTGTAGCACCGGCACGATAGCAGACCCCAGCCTGGTTATGCAATCATGACTTTGCATTAAGGAATGCAGTGCAATTGTGAAATTTTGAGGTAAAATCAAGTTTCATCAACAGGCCTGTACATGAACCGCTGGCAGCGAGCAATTAATTATTAAATTTCTAAACAACACCTGCTCAGTATTATTTTTACCTACTCAGACAGATCCAACAGATAGAAAGGACAAATGTTCATTGTTAGTAAATCTGCCAAATACCTGTTTTGTGTGAACTATTCTTTTAAGGATGCCTGCCAATCCCCCAAAGACTACTCCCTCTTTGACATTCGTTTTTTATGTATCTCATTTCCAAACATTTTTAAAGAGGCGCCATAGAGAATAAGTTCCCTTTGCTGAGACCAACAACTGCACTGCTTAGAAGTCCATTACTCTTACAGGTAACTTTTACAGACATGCTTCATCCATCATTGTTGTAGTGATTCTTGTCTCAGTTTTTTGTTGTTTTCAGGTACTGTAATAACTTTACAGACTAAGGCCACATTTACACAAAGCAGGGTTATTTAGAGAAATGGGAATTTCCCCGGCCTCCGTTTTCAATAATAACATCGTGCACACAGCCGCATAAATACGCCGTTGAGCGCCATCATAACTATGCCAAACCTATGGGCGGCAGTGTAGGAAGAAGGATAAAATCATGCTAGTCAATCAGAATCTTAAGAATCGACAAGTCGTCCCCTTGGAATTACAAGGTTCTATCTGCGTTCTGAACAGTTTTGAGATATTGAGCTTCAAAGTTTTTGCATTCCATATAGGAAAATGTGTATGGGGAACAAGTTTCTTTCAAACATAAAAATAACAGGGACCCTAAATGTACAAAACACATCACATAATGTAAATAAATTGTCACAGAATAAGAATATGTGAATAACTCAATTTTGACAAAAATATCAGATAGAACCTTATAATTCCAAGGGGACGAAGTGACAACCTCCGGCGTTTTCAGAAATCTCCACTTTGGCCGGAGTTTTTAGAAATAATCGTTTTCTGTGATAAAAACAGGGTTCCCTTTTGAAGGGAACTCAACAATATGTCGAATGACGCAGAGGCATTCTCCATTGTGTCATTCGACGTATTGTCTCGTTCCCTGTTCTCAGGGAACATAGGTTACAGTCATAACCTGAGACATTCCCTTTCGAAGGGAACTCAACAATATGTCCAATGACGCAATGGGGAACGCCTCATTGCGTCATTCGACGTATTGTCTCGTTCCCTGTTCTCAGGGAACATAGGTTACAGTCGTAACCTGAGACGTTTTCGTGTAAATGACAGGCCAAAACGCAAGAGAAATATATGCATTTTCCCTTCGTGTAAACATGGCCTAAGAAGAGTGAAGATGGATTGCAGAAGAGGAATTAGGTAATTCGTTAGGGAAGGTGAGTAAAATTTTATGATTTTTTTTTTGACCAAGAAAGTGCAATTAAAAAATCTTTAGTATTTACAAGCTTAATGTTTTGGTATTTGACACAGCCTGTGCCAAACCATCATTTAGTAAGTATTGCATTTGTAATTCTACAGGAGTGATGTTGGATGAAGTGACAGACGAAGTGATGGAGGAAAATCAACTCGGCTTCTTTCAGGAGCTTCTTCCATCGGCGGAGTGCACCGCTTGGAAAGGGTTTTCTGAGAGTGTCCACTTGAAACCCAGAATCTCTTTGCCTCCTCTGAGGCTCTTCTGCAGAAGGTAAAGTCAAAAGTCTTCTGACTTTTCTTTTATTGAAGTAAAACTTTAAGAGTTTTTAAAATCTTAAAATAAGCTGATATAATCAACAGTAGGAATCAAGGATAGATTTGTATCGAATTTGAATTCAGGTAAAAAAACAATAATTTCAAGGTGTAGAATTGATATGCATTGAAATTAACTACCCAGCGCCTCATGCATGTCAATTGCCTCCAATTGCTGGCAGTATGCCTTGCCCTGCACCGCTTCCATGCGTTGCTCAAGGGTCAACACATACTAGTCCGTTCGAACAATACCGCGACAGTAGCGTACATCAACCACCAGGGGGGTCTACGCTCTCTCCATATGTCACAACTCGCACGCCACCTCATCTTATGGAGTCAGAAGCACCTGAGGTCCCTTCGTGCTATCCACATTCCAGGAGTTCGGAACTGTGCAGCTGACGAGCTGTCACTGCTCCGTCCAGTCTCTGGCGAATGGCGACTCCATCCCCAGTCGGTCCAGCTGATATGGGACCAGTTCTGGGACGCACAGATAGATCTGTTTGCCTCCCACGACTCATCCCATTGCGCCCTGTATTACTCTCTGACCGAGGGCACGCTCGGCACAGACGCACTGGCGTACAGCTGGCCGCGGGGCCTACGCAAATATGCATTTCCCCCAGTCAGCCTTCTCGCACGTACCCTGTGCAAGATCAAGGAGGACGAGGAGCAGGTCATTTTGGTCGCCCCATACTTGCCCACCAAGATCTGGTTCTGCGAACTGATACTCCTTGTGACAGCACCTCCTTGGCCAATTTCTCTGAGGAAGGACCTCCTTTCTCAGGGACGGGGCACCCTGTGGCACCCTTGCTCCAATCTCTGGAGGCTACATGTGTGGCTCCTGGACGGGTCGAGGCAGGTTTAAGTACCCTGCCACCTGCAGTGGCGGCTACTATCACTTCTGCTAGAGCGTTGTCCACGAGACACGTCTATGCGTTGAAGTGGAACCTCTTTGTCAACTGGTGTTCTTCTCGCCGAGAAGATCCCCGGAGATGCTCGATCAGTGTTGTGCTTTCCTTCCTGCAAGAAGGGTTGGAGCGAAGGCTGTCTCCCTCCACCCTGAAGGTGTATGTGGCTGCCTGTGATGGCCGACCACGTGGCCATTATGATTTATGTTAGTTTTGTTTACTCTATTTACAGATTACGTGTTTATTTTCTATTATAATTAGTTGAGTAAGTTTATTTTTTTACCTTTATTGATAATTTGAGTTAATTACTTTTTCATTGTAATTGTTAAGTGATGATTGTGTTCCCTGTGTGTGTTTAATGGACTAGTCCTTTGTGTATATAAGTTCCCCATGTGTGTCATTAAGGAGGTCATGTTGGTTTGGTTGGTTTGATTTGATTTCTGTTAAGTTGGGTTCTGTTCAGTTGACCCTTTTTGATACTGCTGATACTGCTGCTGAGGCTGCATCCCTGGCGAACATATTTGTTGCTGCACGAGGAAAGAACCAGCTATGGAGTTGGCGGGGTGGGAGAGATTCTCGAAAGCCCCATGTCTTTTATCCACCTCAGCACTACCACTCTGGTAAGCCTCCTGAAGCAGGAAAAGCTGATGTGGTGTTCCTTAAATCACCTAAGAAAGTGCCTATTTGTTATTTGTGTGGCCAAGAGGGTCATACTAAACCTGTTTGCCCGAAGAACGTTGTTAAGCTTTCTCAAGTCTGTTATGTGCCCAGAAGTAATGCAGCTCCAGTGAAGCCTGGATTGTCCGTAAAGATGACCACTGTGGAAGTGAACGGTAAAGAACTTCATGCTCTGGTTGACACTGGCAGCGACCAGACGTTGGTACACCGATAGTTTGTTTCACCTGCCTTGATTAATTCTACTGACCTGAGACTGATATGCTGTGTCCATGGTGATGAGAAACTGTTACCTACCCCGGGTCTTTACATCAAAGTACAGGGACAGACTTATCTCATGGATGTGGGGGTTGCAGATAATTTGCCGTATCCTGTGATTCTGGGGCATGATCTACCAGTACTTTTGGATTTACTGCAGTCAGAACAGCTTTGTAACGTTGTGGTAACCAGGGCCAAAAAGAAACAGAAATTAAGAAACAACTGACACACTCAGTACTTTGCCTTTCTTTGATGTGGATATTGATGTGGAACTTTCAAAGTCACGGAAGACTGTGGTGAAAAACGACTAGACAAACTTGCATATAATGTTTCCAAGACAACGACTAACCCCTCGTGTGACTCGTTTCAAAGTTTCCAGGTGCCTACTAATATGATCCAGCTACAGCAGGAAGACGTCAGTCTAGCGCCGTACCTCAAGAACGGGGAACAGGAAGCTACAGCTAATGTGGATGACACTGCCTCCGCCGAAAGGTATTTATTTCTTAAAGGTATTCTGTATCATCAGTTTGAGTCAATAAACCAGCTTGTTGTGCCACAAGATGCCACCTAGGGAAACACAAGACCTTGGGCCGCATCAAGAGACACTTCTATTGGCCAGGATTAAATGGTAAAATGGACTGCATTTATATAGCGATTTCATAGACCTAATGGCAGAGATGGGACCAAGTCACACATGTGCAAGTCTCAAGTAAGTCTCAAGTCTTAACCGTCAAGTCTCAAGTAAGTCCCAAGTATTTTTTGGGGGGGCAAGTCAAGTCAAGTCAAGTCACAGGCTATGTCAAGTCAAGTCAAGTCAAGTCTTGTAGTAGGTCAAGTCAAGTGCAAGTCAAGTCACCTTATTATTGTAATTTTACATGCAGAATCTGATCTTAATAAAGTGAAAAGACAAGATAAGTATTTGCCAGTAAATTACAATAATTTGGATTTGCATTGTAAATACTCATGTTCAGTAAAATACATCATGGAATCAAACAAAATTGTAACTTAATAAAATTATTTATTTTTCACTTCTGCCAACAGTGTTTGAAATGTTTTAAATTTTCAGCAATTTGAAATGTTTTAAATGTATCAGCAATGGCAGGGTAACATCACTTCTGTTGATGTTCAAACAAAACAGAGAGCTAGCTGGCTACTCCCTCCCATGCAATTGAAACTCTTCTAAACGTGCATCTATGGGCGTCAGTTTGGTTTGAAATGGACAGAGGCGCATTCGGAAGTGCATTTGGGTACAATGACGCATTCATTTACTAGCTTACTAATTTAAAGAAATAAAAATGTATACAAAAATGAGATGATGTCCTGACTTGTTTTATGAAAAAAGCCTCAAGTTTTCAAAAAGCATTAGACATTACTCACTTACTACCAGTACTGGACCCGCTCAGGTGTCTTCGCTTGTTTGCCATTCCACTCCATGACTGGATAAGTGCGACTTTTTCTCAGCTGAGCCTTCTCTTGAAACCCTGAGTTCCTCCAGCACTGTTGATGCTGACGCCAGTGTCTGTTGCCTGGGCGTCGGCGAGGTGCCTCCGTGTGCATGGTTCCTGCTAGTAACCCCCACATGTGTATTTCCACTGTAAGCCTCTCTGAGCATGTGTCTTCCCTCGGCAAGCCACCTTGCCACCCCTGGAGTTAAGACTTTAGCCACCCTACGGGTTGGTGACTCCAGTGTTTCTCCATACGTAGCCCCCTGGGTCATATGTGTATTCCTAAGTCCTCCCTACGGATAGGCGTACTGCGGCATATTCCCCTGGGATATGCTCCCAGTGTACCTTGGTATTCCTGTGTCAAGTAGGACTCCTCATCAGTAAGCTAAGTGCGTCAGGGGTTCAGACTTGCACAGGGCACTGGAAGACAGCTGTGAAGGTGGCGTGATTACATGGGGGACCCCCATTCTCCGTCATCCAACGTAACTCGGAGTGACTACGAAAGGGAACGTCTCGGTTACGTATGTAACCCCCGTTCCCTGAGCAGGGAACGGAGACGTTACGTCTCCCTGCCACTTCCGCTGTACTGCTGGGTAGACGCCTGAGTTCAGTCTCGGCTCCTCAGCGAAGACATACTGCGGTTGCGTACGCTTCCTCCTTTTATACTCACAAGGTGGGGCGGAGATACGCTATGCAAATTCCACAGACCCATGACATTTTCATGCCATTGGCTCGTTTTTTAATACTCGAAGAGGATTGGCTTTCTAGGCGAAACCCCCATTCTCCGTCATCCGACGTAACGTCTCCGTTCCCTACTCAGGGAACGAGGGTTACATACATAACCGAGACGTTTTTAAAAAAAACTCAAGTGATCAAAGTGCTTTCGATCAGTGAAGCGGATACAGTGTTGTCTTGTGGCTAGCAAGGTGTTCACACAGACGCGCGCTTCAATCAGTTAAAAAAAAAAAAATCAGATTTGGGTCACTTGAACCATCCAGTGTAAACAAGGCCTTACACTGCATGGTTCAAGTGACCCAAATCCAAATTTTTCCTCTCATGTGGCACAGGTTGGATATGACCGGTGAACGTGTAAGCAGGGAAAAAACGTATGGATTTTTTTTGTCTCAGATCGGATTCAGGCCTCATTCATATGTGGCAATAAATCGGATATGAATCGGATACGTGCATTTGCGTGTGCCATGTAAGCAGACAAATCGGATATTCCCCAGTAAATGCGACGTCCGTCATTAAAAAGTGCGCGATGGAAGAAGGGATACACACAGTGGAGCAATGCGGATGTTTCATGTCTTTTGAGTGTTTGGGGCGAAGAGTGCAGGCAAAACTGCAGGGTTGTTACAGAAATAAATCCGTATTTGAAGATATTTCACAAGATATGAGGAGTTGTTTTAAGCGCTCGTGGATACAGTGCCTCTCCTCTTTTTTTCTCCACCGTACGAGACCAATGTTTTGATGACTTTTCAAAATATTGTGGAAAGAAAAACACTGGATAATTTTATTCGCATCTGCATCCATTGAATTTCGTGCTGTTTTACTTAATTTACCGGGTCAGAACGTCTGCATTTGGTAGTTTTAGCAGTGTATAGTGTAAATGCAAAAATCGGGTATGGGTCACTTTTAAAAGATGATTTAAGCAGGTCGTCAAAAAAAAACAAAAACAAAAAAAACCCGGATATAATCAGAAAATCGGATTTGGGAATCAAAACCTGCAGTGTAAATGCAGCCCAAGTCAGGCTGACTGATGTCCAACTGAAGAGGGTGAGATTCTTGCAAGATCTGTGTGTGGCAATGGTCAAAAACCTCAGAGTGATCTCTCATGATTAATGTCTGCTTCATATTTTTTTTCAAGGTTCAATACCCGAAACTGTCTATCTGAATGATGTCCAAAAGTCCCTTTATCAAATCCAGCAAACTCTGCTTCATCATAATATGTTCTGGAAATCTGTGCTAGTATTTCTGGAATCTCTCAGAAGCGAGACCTTCGCTGATGAACACTTCATTGAGGAGAATGAACTGAAGGAGATTGTTCTAAAGCATATTGATCAGTTGCAGTTTATGGGAGTTAATTTCATTGCATTTTCTATATTGTGGTTCATTTTGTATCTCAAATCTTACATTATTGGAAGGTCTTTGATGAACCCTGTCTGATGGCAAAGAGGGCCTTTAGCTTGCAGAATAAGGATGCGTTTAAGTTCCTGGAGTTTAACCCATCTTCATTGTCACCAGAGGAATGGAAAAGGCGGTATGACGTTGTCAAAGCAGATCTTACCAAAATAGGTTCTGCCATCTGTGCAAATTAGCCAATGATGGCTGCCATTACTTTACAGTATATAGAAGTACATCCAGCTTACACATTTATAATGTTTTAACACAAAGCTGCGTTTAAACTGTCACTGGCTAGCGCTTTGGTTGCTAGTGGGCGTTCCCACTAGTTTTCTTATAAAGGTTATGAATACATGTCATGTTGTGAAAACATCTCCATTTACATCAACATTTTGGAATCAACATTTCTTTCCACTAAACATTTCAAAAGGGGAAATATTATATAATCAGAATCAGAAGAATGTATAATATAAAAGACAATGTGTAAAAAATATGAGAATACATTTATTTTAAATTATTTCATTTTGACTGTAGTTTGATTTATAGACTTGCTGTGGTATTATATGATGAATTTATGTCCAAATTGTAAAGCCAAAATCATGATTAATATAATATTGTTTTAAATGTTACTGTATGTTGTTTGTGTTTGTATTGTGTGTAACATGTTTTTTTAAATGGATAAAAAAAACATATTGGATATGTGTTAGGGACAAAGAGGCGAAATACAATCTGAATACTGGAAGTTTTATTAATCTCAGCAAAAAAAAAACAAACAAAAAAAAAATCCAATACATTAGACAGAGATGTAGTCGATAAGTCAGACAGGGTAAACAGAGACAAGTCATCAGAAAAGAAAAGAGAACAGAGAAAAGGAAATTAAAAAAGTGCCATTCAACAAACAAACTCGACCAATTTTAACAATAGTTACATTTATCTTTCTCTGACTGAGAGCCTGATTTATACAAAAAAAAGAACAGAGCAAGTTTAGAAAACCCTTTTACCTTTCTCATCAACAAAACAAAGCAAACAATCTAGCTTAGGCCTACCACTTAGTCAAGACAACTTTATTTATATAGCGCTTTTTACAATACAGATCTATCAAAGCAGCTTTACGATTACATGAAAATAATACAACAAAGTTTGTTTAGAAGAAAATTGCGCAATCGTCCATTCACCTTAACTAAGACAGATCAATAATATTGTTGAATATAAAATGGCCCCAACTAAGCAAGGAAGGCAGTGGCAAGGAAACAAAACTCGGGAGAAACCAGACTCAATCGGGGGCCAGTTCTCCTCTGGCCAACGAAAGAACAGTGTATGATTATGATTCAGGCAGCATTACAGGTCAAAAGTCAGATTGGATCAGAACATTTACTCAGTTCTTTTTCCGATGAACTTGACTAATTAGTCCCTATAAGAGTCCAGAAATGAAATTAAATGAGTAGTTCACTTAAAAAAAACTTTTGCTGATAATTCACTCACCCCCATGTCATCCAAGATGTCCATGTCATTCTTTCTTCAGTCGAAAAGAAATTAAGGTTTTTGATGAAAACATTCCAGGATTTTCTCCGTATAATGGACTTCATTGGGAACCAAACGGTTCAAGGTCCAAAAGACAGTTTCAGTGCAGCTTCAAAGGACTTTAAACGACACCAGACGATGAATAAGGGTCTTATCAAGCGAAACGATCGGTCATTTAAAAAAAAAAATAACAAAGTTGAAGTTTTATAAGCTCAAATGCTCGCCTTGCTCTGTTCTGTGATGCACGTTCGTGACTCTTCTTTTCGAACTCGTTCATCAAAATTAACAAATCTTTTTTTCGAGTCATTTCGTTCATTTTGTTCGTTGAATGAAGAAAAAAAGAAAACAGAAAATAGAAAATAGCTTCAGAATGGCAAAATGAGGTTGACATTCAAATGGAAACTGGTTATTTTTTCTGGTTTCCCTTGCCAGAAGGTGTGTCCCTGCTGTACACAAGGTTTTACAAATTGTGGTCCAAAAACTGAGCTTGCTATAGTGTGTCTGAAAAAAAAAAACAAAAAAAAAAAACTTTCACCGATCACCTACATAAGTGCGTTTTGAGGGCAAAATTTGGATAGAACCATGTCATCGGGCAGTATCATAAATGATCTTTCAAGCAATAAGACATTATATAGCCTAGATTTCTGTATTTATACACTCATGTTCCCTTGTTCATGATTTGGTGTTGTCCATGTTAGTCTATTTGTGGTGAGTCTTAGTTTCTCATGCTTTCGTTTATTGATTTATTACAATAACTCTAATTATATGCATTTGGATGAACAACCTCTGGATTACAGGACCCCACCCCCCTTTTATATTGTTAATACTCTTTATATTATTGAAAACCCAAATCAATTTAATCATAAGCAAAATGAGAATTGAAACTCATTATAAAAATAAAAGGTTTTATTAAAACAGAAAATAACAAATGTATTATTGAAAGCAGTAAGCCTGAATCATTATATAGGCTTATACTCTGATTATACTGTAAAGACAAAACTTTACTGAGTAATGGCAGCTGGTGCTTCGGGATTGAAGGGATCAGGATTTATTTTGTTCAGCTCCTCTATGACAGTTTCATACTCTATTTTCCATTGCTCTGTGGTCAGTGCAGATGGGCTGGTCTCCAGGAACTTATACGCATCTTTAGTCTGCAAGCTAAAGATGCTTTTTGCATGTAGACAGGATTCACCGAAGGCCTTCCAATGCTGGAAGATTTGAGGTACAAAGTCAATCACAGGAAAAAAAATACAATCAAGGTGAAATTATTTCTGCAACTGAATATTTTCTCATTGTCTAAGTTACCCCTTGTGCCGAATTAATAGATTCCAGGAAGATCTCCTTCATTTCGCTCTCCTCGATGAAGTGTTCATTAGCAAAAGTCTCGTCTTTGAGAGCCTCCAACATTACACTCACTGATTCCCAGAACTTCTGAAGCTGAATCAGAATGTTTTGGATTCGGGAAAGGCATTTTTGGACGTCGTTCAGATGGACAGGATCTGGTATTGAACCTTTGGAAATAATATGAAGCAGACATTAATTATGAGAGATCACTCTGAGGTTTCTGGTGTAAATCAGGGACTGTGTTGAGCATGATTAATCTTTTAAGAGAAATAAATCTAGTCCATCTTTAGAGGAATCCTGTAGAAGAATCTTTACTAGAAGAAAAGTGCAGAATACCACTCCAAATGCAAATTACTGGACGGGACCAATTTCTTGGGAAAGAAGGAAAGAAGGAAAGAAAGAAAGAAAGAAAGAAAGAAAGAAAGAAAGAAAGAAAGAAAGAAATAGTGGAAATCTCCATAAAAGTCACAAAATTATGGAAGTTTTCCAGTTCAATTTATTCTTTCATAATTTTGTGACTTCTAAAGTCTAAAGAAACAACACAGTCTCATCCCAAAAAGTCATATAACTGACGTCTTGGGACGTTTTTTGACCATACGTCAATATCCGCCTTTTTAGGGCCCCCTTAAACGTCGGTAGATGGCGATCCCGGGCCGTCATACAACTGACGCTTTACCTTTAACGTCAGTTAGGTGACGGGTTAGGTTTAGGGTTAAGTTTAGGTCTGGGGTAGAGTTAGGATCCCATAACCTCATCTACCGACGTTTAAAACGTCAGTTATATGACGTCTTGGGATGAGACCGTGTTGAAAGAAACTGGTATTGTCCAATAATTTGCATCTGGAGTGGCATTCTGCCCTTGATTTGAATTGAAGGGACACTTCCCATTCTTTTATGTGATTGCTGAAATCTCACTAGATTAGTCTTGTTCTTCTGGGAGGTAGATTCACTTGTCTTGTGTAACATTATATATTGCTACTGAAACAAATATCATGTATCAAGTTGATTCATTAAACATTTACAGGCACATTATCTCAAATGTTAATGTGCATATATTTTAACTAATGTTCTTTAAAACATTATGTAATGATAGTTAATTATTTATTAATGAAAGCTATTTTGAAGTGTTACCAAGAATCTTACCATTTTCTATTTTCATGGTTGCCAACTTCAGCTGCATGTCCGTCATCCTGACATGGATGCTCCACTCTTTTCCCATCAGACTCGACTTCTCAATGGAGAGTTGAGTCAATTCGCTAGACAGAAGCTGGGTTTTCGCAGCTGCTTCAGGTTCAGTTTTAGCATTATAAATGGATTTAACAAGGGGTCCAACAAATGGTACAAGGGAAGAGAAGATACCCACGACATTACTTTTGCTAGAAGACTCTTTGACATGATTATACAGGTCTTGGTTTTTCTCTGAAATCTTTGCCTCAATTTGTGCAATTTTCTGATTGTTGTTCTTCAGTTGATCTTCGAGATCTTTCACCGCCTTCTCCTGAGCCTCTATCTCAGTAGTACTTTGTGCTTTTTTTCTCTCTGTCTCAGTCTTTTCAAGAATGACATCACTGGTGCAGGCAGCCACACTGTGGTTGTGTTTCTCATATCTGGCGATAACAGATTTCAGATTAATCGTGAGCTAAAGCACAGTAAATATTCTTGATATACACTTGATATACATAATGACGTTCTGTTTCATCCAGAGGACTTTTGACAGTGGCCAGATATGGAAAATGTAACAAATCTTTCGAAACTTTCTTATGCTAAAACATTTTACCTGTCTACCATTTGTCCCACTTTGTCAACAATTTCAGTGATCCATGCTCTGGCTTTTTCCAGGGACTTAATAGCCAAAATGCTTTTATCCTTTTCAACGGCAATCTTCAGCGCAGGCAGAAGTGTGGAAACCAGGTTTTTACTTGTGGCCGCACACTGAAAGACAGCACAAATGCTCAAATTGTTTATCCACGTTTCATTCTTTACATAAGAAACAACTTATCAAAATCAATCGATCAATGAAATATAGTGTCTGAGGGACCAGTTCAAAGAATGGGCTGCAATTTTAGTGAAATATGTGTTGTCAAGATGGACAGTTCTCAGAAAGTTAGATGATTTTGATGATTTTGGTAGTTCGAAACAGCTCACCAAAGCCAACATTACAGAAAAGTTTGTGCCGGCTATATCCTAAACTCCTTCGAACTGCCAGTAGTCCGTGATGATTATGTAATTGGTGGTTTTCTCTAGGGTTCGCTTTCTCATTCATTCCTTCACTCAATCAGAGTGAAGTGATCTGTATGGTATACAAATTTCAAATAAATTTGAGTAGAGTGCTGAATTGTCAACGATATCTCACAACCAATTCGTACGAATACGTACGAATACTCATTCATACAAATTCGTGTAATTTGTTGAAACCCCAGTAATGGGTATAGGTTAAGGGTCGGGGTCATGGGTATGGCGATGATGAATTCATCACAAGTTCGTATGAATTCGTACAATTTAGCCACCTCGTAAAATACGTACAAATTGCCGTGAGATCGTGTTGGGATTGTAGATTTCTTTGATCGGACGCTGTGAGCCTCCTTAATCATTTTTATTATGTGATTGTTGTGTAATTGAGAGATAGAATGTAACGCATATTTAAATATTTATCTGAACACTGCAGATTTCTTGCCAATATATAAAATTATTTTATAAGTGCCATCTCTCTTGGTGAAGAGTATGGTGGAAACGTTGGAAATGTTAAGAATTAAGGTAAACAGATCTTGTGCAATATGTATAACAATGCCTCATCTCTTGGACTGACAGTTGTACACTCTTAAAGGGATACTTTTCCACTTTTTTTTTAGAAATAGACTCATTTTACAACTCCCCCAGAGTTAAACAGTTGGGTTTTACCGTTTTCGAATCCATTCAGACGATTTTCTGATATTTAGAAGAATATCAGTAAACAGACAGTTTCTGGTCCCATTGACTTCTATAGTAGGAAAAAATATATACTATGGAAGTCAATGAGACCAGAAACTGTCTGGTTACTGATATTCTTCTACATATCAGAAAATCGGCTGAATGGATTCGAAAACGGTAAAACTCAACTGTTTAAATCTGAGGGAGTTGTACAATGAGCCTATTTCCAAAAAAAGTGGAGTATCCCTTTAAAGATAATGGTTCTTTATTGGCTTCTATTGTTCCCTGAAGAACACTTAAAATCCATAAAACTTTTTCTTCGCACAAAAGGATCTAGTGGTAACAGGTTCTTTGGATTTGTATACTATTCTTCACATGGCTCTTTTAAGAACTGTTCACTGGAAGTTTCTTTGGTTAGCCAAAAATGGTTATTCTATGGCATTTCTGTGAAAACACACTTTTGGAGTCTTTAAGTGTGTCAATGGATGTGGTGTACAATTACAGAAATGGATAAAGAACATTGGCTTTACCTTCAGCAGAAGAGCCTCAGAGGACCCAAAGAGAAGCTGAGTTTCAACAGCACGCTCTCGGAGAACCCTCTCCAACTTGGGGAACTTTGCCAAACAGAGATAGGAGAGATGGTAGAGAAGAGCGGTGCGCTGAGCAGATGGAAGAAGCTCCGTGACAAAGTCAGGGCTACTTGCGACCACAATTTCTGTAGAATTACAAATGTGATAGTTACAACATGATGGTTTTTCGCAGACGTGTGTCAATTATTAACAACATCAAATGTGTGAGAGGTTTACATTTTATCAGAGAAAAACAAATCCCAGTTATTTACCCACCTTGGCTGTCTGACATTTTTTGTCTGTAAAGGAAGTACCTGGAAAACAACAAAACTATCATGAGACATCATCACTATCATGAGATAAGAATTAACAATAAATGAGAGAGGTCAGTAAAAGTTACCTGTAAGGTGAATGAACCTCTAAGCAATGTAGTTGACTGTGTCAGCATGGGGAATTTATACTCTATGGAACCTCCTTAAAATTGTTTGTCCAGTTGGGGGTTTGCCTTGTGGGATCTCTGGGGTCGGGCAGGATGAGACTTGTATTTTCAACATCCCTTCTATCTGCAACTGTTCTCATTCATATCAACTTTCTAAAATGTTTAAAATTTTAAATTCTTATTTCAAGCAGTGCATTTGCCTTTCCTTAAAGGGGGATTCATTGTGCGCTACCTTTACTTTTCAAATAAATAATTTACATAACTCAGTCTGTGTAGGGCAGTGGTTCCCAAACCTGTCTCCCTAATCAAACGATTAGGGAGACAAAGAAAACATGCAGTGTTGGTGGTCCTTCAGGAGGACAGGTCTGGGAATCACTGGTGTAGGGTACCATCTCAGATGATCAAAATCAGATCAGACTGTTTTATTCCATTTTAAGGGATGCATTATTTGGTTTCCACATATGAGAATGTGTTTATGTGAAATGCATTGAAAATATGGGTAACGCTTTACAATACAGGTGCACTAATAAGCATTAATTCATGCTTAACTAATGCACAGATAATACTGAGTGTAACTAATGATTTAATGATTACCACATTAGGAACTAATTAAGAGTATGTAGGGTTAATATATTAGTTTATACATGAATTGTTATTAATTAAATATGTAATTTTGGATTAATTCCATAATAACTCATTTTTTAACTAATAGTGTTAATTAACATGTTAATTACCAGAATGAGCCAAAGCCTTATATTTCAACTTCCAGATAATATGGCAGGGACACTAATATGCATTAATACATGATGAATTACTTCATTGTTATTGCAAATTTGTGTGCAAATTACTACAATTACTAAATGAATAGTTAATAATGATGTGCCCCAACAAGTAAAGTCATAACATAATGATACTTTTGCAAATCATTAGCTAATGATTAATTAAAGCAGACAGCTGGAAGTTGAAGTGCATAGCTTTGACTAATTGTGGTAATTAACACATTATTTATTAGTTAATAAAATATGTTATTATTACATATTAATATACAATGACACATTGAATTAATAGCAATTCATATTCCTTAATCTATAAATCATATAGACTCTTTATTATTAGTTGCTGATGCAGTAATCATTAATTAACGGTTTAGTTCTTCATGAGTTATATGTTAACTCATGATTATCTCTGCATTAGTTAAGCGTGAATTAATGCATATTAGTGCATCTGTATTGTAAAGTGTTACCAAAATATGCATCATATTCACAAGCTGCCATTGCCGGACTTCGACGAAAGAAAGGTTTGTGCATAATGTGAAATTCTTAGGTTTGCAGGTCCAGACTGGCCGCCAGGAATTATCCCAGGGCCCCCGGTGGCCAGTCTGGACCTGCTTGCGAGTTGGCCAGTTTCTGTAAGCACACAGTGTTTTGAGGACAAGCATTGTTTTTTGCTTGGATATTTCTATATTAATATTTTTTATTCAAAAATGTTTAATTCTAAAGTTCAAACAAATGATTTATTGTATAAAAGCTAATTATTGCTTCCTAATTTCTTTTGCACATCTCTCTGTTGAAAGAAGAACATTTTAAATGTTTTAGCTATGATTGTGTTATTGATCAAAATCATCTGAAGTTTTGAATAACAAAGAAAATTTCCAGACTGATAAAACATTTCAAAGGATCAAAGTATTTGTCTCCTGTTTCAAAGGACCTGTAAAAATTCTCAGTTAAAATCAGCTTAAAAGAGCTTTTTTATATCACAAAAAAAAAAAAACATTTAGAAATGTGAAAACAACATCAAAAAAGCCAAATAAAACCATCTGTTTGTGTTCATGCTAAAGTTTTACCAGCATTTGCTCTTCATACAAAGTTTGTGCATTTATGAAATTCTTTTGGTTTGCAAGCCTGGACTGGCCATCGGGAGCCCTGGGATAATTTAATTACTAGTGGCCTGGCGAATTGGCCAGTTGTCTGTAAGTAAGCAGTGTCTTTGCTTGCATTTTATATATTTAACATTTGTTTTGTTTTTGGTAGAAAAAAGACAGGTCAAATATACAATTTTTTATCCAAAAATGCTTTATTCTAAAAATGTAAATTAATTGTAACTTTTTAAATATTAAAAAAATCAGACAGGTCAAATGTTTCAATGGTTCAAATGATTTGTCTTCTGTTTCAAAGTATTTGTTCAGCTGGCATTCGACTGACATTAAATGTTTAATTGTTGTTGAAATAATGTCAGTTTATGAAAAAACATGATTTCGAGGTCAAAACAACATTGAACACCAAATAGTTGAAGTGGTGTTGTTAACTCACTATGGATTCAACATAGAAATATCAAAAATGTTTGAGTTTAAATCAACATTATTTGTACTCTACAACCTCAAAATTCAACGGTTATCCAACACTGGCACCTGCGTTGATTCAACAGTGACTCGATGTTAAAATGCCAGCTGGGCAAGTTAAACAGAGCTGGTGTACATTGCAAAACAAAAACATTCTTCATTCTTTACACATAGCCTGCGAGCACCTTGCCTGCTTTACTTATGAAGGCAGATAAGGATAGACAGATAAAAACATATATATATATACATTGAGTTGTATTTGAGAGCATTATCCCCCTGTGCCTTATCTCCTGCTCCCTGATTAAATTTTTTTTCAGGTAATCATTCATATTCCTCAATTAAATGTGATGAAAGTGATCTCCATTCAGTTTAGCATGTTCCCGTTGAAACACAATCACAAAAAACCTACACTTTGGGTTCATGGGAAAGTGACAGACATGGCCATTTTGTGATATTCAAAGAAAGTAAGGTCCAAATAAGATGAATCTGCAGCTTTAAAGAATTGTTAATTGAAAAAAAAAAAACCTTTCACTTGAATGCCTTATAGTTTCAAGTAAAATGAACTGAGATGTAATTTATAAAAATTGCCAGAGCTCAGAGGTGTTTATTCACTCTTAATGCAGAGATGAGCACCAACACACTTGCCTGGATGTTTTCATTGATCCTTGGTTAGCTGGTTCAGATGTGTTCGATTAGCCTAATAGAGAGAGAGAGAGAGAGAGAGGGAGAGAGAGAGAGAGAGAGAGAGAGAGAGAGAGAGAGAGCCTAACAACACTCTTCCCTAAGGACCGCAGCCAGGGACATTCATAACAAGCCCAGTGCTGTCTGTAAGGAAAAGCTCAAAAGAGTGGAGGCCCCAAAGGGATAACTCTTTAGAATGAGAAGAGGCCTATCTACACCATTTTACAAAAAGACAGCCCCACCAAGTAGGCTCACTGTGAGCCGTACCACTTGGCAACATCATCTACTGTAAGCAGAGTTCTAGGGAGTGAAAGCCTCTGTAGAACGACTCTCTGAAACGAGAGGAAATGCAATTCCTTTCACTCAGTCTAAATCACCCTTATAAGGAAATATTTATTGAGGAGGCTCATGGAGAGCCTCGCGAGACAACATCGCTAAGCTGCGGGGCTTAAAGGTATGCGGGACGACTCTCAAGGATGAGAGAAAACCCAGGACTACTTCTTACGCACCTATGGAAGCTCACCAGGAGCCCTGCGACTTAGGCCCCGTCCACACTACTGTGTTTTCGTTTAAAAACGGAGACCTTTTGCTACGTTTGCACCTCCCGTCCAGACTAAAACGGGAAAAACGAAGACCTAAAACGGAGAAGTTTAGAAACGCTGCAGCTGCGTTTTGAATCTTTGGAGGGCGTTTTAGTGTGGACAAGACAAAACGGAAGAGTTCACGCAGACGCAAACGCTGACGCAGAGGCTGACGCTCGGCTCTATGATTGGATGTTATCAGTCATGACGTATCCTTCCCTGATTTGTCAATCACTGTTTACACCGCACGCGCATGCCCAGTGTTGGTGAATGGTCACGTGATCCGCGTTTTCAGTTGTTTTAATGTGGACGGAGATCATTTCTAATAAGCAGATAAAACGCTGGTGTGGACGGAGATTGTATTCGTTTTAATTCTCCGTTTTTAAACGAAAACGCAGTAGTGTGGACGGTAGGGTTGGGTATCGTTTGAATTTGAACGATTCTGATTCCGATTCCGATTCCTTGTTTCGATTCCGGTTCCTAGCGATTCTCGATTCCGATTCTTTTAAGAGGCAGGGTCAAAAAAGTTTAGCTAACCAACGGCCTTTCTGAAGGAAATACTCCTTCTGTAAAAATACTCCTTTTGTCACAAATTTTGCATTTTGCCGAGATTTCGATATTTTTAGAAAAGTGAAGCCACACTTTGGATCGGCGACGTAAGGTACTCATGTTCGACTCGCGCGGTTATGCCAACACTTCCGGTAGACGCTTCTTCGTTGGTGTTGTTCAGCGGTTTCTTCTTCCGCTCGGTGGACTGTGAATATCGAAACTAGGAATTGAAATTTTAACTTTTGAACGATTCCGGGAAAAACGAAAAGTTAGTCTCGGTTCCAATCGATACTCGATTCTCGATACCCAACCCTAGTGGACGGGGCCTTAGTGCCCCTATCTAGAAGGAGGCTATAGTATCCAGCTGCAGACCCGCAGCACACCAGTTTCAGAACCCCAGTTTCAGAACCCCAGCGCCAGAACCAGAAGTAAGGGGCGGAGTTAGGTTCTAACCAAAACCAGCGCCAGGAACGTAAGTGAGGGGCGGAGCTTAGATTTGAAACATAATTTGGAGGGTATTTTACACATGAAACAACTTTTATTGAACAAAAAACGTCCTACTCTCTACGTATGTTATACGCATGGGTATTTTTTTTTATAAAATATACTTTATTTCACAAGAACATGTGCAGCATGCATTTTTCGTGTAAAATAATGTCAAAATCTAAAAAAGAGAGAAAATTCGGCATTGTTTTGTTAAAAATCTATACAAAATGACCAATTCAAGCCAAGATAGGCCTGTTTTATCACGACAACTTTGTTTAAATTTAACTTACAATGTATCAAATGAGGAACTCAAGGCCCGTTTTGTCCTTACATGCTTGCTAAAATAATTATAATGCAATAATGATAATTCCGCCCTCCCTCACTTCCGGTTCTGGCGCTGGGGTTCTGAAACTGGTGGTGCTGCGGGTCTGCAGCTGGATATATCTCGAAGGAGGAGCTCTATCGAGAGCAGCAGGATGCCACTGTAAAACAAGAGGGGACCTAATTAACAAACCCTGGTATCTAATAATAGCTCTGGGAGCTAAAAGAAGCTGTGGGGAGCGGAAGCCTCAGCAGGACGGCTCTCTATGTGAGAGGAGACCTAACAACACTCTTTGTCAAGGAAGCTCACCTGGACCCATTCCTCTTTATAATAAAGTTCAACAGTGCTCTAAAGAGTGAAGAGCATAGCATGACATTTCAACAATGTTGTTTAGTCAAGGTGGCTTGTCGAGAGCCATACAACTCAACTAGTTTTACTGAACTTTTCAAGCAGGCTCATAAAGCCATTCAGCTTGACACAGAGCTGAACAATAGCTATAGGTAGCAGAGGACTTAGCATTATAACCCTCTAGAAGACGAGGGGAGGACTAGCAATGCTCAGCTGAAACTTGTCAAGGAGACTCACCAAAAAACCTTCCTGCTTGACTCTAACAATCAAAGGACCTCTTAGGGTCCATCCACCCATCCATCTTCTTCCGCTTATCCGGGGCCGGGTCAAGGGGGCAGCAGTCTAAGCAGAGATCCCCAGACTTCCCTCACCCTAGACACATCCTCCAGCTCTTCCGGGGGGACACCGAGGTGTTCCCAGGCCAGCTGGGAGACATAGTCCCTCCAGTGTGTCCTGGGTCTTCCCCGGGGTCTCCTCCTAGTGGGACATGCCCGGAACACCTTCCCTTCCAGGAGGCATCCAGAACAGATGCCCGAGCCACCTCAGCTGACCCCTCTCGATGTGGAGGAGCAGCGGCTTTACTCTGAGCTCCTCCCGAGTGACCGAGCTTCTCAGCCTATCTCTAAGGGATCGCCCAGCCACCCTGCGGAGAAAGCTCATTTCCGCCACCTGTATCCGGGATCTTGTCCTTTCGGACATGACCCAAAACTCACGACCATAGGTGAGAGAAGGAACATAGACTGACCGGTAAATCGAGAGCTTCGCCTTGCGGCTCCAGCACCTCAACAGACCGGTACATCAACCGCATTACTGCTGAAGCTGCACCGATCCGTCTGCCAATCTCCCGTTCTATCCTTCCCTCGCTCGTGGACAAAACCCCAAGAACTCCTCCGCTTGAGGCAGGATCTCCCCACCAACCTGAAGTGGGCAAGCCACCCTTTTACGACTGAGGACCATGGCCTCGGATTTGGAGGTGTGAGTACTTAAACATAACCCTCCAAAATGAGGGGAGTTCTACCAATGCTTATGTTACGCTGGAGTGAATTTTTAAATTTGTGTTGTTGGGGAAGATGTATATATTCGTGGTCTAGTTTTCCCTGGTCTCTCTCTCTCTGTCTCTCTCTCTCTCTCTCTCCCTTGTTTACTCTAACTGTAATGACTCACAGGTGGAGCTGCTAAGGAGTGACCTGATTGGTAAGTAGGGAAGGAAGCTTTCGTATCTTTTGTTTATCAGATTTCTAGGTTAGTTTTCTTTTAATTGGTTAGCTTTGTTTTGCTATTTGTTTTGGCTTTTCAACCTCCTGAAATTTAGGTTGCTCACTATTTACTTATGTTTGATAAATTCACTTTTTCACTTTACAGTATGTTTTGAAGCCTTGGGAGTGATAGCGGGGACTCTAGGGATCTTGTTGATTGGATCCCTGTTAATTGTTATGGATGGTTTTGTTCTCTTTGAGTAGAAATTTTACTTAATTTGTAACACTGAACTGAAATTAAGCTTATCAAGGAGGCTCACAGATACAGGATCTACAATATACAGAACACAAGGAAAAAGCAATTCAAATTAATTTGCACAAAGAAGGAAACTCGAAGACAATCTAAAGCGAGGAGAGTCCTAATGCCTGAACAAGGTCTGTCAAGGAAGCCCACAGAGGGCCATTCAATCTGGCAATAAAGAGCCATCAGAAGGCCAATCTTATTTTATCTTAGCCAAAAAGATCATTGTTCCAGCAGTATGGAGTACTTAGCATATTGACCCTCTCTAAACCGAGGTGAGTACCAGGGCCGTGCACAGGGAGGTGGCCAGGTGGCTAGAGCCACTGCCCCTCTGCCCTCATCAACTGAGGTGCCCCTCTTGCCCACCTGCTCCGCTTCGCTCAAAGCATTCCTTTGATTCCGCTAATCCCCTCCAGGTTTTCCTGCTCGCTCCGCAGTCCGCACTTTACATCTCGCAATTCTGACTTTATTTCTCAGAATTGCGAGATATGAAGAATGGGGTGTTATAAAGTCACAATTGCGTGTTACAAAGTCAGAATTGCGAGATATAAAGTAAGAATTGCTAGATATAAAGTCGCAATTGCATGATATAAAGTCAGAATTGCGAGATATAAACTATTTTGAGGGGAAAAAAGTTAGTATTTTTTCCCCCTTAGAATTGGCTTGATTAGGCTACTCGCAATTGCGAGTTTTTATCTCGCAATTTTGAGAAAAGATGTCAGAAATTCGACATATAAACTCGCAATTATGTGTTATAAAGTCAGAATTGCGAGATGTAAACTCGCAGTTGTGAGAAAAAAAGTCGCAATTCTGTCTTTTTTTCTCCGAATTGCGACTTTATAACACCCAATTCTGACTTTATATCTCGCAATTTTGAGATAAAAAGTCGCAATTATTTATTTATTTATGTATTTATTTTTATTCAGTGGCGGAAACAAGCTTCCATGCAAGACAGTGGTTGAATATGCGAAATTATTCGTTATTTTTGTTTTTGTTTTTTGCATTTATGTCGGTAATGTTTTGCTCTTGGTCTTCTACTAATGCTAACAACTTGTACAACATATTCACGTTCTTAGAATTAGCTTAGAATTATTTTGTAATAACTGAATAATTTGTGTTAACAAGCAACTACCCCCTTAGTGCCCCTTTTTTTGGCTAAGGCCACTGCCCCTCAAAATGTCTGTGCACGGCCTTGGTGAGTACTAACAATGCTGAACTATAACTAAGCTTGTCAAATGCTAGATTCTGATCTGGAATGAGAAACAAGGTAGAACAGAGTCTACTGCCATGACTGCAATGCAATGCATGCATTCAACATCCTTGAGAGCCTTGAGTGCGCCGTTCAACACTAGATTCTTATTGCTCGATCGAGAAACAAACAAGAACAGAGTATGTTGCAATGAATGCATCATTATGAGTGCTTTCAACTCTGCCCCTGAAGATGAAAAAGAGGACGATGTGTTCTTCAGGTGCCCTTGAAGAAGGGGGGCACACACAAGAGTTCTCCACGGTCTAGGGTTGTAGGTTCTAGCTGTGTCCTGGATCGGAATGTGACGCTCTCCAGAGGTCGATAGGGTGGTGGAAGGTTTTCCCGATCCAGAACAATGTCTTCAGGGTCTCATCTTCAAGGGGGCTGGAGATAACAAAAACCTGGAGCCAGGACAATAAACATCACTATACAATCCATTTTCTTGACCCGGTATTCTGTAACGCCTAAATTCAATAAAGATGAAGAATATAGCTCAAAAGGTTTATTCGAATAATCCAAACAGCAAACATGCAAAAAAGCATGCAGACACAAACAATACAGAACAAGCAATGCAGGTGAGGCAACAACTTAAGAAGGAACACAAACGAGGATAATTAAACCACATACAGCTGACACATTTGAACTAATTTTAACACTAACCAAGGAGACAAACGAAATAAGTGGTGGGAATTTGAACAAAGAAGACATGTGAAAAATGAAAATCAACTGAAATTTCAAACTAAACTAAACAGAAGAGAATGGTGACATATATAGACTTGATAATAAAAACAATACGTGGAATTAAGTAATACAACATTAAAGGGATAGTTCACCCAAAAATAAAAACTCAAACGAAGATATTTTGGTGAATGTTGGTAACCAGACAGTTGACTGCAGCCATTGACTATTTTTTTTTCCTACCATGGAAGCCAATGGGGTCTATCAACTGTCTGGTTACCAACATTCATCAAAATATCTTCTTTTGTTTTCAACAGAAGAAAGAAACTCACACGTGTTTGGAACAACTTGAGGGTGAGTAAATTCATTTTTGGTTGAACTACCTTAAGCAACTTTACATGATGATGAATATAATGTGGAAACGTCACAGTGGCAGGAGTGAAACGAATCCATACTATGACATCATGAATGCATATGTATAATTTCCTATTATCCAATTTAAAATTAATAATCTTGAAGTAGCTGCTCACCCATGTCTAAGAAGACTGTCATCAGAACAAAGCTCCTGGTTTATGCACTGGATAATCAATAACATATATCAGTGTTTATTGCAATGACTCAATTTTACTAGCTTATGTCATTAATTGAATTTACTTCTGAGACTTTAATTCTATACGATAACAGGTGTTGTGTCGAATTTCGACTGCCTACCAGACTGCCCTTGGCTAAATTAATTTAAAGTGTGATTCTTTCACTTTTTAAAGAAAGGGTGATTCCCTTTCTTTATTTTAATACATTTTTCTGTAGTTATTGCATCTGGTGGTCACGGTTTAATTCACGGAACTTTTATGTCAGATACGACTGACTGATATTGAGTTGCCTAAATCTTGTATACGATTCCTACACCCCCCTACCTTCCCGATGTTCAAGACAGGGTTACAGTTGTGGGGGGTTGAACATTCTTTTATCTGCAAAAAGGTGGCCCGGTAAATATAGTTTGGGAACCCTTGACTTAAAGCAAGGCAGGTTTGTGCAGGTTTGTAAAGTGGGTATAAATCAAGCGTGTCATCAACAGGTCCAAACAGGAACTGCTGGCACAGAAAAATCAACTTATTATATGTCTAAAGAACACCCAATCAGTTTTCTGATAGACCGATAGGTAAATAGAACATATAGCAAGATCCAATGTTCATTGTCAGTAAATCTAAAAAAATAATATATATATATATATATATATTTTTTTTTTTGATGAACTGTTCCTTTAAGGACGCCTCCTAATCCCCCAAAAGATACTCCCTCTGTTCTTAGACAAGCAGTTTTATGTAATCTTTGTTCCAAACATTTTTAAGGAGGCACCAGAGAGTATAAATTCCCTTTGCTGGTATCAACAACTGCATTAAAGATGCACTCCTCTTGCAGGTAACTTTGACTGACATGCTCCATCCATCATTGGTGTAGTGATTCTTGCCATTTTGTTACTTTTTTTGTTGTTTTTCAGCCACTGTAATTTCTTTACAGGCCAATAAAAATGACCATGGCTTGGAGAATGCCAGTCCCTGAAGGTGAGTAGAAGTGTAGGAATAGTTTTTGACCAATAAAATGTAATCAAAATTTCTGAGTCTTCACAAATTTACATGCTTACGTTGTGGTATTTGAGTAAGTATTACATTTGTAATTCTACAGAAGTGATGGAGGAAAATCAACTCGGCTTCTTTCAGGAGCTTCTACCATCAGCGGAGCGTACGGCTTTGCTCTACCATCTCTCCTATCTCTGTTTGGCTAAGTTCCCCAAGTTGGAGAGGGTTCTCCGAGAGTGTGCTCTTGAAACGCAGAATCTCTTTGCCTCATCTGAGGCTCTTCTGCAGAAGGTAAAGTCAATGTGACCTTTCTCTTATTGAAGTCAAACTAAAGAGGCAGATTAAAATAAGCTACTAAATCGAGGATAGATTTGGATTGAATTTGAATTCAGGTACAAAACAAGAAGAATTTCAAGGAGTAGCATTGAAAATGCATTGGAATTAATAGAAATGTTGTGAGTGTAGCTTGTAATAATTCATTTGATTTTTCTGCGTGAGTTATTAATTTTCTCACAGCAAATGAGTTTTTTTTTTGTTGTTGTTGTTTTTAACTGTCACTCGCCCATATACGGGCAACCTAACTTTACTTCACTATATTACTATTAAATCCTAATCTTGTCATGACAAACTATATATCGTTGGAAAGGTCTAAGACTCCTAAATAGATATTTTAGGTCTGTTTTTTTTTTCTTACAAATTATGAATGAACAGTAATATATGAATTTATGACAAGAGTGCGCCTCAAAAAAATCGACGGCATTACAGGAGTTTCTGACCTTTGTCACAAAAAGTCGACGCACACACTTTTAATAATTGAAACTTTGGTTTTTAGTGCTAAAAGTTCATAATAAAACATAATTAGTATTTGTCAATAAAAACTTATAAAATTATATTTTAAAAAGTAAGGTGAGAAGTCCTCTAAAAAGTAAAATATATAATTTTTTATTATTATTATATCACATATTTTAGTAGTTATCATTGTCACAGTCTGCGTCTGAACCATCCTGTCTGCGTCTCCTGCACTACACTTCCCATGATCCTCTCGTCTGCACACCTGAACTCACTCCCTCATCAGCCTCCCGTTCAGCGTCCTGTTCATCTGTTTCACCTGTTGTCACCCCATTATGTTTGATTCTTCTGTGTATTTAGTTCCTTCAGTTTTAGTCTGTCTTTGTCGGTCGATGTCTATGGAAGTTTATTGTGAACCCGTGTGGTGCCCGTGGTCCTGTCTGCCTGCCTGGTTATATATATATATATATATATATATATATATTAAAAACCTGTTCTCACCGATACTCCGGTCTCCTCGTCCTTCAGCCAGAGCCACACCGTGACAATCATAAGTAGTAGGTATCATTTGAAAGCTTACGAACTCAGAATTCATCCTGTGAAAACCGTTTTGAAATTGGACGTTGCGTTGCCATAGAAACGGTATTTTTTTATTAGGCCCCTCCCCTTTTGCGCATCATCTTTCATAATTTATTATGAAAACCTTTTCTAATCTTGACAAAACACATATTGTCAGAAAGGTCTGAGTCTCAAGGTTCCATATTTAGTGACAGAAGTGATATTTGGATAGAAATTTATTAATTTGTTATGGCAAAATTCATACAATTAAATTTAATGGAATTCAATGGCACCCGGTGGCTATTTTTGGTATAACGCCTAAACAAAATCTCATGGGAACTTCAATTTTTGTGATATCAACTTCAAATTTGGAACACAACTTGGTTAGATATATAGCTTTCATTTTATAGTAATTTTATAGTAAAACATATTTTGTAAAATATATATTTAATATTAAAAAAATATATTAATAAAGTATATTTGATTTACTGTAAATTATAACTTCCATAACTTTTTCATAGTTTAATTTTTGTTAAGTGCTTTCAATTTAATAATAATCTGCTGATTGTTTTCTTTAAAACAAGACAAAACTAAGGTCTATATTCCAAAGCATTCTTGAATTACAACCATTTAAGTTTGTATAGTGCATTTTAATGTCAATTATCAAAAAGGGGGCTGACAGGTAAAGGGTTAAAACATTAATGTCTGAAATGTATTTATTTCACTGCAATTAATTACTTAATTTTAGTTTAATTTAATTCCGTTTAATTTATAGAAACTTGTACTTTTGGGATAATTTCTCTAATTTTCAGTAGGTAGATATCAGCAGATAAAACAATGTCCATTTAATTTAATACAGGTCTGATATGTAAAATAAAGTTATTTTGATTTAACTTTGAACTTTTTGTCTTCTGGTGGAGATAAGGGAATGATATATATACAATATTTATGATAAATTATTTGACATTATTGTAGTATCCACTAAAACTCTTTGGTTGTGTTGATAGATTAATATTTTGCAAAAATGTGGACAGATTCCCCCATCCACCTGCATATTTTGGTGTAAAATCAGCAAAAGGAGCTAGATGACTTTGGTGGACGATTAATTTTCAACATAGAACAACTCAATTATCTATAACAGAACTTAATTATTGATTTAAGTTGGCTCAAAAATCTGATTTGGCACATGCAAGGAAATAACATGTAAACATCTTGCTGTCTTTCAGTGTGTGGACACAAGTAACCAAATGGTTTCCTCAATGTTCCCTCAACTGAAACTCGCTGTTGAAAATAATGAAGACATTCAGGCTACAATGTCTTTGGAAAAAGCAAGAGAATGGATAGCAGAAATTGTTAACAAAGTGGAACAGATGGTGGACAGGTAAAAATTTAGGAAGTGTTACACATCAAAAGCATTACGATGAACCCATACAGACTGTGATTGAACTGCATGATCTGAAATCTGCCATTATCAGATATGAGAAAAACAACCGCAGTGTGGCTTCCTGCACCAGTGATGTGATTCTTGAAAAGGATGAGACAGAAAAAAAAAATGCACAAACTACTAAGGAGATAGAGGCTCTAGAGAAGGTGGTGAGAGATCTTCAGATGGAACTGAGGAAAACCTTGGAGGAAATCGGACAAATTGAGTCAAAGATAAACCGATCTCATGGCAGAATTGCTTCTAGGAGACGGTTTGGTTTCAGTTTCCTGGCTGCCGTTGTTCCATTTGTTGGAAACATTATTAAATCCATATTTCAAACTAGACCTTCACCAAACCATGCTCTCGCCAATGAAAAAGCTCAACTCGCTGCTCAGAAGTCAAACCTGAAAAGCAAGGAGCACAATATCCATGTCAAGCTGACTGATGTTCAGCTGAAGTTGGCAAACAAGAAGGCGGAAAAGGGTGAGATTCTTTCTAGATCTGTGTGTGGCAATGGTCAAAAACCTAAATGATTAATGTCTGCTTCATATTGTTTTTCAAGGTTCAATACCCGAAACTGTCTATCTGAATGATGCCCAAAAGTACCTTTGTCAAATCCAACAAACTCTGCTTCATCATAATATGTTCTGGAAATCTGTGCTAGTATTTCTGGAATCTCTCAGAAGCGAGACCTTCGCTGATGAACACTTCATTGAGGAGAATGAACTGAAGGAGATTGTTCTAAAGCATATTGATTCAGCGCAAGAGGTAACTTACACACTGAGTAAATGTTCAGTTGCAGTTTATGGGAGTTAATTTCATTGCATTTTCTATATTGTGGTTCATTTTGTATCTCAAATCTTTCAGAATTGGAAGGGCTTTGGTGAATCCTGTCTGATGGCAAAGAGGGCCTTTAGCTTGCAGAATAAGGATGCGTTTAAGTTCCTGGAGTTTAACCCATCTTCATTGTCACCAGAGGAATGGAAAAGGCGGTATGACGTTGTCAAAGCAGATCTTACCAAAATAGGTTCTGCCATCTGTGCAAATTAGCCAATGATGGCTGCCATTACTTTACAGTATATAGAAATACATCCAATTATACTGTTTTAATACAAAGCTGCGTTTAAACTGTCGCTGGCAAGCGCTGTGGTCCTCGTAAAGTTTATGAATGACATTCATAGATGTCATTCCATGTTGAGGACATCTTTTCTTTTTTTCTTTCTTTTTTGGAATCCATTTTCTTTCCACTAAACTTTTTGGAGGGAAAAGATTATACATAACCAGCACATGTATATTATAATTTTTAATATACATTTATTTGTAATTAGCATCTTTATATAATTGATGTGGTACTATATGATACATTTATGTAAAAATAGGGTAACACTTTATTTGGATAGTCCACTTTAGACATTCTACTATTAACTATAAGTAACTACATGTCAACTATCTCTCATTTCAGTATTAGTAGACTGTTGGTTAAGTGTAAGGGTTCGGGTTAGTAGAATAAGTTGACTTGTAGTTGCCACGTTACTTACTATATATATTTTTGGGGAGCATCAAAATAAAGTGTTAGCAGATATTAAGCATACAGTCTTTTAATACCGGTAATCTAATGACAGTTATTTGAAATGTAGTCTAAAGTGGACTATCCAAATAAAGTGTTATGAAAAATAACCAAGCCAAAATCTTGTAATGTGTGTTTCTGTGTTTAAGTGTAAAAAAATAAAAAATTAAATAAAAATAAAACATTTTGGGTATAAGTTTCTTGAGGTTCACTTGTAATGAATATATAATAACACTCACCTAAAGTATTATTAGGAACACCTGTTCAATTTCTCATTAATGCATTTATCAAATCAACCAATCACATGCTTCAGTCACAGTTGCTTCAATGCATTTAGTGGTGTGGTCCTGGTCAAGACAATCTCCTGAACTCCAAACTGAAAGTCAGAATGGGAAAGAAAGGTGATTTAAGCAATTTTGAGCGTGGCATGGTTGTTGGTATCTGAGTATTTCACAATCTGCTCAGTTACTGGGACTAATAAAGACTTTCTATCTGAATTATCAGATATGTTGTCTTTTCTCTTCCTCAGATTTGAAAGAATTCTTTTACTGGGGGATTTCAACATTCATATGGACATAAAAGACTCGGCAATAACAAAAGACTTTCTGTCCATATTGGAGTGCTTTGAATTAGACCAACTAGTGGACTGTCCTACGCATGACAAAGGCCACACCTTAGACCTTGTGATTTCCAGTGGTTCATTTGTGACTCAGTTAACTACCACTGATTTAGGTCTGTCTGATCACCGGGCTGTCATTTTTAATTTGGAAATACCTGTCATGTATACAAACACTTCACGCATTATAAATTATAGGAATTGGAGATCTATTGAGCCCTCTGATTTTTCTGACTTTATTGACTCTCTTTTAAACTGTGACTCTCTGTCTGATGATCTGGATGACAATGTTTCAATGCTGAATTCTGTACTGTTGTCTGGCCTGGATACGCTGGCTCCCTGGAAATCACGATCTGTTTCTTTTGCACGCTCCGCTCCTTGGTACAATGATGATCTGCGTGCCATGAAGACTTTGTGTCGCAAAATGGAGCGTAGATGGCGCACCTCAGGTTTAGCTGTTCATCACCAGGCCTGGAAAGACAGCTTATTCAAATATAAGTCTGAAATTGTGTCAGCAAGATCTGTTTATCTTTCTCATATAATTGTCAGCAATCAGAGAAACCCCAAAAAACTGTTTCACTCAATCAACAAGCTGCTTAAAAATCACAGCGTCTCTAATGTTCCTGCTTCAACTCACCTTTGTAATATGTTTTTGGAGTTTTTTAGCACCAAAATTGACAATATTCGAAACCACATTGTTGCCACTCATACCATTGCTGCCTCCTCTTCAGATACATTTGCATTTTCTGGTGTCTCGCTCTCTAATTTTGCAATTCATGATTCCCAGTCTCTGTGTAATACGGTTTCAAAACTGAAAGCCTCAACTTCTAGAGTTGATCCTATACCATCTTGCCTTTTTAAATCATGTTTTGATTGATTCCCTCTCTCCCTTTGTTTTGAGAATTATCAATAACTCCCTGTGCACTGGTGTTGTGCCAGCTGCACTTAAAACTGCTGCTGTCACCCCTGTACCAAAAACTAACAACACGGACTTTGATAATCTGAATAATTTTCGACCCATCTCTAATCTTCCATTCCTCGCCAAAATTTTAGAACAAACAGTGGCTTCTCAACTACTGTCTCATCTTTCTGCTAATGATCTTTTTGAGCCACTTCAGTCTGGATTTCGGAAACTGCACAGCACTGAGACAGCACTGGTCAAAGTGACTAATGATTTGTTAATGGCATCTGATTCTGGCCGTCTATCTATACTGATTCTTCTTGATCTTAGTGCCGCTTTTGACACTATAGATCATTCGATTTTAATCAATCGCTTAGAGACCATTTTGGAGTTTCTGATTCTGCATTAAATTGGTTTAAGTCCTATCTCTCTGATCGCAAGCAGTTTGTTGTGACGGGTGATTACAAGTCTGAGGTCGGTGTGGTGCGCTCTGGTGTTCCCCAGGGATCAGTTTGGGCCCGTTACTTTTTAGTATTTACATTTTTCCATTTGGGCAACTTTTAAGAACACTTGGTCTTAATTTTTCACTTTTATGCCGATGACACTCAGATCTATTTACATTCAAAACCTGATGTCAATATGCCTGTGTCTTATATTTCTCAGTGTTTTACTGAGATTAGGAAATGGATGTCTGAAAACTTTCTCTGTCTGAACAGTGATAAGACTGAAGTGATGCTTATTGGTTCACCTCATCAGTTGCGTAAAGCAGAGTCCATAACTTTAAGTGTGGATGGCTCAGCTTTGAAATTACAAACTAAACTAAAAAATCTGGGGGTGATATTTGGCGCCAATTTAACATTTGACCATCATGTTCGTAACACAGTCAAAACATCATTTTTTCATCTCAGAAACATTGCCAAATTACGTTCTTTGTTGACATTCTCTGTGGCTGAAAAGTTAATCAATACTTTTGTTTTTTCAAGAATTGATTATTGTAATGCTTTGCTGGCTGGGGTTTCTAAAGCTACCCTAAGTAAATTACAGTTGGTTCAAAATTCGGCTGCTAGAATTCTGACTGGGACCAGTGCTAGGGAACACATTACACCAATCCTGGAAAAATTGCACTGGCTTCCAGTCAGTTTTCGTATTGATTTTAAAATTCTCATGCTCACTTATAAGGCCCTGAATAACTTGGCCCCTCAATATTTGCGTGAGCTCTTAACCCCCTACTCTCCTACACGTGCTTTGCGATCTTCTGAAGCTGGTCTTAACCGTCCAAACAACACGGCTAAAAACTATGGGTGATCGGGCTTTTTCTTCTTTAGCTCCAAAATTGTGGAATTCCCTGCCCTCTGAGATTAGAAATGCAGAATCACTTAGAGTTTTTAAATCCTCCCTTAAAACGTACTTTTTTAGGGTGGCTTTTATGTGATTGTGTGATCACTGTGATTGTTATTTTATTTGCCTTTTATTTTATTGCTTGTTTAGTTCTTATTGCCTAGACTGTTGTGTCTGTCTAATTCCATTATTTTTTATGTAAAGTGCTTTGAGATACTACTTTTAAAGGCACTATATAAAATAAAGTTTTTATTATTATTATTATTATTATTATTATTTTCACTCACAACCATTTCTAGGGTTTACAAAGAATGATGTGAAAAGGGGAAAACATCCAGTATGCGGCAGTCCTGTGGGCGAAAATGCCTTGTTGATGCTAGAGGTCAGATGAGAATGGGCCGACTGATTCAAGATGATAGAAGAGCAACTTTGACTGAAATAACCACTCGTTACAACCGAGGTATTCAGCAAAGCATTTGTGAAGTCACAACACGCACAACCTTGAGGCGGATGGGCTACAACAGCAGAAGACCCCACCGGGTACCACTCATCTCCACTACAAATAGGAAAAAGAGTGAAATGTAGATGAATGAAAACTGCTTAAATCACCTTTCTTTCCCATTCTGACATTCAGTTTGGAGTTCAGGAGATTGTCTTGACCAGGACCACACCCCTAAATGCATTGAAGGAACTGCCATGTGATTGGTTGATTAGATAATTGCAGTAATGAGAAGTTGAACTGATGATACAAGAACCAATGAGAATATAACACATGAACCAAGTGAAGCGCATGACATGATGCGATAAATGAATCACATGACAAAACAGGAAACAAAGCCATGACTACAAAATAAAATAAATGAACTATGAACATAAAATTAAACCATGACACTAAGTATATGTCATAATTATTTATTATTTATTTTTATAGGCTAGTATATAGACTACTATATTTTATAGACTACTTTCTTGGGAATAGGCTTTAGATATCACAACATATTCTTCTTCCTGGATTAGGCTAGTAGTATGGTCATTTTGGTCAGTATGGCAGCTTTGAAATGTCCTGCATGTTTTGCCACTGCATGTTTCTATAAATGTCTACAGCACTAGCCCACTGTGTATGGCATTATGAATGTCATTGTTTCTTTAGAGCTGACACGATGAAACTATTTGTGCTTGAAGGCGCTTGTTCCTGCACTACCAATAATGGCCTGCTGGTTGTAGCAGAGAGCAATTGTGCCTTTAAGTATTTTTTCCATGTTTTTTTTTTTTTTTACTTTCATGATAATTTCAAACCTCAGAGAGTTGACATTAATGATATACAACTTTGTATACAAAATATATCAATAGTATGTCTGAAAAAAGTTAACAATGATTTACTAAATAATAACAATGGAAAAATAGGAGAAGATATGGAATTTTTTTTTATAAAAAAAAAAACAACCTCAGTCTTAATACTCAATCTTGTTCATGTGTGTTTAATTAAGGTTGGAAATAAACTCTGCAGAACAGCGGCATTTCAGGACCGATGTTGCCCATCCCATATAGTCTTACTGATCATTTAACTCTTTGCTGATGATTTCCTTTTCCTTATTTAGTGTGCTTTTTTCTTCACCCCATGTGTGAATGTAAGATACAATTCCTCTTTAAATATAGTCTTTTTATATTTCTGTAGCTCTTATTGCAGAACGTTATTTTACATGATCGACAGCCATCCCTAGTATTCATTTTGTAAAAAGCACATCATTTAGAATAGCCTATACTAACTTATTAGAAAATGCAGAATTCCCTAATGCTTTATGAATCAAGCACAATGTTTTAGAAATACATAATAGTACCACATTCTTTATCTTTAAGACGTGCTGTTGTTTGCAAAGCACATTAGCAAAACGCTCTTTTTGTTTTTATGATTTCTGATATTTTCTGTTATGCTTTGTTTTGAGCCATAAAGAGGCGGTATGCTGTTCTGTGATGACGACATCCTGCTGACGTCCTGATTGGCCTGTTTTCATCTTCAGCACCTGTCGAATTTGCCATCACTCCTGGCAAATTATTAGTGGATCACTTTCTTGTAGGAAGGCAGTATTTTTAGTCTTTGTCTTAACCAAGAAACAAATATGTATTCACCAAGGTGATTATTAGAAATTATAGGCCTATATCCTCTAGATGTATCGTGAAATGCCTCTGGACGCTGTAAATCAGCTGCGTGTCGGTTAACGTTACTGTTCTTCTATTGTGTGATCGATTGACCAGTCGCTTAAATTTGTTCTGTTGCATCATTGATTGTGATTGATTGCTCGCACGTGTACGTGACGAGTGAAGACTGGATGAACTGGTTTCATCGACCAACTTTCAAATCGATGTTTGGGAATGTGAAACTGTCAGATTCTGTGAGGGCTCTGTTCAGCACCTTGGTTAGTTCCTCTGGGGAAAAACTCGAACCATATGGCAAAGAAACGGACACATTTCAGTTTGTTTTATTCTTAACATATTTGAGTTAGGCGCTTTTATTTGACGGCGAGGTTTCTGGACTGGATTGAAAACCATCATATGTGGTCGCAGTTTTGGGAACAACTGGAATTTCAGGATGATGATCACGCGCTACAGACCGGTATGCAAATTTCTTTTTTGATTAATAGGAAAAGTGTTTCAATTAGAAATGTTCATGATTTGTAGAGTTTTACCTACATATTGTCAATTGCCTTTAAACACGAAGTGATGTATTGAATTGTGTAGCGTATACTATTTCGCGACTATTTTCCAGTGAGGAAGTTGTTAGGAAAACCAAGCTTTTCACCACAGGAAATGCAGCTACGCTGTAACTTTTAACGAAATACTTTCCACACATGAACCTGATGTCGCTTTATAATAAAATTAGACATATTTGCTATTTTAACACGTTTTTGCTTGTGACAAGATGCGACAGAATTCAGCGGCTGCCAGTTAAAGGAAATTTTCGCGCATGCGCAGTAGTTTTGAAATGTATCCTCTCAATGGGATGAAGCCCAAAACATAATCATGAAAAAAAAAATATATTTTTTTTTTCAACCAGCACTCCACAGTAATCATTTCTCTTGTGTATGTGTGTCAGAGCTCTGTAAAGATATTATTTAATATTTTCAATTTTTTGCAAATGCACAAGGATGTCTAATCTTTACAAAAGTCAGTTAATGTGATTGGCCAATTAATCTTCGAGTATCAGTTGTAGTAAAAATAAACTCTTTTATATGCATTCTGATTATAGATCTATTCATTTTAATACATTTTTTAATCAAAATCAAATGACATGCAGGCATACTGCACTGTACAACAAATATCTCTGTGACCTAATGATATAATAATTATATCGACATGTTTTACATCAATGTCTGTAAAAAGTGTTCAGGTCACTTACTCAATAATTTTAAGAGAGCGTGTTTACTAACTTTTTTAAGTAATGTCCAGTGTTTACACCACACAGACTCTATATAACCTGATCATGAATAAGAGCTTTAATCTAGTTGATCATTAAAGGACACTTGATGGAAACTACAGTCCAAATAGAATTAAAGGCCTTTAGAATGAAATAATATACCTTTAGGCCCACTTTTGATTTAACCTGCCATGGATTGCAGATTATAGGGTCATGGTACTCATTTAATCTTCAGGAAATGCTTCTTTTAAGGGAATTAAATGGTGATTTAGTGCTGGTGAATTTTAAGTGTTGCCCTACTGCATCTGCTGGTCTGTCATAAGTGAATTTGCATTCTGCATAACTCATCTAGTAAGTAATGGATCAACATTATCTCCTCATCACAATGTCATAAGGTCATCACACTATGGCAATAAGTGGTTGTTTTAGTTCTGGAGATTAATAAGGGTCACTGTCCATATACACTCTAGATCTAATATCAGCATGGGTCAGGAATACTGTACCTTGTTTAGATGCACATTCTTCAAACTGCACCATTCAATTGAAAAAAAAATTGACACGACCTTTTATTTTTTTGTTCTCTTCCCCTATGGCCGTTTCACACCGAAGAGCGCGACAGTGCAACTACATCGTCGCAGCAGCTCCAAACCGACAGAAGAACAATTTAAACAATACTCTTTGAACATTGGGTTCTCAGACAACTTTTCGTTTTTTATTCATTATATGCCCGTATTTAACTTGCAGAATATTTGTAATAAAATTGTTGACTCACCATCTGGAGAAATAGCAGAAGCAATTTCGTTTTTCCTTACAAGATATGTCCTTGTAGTACCTACTTTCTCACTATTTTTATAATCATAACCACCAAACGGAATGATTAAACAAGTTTAAATGGGTAAATCTTCTACAAATATTTTTTTTAATCTTCGATTTCTTTTTTGACATAGTCCAGTTCTTAAAACACACCACACATGCTTATTCTGTGAATTTTGAGCACTTTTTTGTGTGAAATCTTTTTTATTTTGTCCATCAAAAGTGTGCTTTCACTTTAATTGAGCATGAGCAGCGCAGCAAAAATAGACTCTCCGCCGAAACCCCCGCTTCAGTGCTGCTCCTGCTTGACACTTACGGCGAAAAAAATACATGCTGCTCACGTGCTGCTGCCGCTTGCGGTGTGAAACGGCCGTTATGCTGTAAATCTGTTAACCCACATTTCCTGAAAGAGTTAACGGAGAAGTTCGTCGGAGGGATCAGACAGAAATGGGAAATGTTGGACAAAATACTCAATGGCATCGCATAAGAGGCGGACCTGGGAGATAGGGGAGTTAAAGAACCGATTTTGGTCCAGCCAGAGATGGCGTTTCTGGACCATCATGGTGGACATCGCTCGACCCAGGCAGCGTGAGTGACTTTCGTCACTCTTAAGGAGTTCCTGCTTACGACTTGGGTCGAGACCACCCTTATGCCTGGATCAGATTACACGATTTTTTTTGTCTGTTACGATAGTCACTGTGTCAGATTACGCGATTTTGGCTCCTAAAATCTTGTCGTGTCGTGGACAAGACACGTCAGACTACACGTTACTTCCTGACCAGTCATCGCATGCCGTGTTGTCATCGAGAAGGCGAAACTCGTAGCGAGTGAGTTCCTGGATTGCTCGGCATTGCCTTTTCAGCGTGAGAAATACACGGTGTGAAATGGTTGAATTGCGTGTGTCTCACGGCCATTGCGTGAGACTTGAGAACCCTGCTCAAAGAGGACAGTATGGGCTGTCAATCCTCCAAAGAGAACTTGAGGTAAAATATTGTTTTCTTGTACATTTTTACTTCTAGTTTTAACGTTAGCACCATCGTCTCTCTTTCGTTTTATCTTTTTTGAAAGTTGTATACGGAAAAGCTTGTGCTCCTATTGGTCAACCTCATACATGTGACGGAACCGTCATGGACGACCATTAAAAAAATTAAACATGCTAGTCTTTTTGTCGTGATGTCGTGAAGCATTGTAGGTTGTCGCCCGCTATGACACACTATACGAGATGATACGATCGAATCTTGCGTCCCGACGCCCGTTGTCGTTTACGAATCCCCACGACACCCTACGTCAAACGGATCGTGCCAAAATCGGGCTAAAATCGTGTA
Source organism: Pimephales promelas (assembly GCF_016745375.1). The sequence goes on from NW_024122001.1 coordinate 178,366, forward strand.
ATCTGAACCAGGCATAAGCCTTGCCTGTGAAAGCAGATGAGATCTTGCAGGCTCAGGAGGGGTGGCGCGGATCATCCCGCCAAGTGTTAACGGAGGTAGTCTTCATGTAGTTGTCATGAAACGGAAGTTGAAATGATCCATTTTTCCTTATTGTGATGGTTATCCGAGTGAAACGGCTTCTGAAATTAGAAAAAAAATGTAGGGTGGGGCTTGAAGGTTGGGCGTTGCTAACAAAATGATGAGAACGAAGACGAGCAGCCAAATTTTTCCAGAAGGTATCTATCGCCCCATATTTACACGATCCTCCCGTGAACCAAGACAAGGCGTGCCTTGCACACAGACGCGAACTCGCCATTATTCCTCCTCCTTCGAAATGCAGGAATTCAAGCCAGCGGGCCCGCAGACAAGGATGTTTAAAAAAAGGAAAGAGGACATGAGGAGCGCAACCCAAAATGCACCTAAACACCATATTTGCTGGCTATGAGTGACACTGACAGGTTTCTGAGATGCGGGCCAGAAACAAGACAGACCCCAATAGCCACGCCCTCTAGCAGTGTTGTAGTCGAGACCAGCTCACTCGAGTCCGAGTCGAGACCGAGACCATAGAGGGTCGAGTCCGAGTCGAGACCGAGACCATAGAGGGTCGAGTCCGAGTCGAGACTGAGACCATAGAGGGTCGAGTCCGAGTCGAGACTGAGACCAAAGAGAGTCGAGTCCGAGTCGAGACCGAGACCAAAGACAGTCGAGTCCGAGTCGAGACTGAGACCATAGAGGGTCGAGTCCGAGTCGAGACCGAGACCAAAGAGAGTCGAGTCCGAGTCGAGACCGAGACCAAAGACAGTCGAGTCCGAGTCGAGACCGAGACCATAGAGTCCGGGTCTCGGCCATAGAGTCGAGTCCGGGTTGAGTCCGAGTCGAGACCGAGACCAAAGACAGTCGAGTCAGAGTCGAGACCGAGACCATAGAGGGTCGAGTCCGAGTCGAGACCGAGACCAAAGAGAGTCGAGTCCGAGTCGAGACCAAAGACAGTCGAATCCGAGTTGAGACCGAGACCAAAGACAGTCGAGTCCGAGTCGAGACCGAGACCATAAAGGGTCGAGTCCGAGTCGAGACCGAGACCATAGAGGGTCGAGTCCGAGTCGAGACCGAGACCAAAGACAGTCGAGTCCGAGTCGAGACCGAGACCAAAGACAGTCGAGTCCGAGTCGAGACCGAGACCAAAGAGAGTCGAGTCCGAGTCGAGACCGAGACCAAAGAGAGTCGAGTCCAAGTCGAGACCGAGACCAAAGAGAGTCGAGTCCAAGTCGAGACCGAGACCAAAGAGAGTCGAGTCCGAGTCGAGACCGAGACCAAAGACAGTCGAGTCCGAGTCGAGACCGAGACCAAAGAGAGTCGAGTCCGAGTCGAGACCGAGACCAAAGACAGTCGAGTCCAAGCCGAGACCGAGACCAGAGAGGTTGGATAACCTAAGGTTGGGTCTCAAACCAGACTTAAAGATATCTTCAAGAATATGTAAAATATTTGTTGGTAACAATAAAATTGGCACAATACTCAAACAGTAAACCAAATATACCATTGAATCATGTACACTGTAATGGTAAAAAGGCCACATAGTGGTGTAGGGAATTTTATTATGATTATTACTTACAATTGTTACAATCAGTAAGTGCTCTTTCACAGAACATTAATGCACATGAATTCTGTGTGGCTCTTATATGCAAACTGAATTATGGATGATAAGACAGACATTTTCATATTAGAGCAAGAGGCTCCACATCACATCTGACCTGGGTCCTGCTGCATTTGCGTGCCGCAAACATTATAGTCTCAAGTCATGCGCAGTTGCACACAAGAAAGTCAGCAATCATTGGACGTTTCAATCAAACAACAATTTAAAGAAATATTAACATACAGTAATAATCATGGCATATTTTGAATGGGTCTTGAGTGGATTTGGGAATAAGTCCGAGTCCCGACTCCCAATATGTTCGAGTACGAGTCAATTTCGCACACGAGTTCATGACAAGACCGAGTCCGTTAAAATATGGAATCGAGACCGAGTCCGAGTCTCGAGTGCACAACACTGCCCTCTAGTGATAGTTTTCTCTTCCAGAAGACAAGTCGTTTTGAGGGAGGAGGGAAGGCTAACGTATTTGATTAAAGATAAGATGAAGTGCACAGATAAATCATTCATAATAAACACTACAATAATACATATGAAAATACGAATGGTAAAATTTGATTTCATCATGGCGACTTTAATCTCTCGTTTTCCAACTATTGGATTCAGTCTTTTTTTATCAACTTTTTTTCTTTCAATTAGGATAGGTTCTGTATTTATTTTTGATCTGAGCCTCATTGACCTGAGGTCAAAGTTCATCTCTGAAAAAGAAGGCATGCAATAGTCAAAATAGTTTGTTTGTGTACATGAATGTGTGTGTGTGTGCTAGCATGTATCCATGCATGCACAGGTCTGAAGGTTTTATCTTTGCAAGCACACATGAACATGATGTACTGAAAAATAAATGTGTATATTATTTTCAATCTCCCCCCTTCATTTTCAATGGATGGTAATTTTTGACCAATATAAGCTCATATCAATCAGTCAGTTTCAAAAATAAAAATACAAAATCAAGTTGACAAAACGATTGAATTCAATATTTATAATAAATCATATTTATTCGATATGATCGATTTATAAGCTATCTTTTTGTAGGCCAGTCATTTAGGTGGGGAAAAAAGTCCCAAAAAATTCAAACAAATATCCAAAACATTTGGGGAAGTAGTTATATACCCTGTGTGAACAAAATCAGTAAGTTTTAGTCCAATGCAAAAACATTAACTAACATTTTCGTGAAAAAGAATATCCACTCCAGGTTAAAATGGCCCGAACACAACATAAGGATTAAATATACGTAATGGTCCATAGGCATGTAGTGTAGCAGTAGAAATAGTTTGATATAACCAATATCATTTTGTTTTTAGTGTTTTTATTTTATTTTTGTTTACATTCATTTGTTTTTTCTGTTTTTGTGGTGGTTTTTTTTGCTTTTTTTTTCATTTTGTTTTTGCTTTCATTTTGTTTTAAATTTATTTAGTTTTTTTCTGTTTTTGTTTTGTTCATCTTTTCTGCGTTTTTGTTTGTTTTTATCGGCATCGCTGTTGTTGAACGCCTAATGGAAGACTATCTATAGATTATAGATAATTAAATGTCCCGCCAAATACTAATGTAATAGTATCTAATTGTATCTAAATAGTATCTAATTTACTGTCCTTAAATTGTTATATCGATGTTTCATCAGCCACACTGCTTTCTAGATTTCAGCATCTACCACAGAACAAGCCATATCAGTAAACTTAACCTGAAAAACCTCTATTTGTCCTCATTACAAGGCCTTTCGTCCTTCAACCGTCTCATAGGTTCGCTTTGGTTTTTGAACTTCCTGACAATCCGACCAAAGCAGTCTTTGTTAACTGTGAGTCAGCTCACCAGTCATTATGTTTGATGGTACATAGCGTGAACCTCACTGTGACATGTGTGCTGGTTTTTCAATACCGTCTGCTATGCAATTCTCCCCTCCCTTCCTCCCTCTCCCTTCCTCCCTCTCCCCTCCGTCATGCTGTCTCTTGCTCCTTCTCTCTCTCCTCGTTAAACACTCCACCATCCAGCTTTCCTCCCACAAGGTCGACTCTGAGCTTTTGATCACAGGAAGATCGCATTCTGAGCACAGGCGTGAGTGTGCGCCGAACTGAGATGCTTTTTGTTTTTTAATGCCATTAAGCCGCGGCGGGTTTAAAAGCATGCGTGTGGGTGGAATCCGATGCAGGCGTCCCCCTGTGGAAATGAAGCTGTTTGGATGTGCTCATCCCATGCCGGACCGGAGCCGTTGTTGCGCTCTACCTGTGCAGTGATTCACTTCGGCTGATTTCCTCCACCTGCAGCAAGGATGTAACGGGTCTTCTGTGGACCGATTATGCTCTGAGAGGATCTTTTTTTAGCTTTTAACCCTCTTCTTGTCCTCTTTCTCCTCCTGCCTCTGTCCTTCTTCTGCCGGATCACCTCAGAGACCCGATACCACCATGTCTTTGGCATTCTGCGGCAACGACAACAACTCAGCCGCTTACAATGTGGATGCCGGTGTCCTCAACAACGGCTGCTTCCTGGACGCCCTCACAGTGGTGCCGCACGTCTTCCTGCTCTTCATCACGTTTCCTATCCTCTTCATCGGTGAGTGTCAGAGACAGGTGAGAACTAGTGCATGTGTCACAATACTGAAAGGCTGGAGTGACTGAACTCACTATACTCTAACTTTAATAGGGATGGATGCATTATTCAGACAGCTTTAGCATTTCTCACATTATCACAGTTTATTCACTATCGTTTAGAAAATGGTCAGTATGAACATCCTTCTGTTCGACCATCTCACAAATGAATTGAATTGAATAGCTGTCAGCTGTTAATTTAAAGTACACATATAGATAATACCAATTTAGGTCAACCAATTCATTCAGTCTGTGGGGTTAAAAGGTCACATTAGCAATTAAAGAAAAAACACTTAAGCAAAACCTGGTCAGGTCAAAGTGTCTGAATAATTTTTGGTATAATACATGTTACTTGTGTCCACTATATGAAAAATGTTTCGGTATAAAAATGTCACGGTTTACTTTATTTTGCTATCTGCTATTATAGCGTCCTCCACCCTCTAGTAAAAAATCTTAAATTAAATATGTACTGCACCATTACAGTTGTCTCATTCATTATGAGATAACCACTGCATAATTGATGTACACTCAAGTAGCCATTCGCCAAATAATGTGATTTGGCGAACCACATTGGGAGACCAAGATAGAGTTCGTCATCCCGCTGTGGAAAACAATTTTAGGCAAGCAAATGTGACCTTAGTGGTGGAATGTAGAGCCGAAGACACTCAGAGAGTCCAGTTACATGAAGGTCGCTGTTCGTTTTGCCATACCAGAAGAGTCAGAGCAACATTCAAGTATCCCACTTATGTTAGAGTGAGCTAACCCAGCACATACTTTCATACTTATTAATTTCTTATTTTTGATAAGCTTTATTTTGCGTCCTGCCACCAAGTTTCCGGTATTCTCAGAGGTGGTAGTCTTCATAGATGGGGAAACTTCAATAGCGGTAAATGGAAGATGACAGCAAATATATTTTTTTGTGTTCCCATTTGGTCTAATAGCAAAAGGAAAAAAAAAAAAAAAAAGATCCATGATAGCGTTTCCACAACTTTCCAAAAGAGGGAAATATGTCAGAATTTACGTCACTACCTCAGCCGTTGTATAGAAACAAGCAGCAGCATTAATTTGGTAATATAACACAATATATAATGTTATAATAATAATAATAATAATAATAATAAAATAATAATAATAATATGTTAATTTATATAACGCCTTTCAGTGTTCTCAAGGTCGCTTTATAGTTAAGTACAAATAAACATGACATAGAAACATGCCATAGAAACATGACATAGAAACAATAAAAACTACAAAGTAGAATGTACATTTCCAGAAGAAAATGTGAAGTTGTGCTTGCAGTGGCAAAACTCACCACCCGGTTGCTAGGGTGTTCTGGGTGGTTGCTAAGCGGTTGTTAGGGTATTCTGGGTGGTTCCTATGGTGTTGCTATGCAGTTGCTAGGGTATTCTGGGTGGTTGAAACATGAATAACATAGAAACATGACATAGAAACAATAAAAATAAATTGAAATAGTAGTACATAAACATAGAAATCAAGGGAAACAAGTAGCGAAAAGATACTTTTCAAGGTGAGTTTTGAAATCGTGTAATGATGAGCGGTCGTGGATGTGTTGGGGAATAGAATTCCAGAGAGTTGGGGCAGCAGTACAAAAAGCCCTTCCGCCAAATGATGATAGTTTGTGCTGTGGAATCGTTAAGAGACCGGCGTCAGAGGATCTACGTGTGCGAACTGGGGAGTAGGTATGGATGAGATCAGAAATATTGGGAGGGCCCGGGGGGAGGGGGTAGGGGGAGGGTAAGACCATGGAGTGCTTTGAATGTGATAAGGAGAATCTTGGGTAACGCTTCCTTTTACAGTCCAGTTACCCATTTGTAAATACTATGTACTTATTTTAGTAACTACAATTACTGGGTAATAACTAGTACTAACCCTGAACCTACCCCTAAACCTACCGCTGTTCCATGTACTATACCTTATATTAGCCAGTACTTTCTAGGTAAGTACACTGTAAGTATACTGTACGTACTGTACTGTAAAAAGGAAACCACGTTACCGTGGCTACCGGTACGTTAATGCGAAAACGTACCGGTAGCCAATGAAGTCTGCGTAAAATCGGAACAATGTGGGAAGATTTCTTTGTGTATATAAGGACCCTAGCTGCGGAGTTCTGAATATATTGGAGTTTATTTATAGATGAGTCGGGTAAGCCATAGAAAAGAGAATTGCAGTAATCAAGCCGTGATGTGATGAAAGCATGAACCAAGGTTGTTGATGTTGATGATGTTCAGAAATGGACGCAAACGTGTGATATTACGTAGGTGAAAGAAGGCAGACTTAGTGAGAGAGGAAATGTGTGGAAGGAAAGAGAGGAATCAAAGATTATACCAAGGTTTTTGACAGTAGTGGAAGTTTGAACTGAAACTCCAGCAATATGAACATTGCCAACATAGAAAAGGGGTGTAAATCGAGGTGAGCCAATAAGAAGTAGGTCTGTTTTATCAGTGTTGAACTTGAGTTTGAGAAAATAAGAGGCTGATATGGAATTTTGTGGGAAAAGGAGAATTGCATCATGAATGGATGTATAGTTGGGTGGAATTTGAAGCTATGATGACGGATGATGTTACCTAATGGGGGCATGTAGAGGATGAAGAGAAGAGGCCCAAGAACAGAACCCTGGGGAACACCGTGTGGGACAGAGGATAAGTAGTAGACTTATAGGGGCTGTTTACACCTGGCCACTTTATGCGTTTTCTCCGATCAGATAGCTATCTGATTTATCAAAACGATTCCATTTACACCTGGTCACATAAATGTGTTTTTGCAAAACGGATATAAATCCGATCAGCCCGTTCTCATCCTTTAGCGTCACATAGAACGCTATTTGACAAAACGGCGTTTATCGTTAATATTCACGCGAACCCAAGGCGTCATAAATTCTTTAGCGTAATATGAGAATACCCTACCCCACACCTAAACCTAACCATCACAGCACGTTATATTAACGATAACGGGTGCCATGTGCGTAGTATAGTGCCGTTTTGTCCATAGACTGTAAAAAAATATGGACGTAGTGACCGTGACGTCACCCATAGGTTTCTGAAGAGCGTTTTTGAAGACTAAAGTGGGCGAGGCCGACCGTCGTCATCTTGGCAGTGCGTCACCTCTCGTCACTACCGGATAAATTAAAATGGGCAAAGAGGCGGGTGGAGCTGAGGTGCTACTGCACTCACGCTGAATTGACAGCTGATTGAAAAAGTAAAGCCAATGGTTAAAGTTCATGTTTTTGCCCTTCGAAATATTATAATAGTTAAGACGTAACTAAAAGTGAGACTATTTACTTTACTTTTTTATCAACTTTATTAATCTCACAAGAGGCAAAGGAGCATGTATACAACCGTACATAACACAGATCACACACATTTCTCACAACATACAAGCAGTCTATGTGCATAGTGATGCATTATTATTCTGCTAGTTAAAAAAATGTATTTACTTACAATATTGCTCTAAGCTTGTGGATGTGACAGTGATTCAAGGCAAGCACACGTCAGTCGGCATCTCACGTCAAGTTCTTTATTTCAGCTTTAATTAGAGCTCTTTATTTCAGCTTTAATTAATTATTAGAGCTTTAATTCAGTCCATTTTACAATCTGATTTTGGCCGCCTCTCAGTTTCTCAGATGGGTCACACGAAAGATATTACCTCAGAACTTCAAGTAAATGAACTAGAAATCCGCGCTCATTCAAGGGTGTGCATCTATTGCATGGACGGAGAGAACGCGCTGAAATCATCAGTGCATGCGAGGGAAACAGCTGGAAACACAGCGCTGGTCGATCTCTCCATACTCAACACGACGGAATCCAACAGCGTGCACGGGCGAAGGTATAATACATGTATTAAATTGTATGAAATAATCCCGGAAAAGCACAAACACAGCTGAGGGTGACGCTAACAGACAGCAGACAAACGACTAGCAGTGAAAGCAGCGGCACCTGTCACTCAAGTGGCCACGCCCTTAATTATGCAGAACTTTAAGGCTTAAATATAATTTAAACAGATGAGTTGTAAAAAAATTCACCCCCCTCACAGTTGTCATGAAGGGAAAAATTAGCTCTATAGACCAAAGCCACTTTTTGCTCCAGGCTGTAAACATGTTTTTTTCTGCTGTAAAGTTGGGCATTTTAACATGGGGGAGATACAGATTTGACTCGCTTCTGCAGCCTGCCTCAAGCGGCCACTCGATAAATTGCAGTTTAATTCACTTCCGTGTTGGCTTCAAGAGAGAGACGGGGAGGTTGCCGCTTGGTTTTGTCATATAGCGTTCTATATGAACCTAAAGGATGAGAATGCGTTGCCTATAACACGCTCTCACACGTTTATATTTTATCATTTTTGGGAGTAGTAAAATTTACATATGTGGTTTCAACAACCAGATGCATTTACACATGTCCAGTTTCGTCTGTAATACAGTTCAGTGGCCAGGTGTAAATGGCCCCATAGTGTTTGTGTAAATTTGAATAACTGTGGAAATGTGAAAAGGGTTCATTGTTTGGTTAAACAAGTAGCCCTGCCCCTATTCACTCCAAGAGCTGATTGGCTAACACTTTTGTTCTACAAAAATTAACCGTAGTTTTAATGCATAAAACCCATGTTTTTCCATGGCGTTTGTTGTAAAACTGCGGTTAAATGGTTATCAAGCCAAAAAAACAAAAAACAAAAAAAAAAAAAAACATGGTTACTACACTTTTACTATAATAATTTTCATAAGGGCAGAGCAACCCCGACTTTCTCAGAACTGCTATTTCAATGATATCTTTCAATACAGACATTAGGCTTGCTAACCAAGAATCACTTATTATTCAGAAACAGTTCTATTTTTCTGATTTGTTATCTGTTCTGTTGGAATTTCAAAGTTAAATTCCATAAAATCTTTAAATTCCATACAATTCCCATCTTAAATGGACATTTTATTCATCTTTTTTTAAAATTGCTTCAATCACTTTTTAATATGCAATACATGTTGTTGCAGTTTTATATCCATAAAATATTCAGTTCTTCTGGATATCAAGGCAAATCTCTCCTAGATATATTACAAATACAAATGTGATGTTCTTTAGTTGAGATGATGATATATGGACAAACAATTTATTCCTCGTGGATGGTTTACATCACTTCCTGCCATAGAGAAATATACTGTTGTAAGTGAGGAAAAGATTTTGAATCATTGTCTTGTAGGTTGGGGGAGTCAGAGCTCCAAGGTGCACATCCATCACAGCACTTGGCTGCATTTCCCCGGACACAACCTCCGCTGGATCCTCACCTTCATCCTGCTCTTCGTCGTCGTGTGTGAAATAGCAGAGGGCATCGTGTCGGATGGGTGAGATATCTCTGTCTTTCTGTCAGTCTCATTAAGCCTGTCAAGAACATGGCCTGGACAATGGCTCAAATGACACATTTTTTTTATGCCAATTAAGGCATTCATGCATCTGAAAACGGCTTGCTTTGTGCAAAAGTTTTTTTTATTGAAAACAACATGGGCATATACTGTGTTCAATTTCACACTAACACTCTCACTTGGACCAAATAATCTCTCACACAATGTAACGCTGTCCATCAGTGAAAGGGTGAAAGAAGAGGCAGGCAACTGATATTGACGAGGGGGCGGGGAATTTGCATCAGCTTTGTGTGTGTGTGTGTGTGTGTGCCTGGCCATCATCATCAAGCGGTATTTGATGTGCTCAGTTCACAACGACAAAACACACAGATCACTTTAGTCTTGTCTATTGAACCATTTAAAATGTCAATTCAGAATCTGCATCCATTTCGGCATCTCGTGCTCGTCATCCACTCAAAACGTAATGCTAACCAACTATTCGGCCGGCTCGCAACCCCAAACAAGTGTGTGCGGCGTGCCTGTTGTTTTGTTTCCGGTCTAGCTATAAAATGGGTTTACGTTAACACCGTTAATAATGCGCTTGAATACAGTATCTATATAATTTAGAACTGTCAAACGATTAATCGCAATTAATCGCATCCAAAAATAAAACTTTGTTTTTACATAATATATGTGGGTGTACTGTGTATAATTATTTTGTATATATATGAAGAGTTCAGATGCAAAAGCCTCTAAATGCCATTTGAAATTTTCTTCTTTAATGATGATTTTTATCAAACTTGTATATTTAAGTTCAGTAATTTCACTTAAATGACAATGAAAATTACCTATTAATTGTTATTTAAGTGAAATTACTGAACTTAAATATACAAGTTTGATAAAAATCATCATTAAAGAAGAAAATTTCAAATGGCATTTAGAGGCTTTTGCATCTGAACTCTTCATATATATATAAATACACACACATGCATGTATATTTAAGAAAAAATATTATTTATATATAAAATATTGATATTGATATATAATATATATTATATATAAATCTATATACAGTATAATACATGAGAATATTTGTTAAATGTATACAAACGTGTGTGTATATATTTATTTATAATTATACACAGTGCACACACATATATTATGTAAACAAGAACTTTTATTTTGGAAGCGATTAATTGTGATTAATCATTTGACAGCCCTAATATAATTTCTTACTTCATGTAATTTTACATGGACATGACATTAACCTATTCGTACATCAGTCTGTATCCTATATAGCCAAATTTTTCATGGAATTGTAAGTTGATCTACATCTAATAGGGTCTCTCTCTCTTTCTCAGGTTTAATCAGTCAGTCCACCTGCACCTCTATATGCCATCATGTCTGGCCTTCATGGCTGCCATCACGTCAATCATCTACTACCACAACATCGAGACCTCTAACTTCCCCAAACTACTGATTAGTAGGTGTCGAATTTTAGTGTGTTTTGCTTATTAAGGATTGACTTTTCTTTTAATTGGGTGTGGCATGCACATTTAAGAAGTATGGGTACTTTGGAAGGAATATGTTTTGAATTGCAACAGCTACATTCACACAGATCCCATGTTTGTAGAAATCCGACTGCATTGCAGTGCTACAGTCTTGGTGGGTTTAATGCTATTTTCCAACTAAAATGTCATTTAGTTGACACAATGACTTCAAATCATCTGACCGTCCAGAGGTTGAAGTTTCATCCCTACAATCCCATTCCTCGACTGTAATATTTTTGAGAATGGCAGGGCCTCTTAAAACACCCTAACCTTATCTATCACCATCATTGACCACCTGGAGTGTGAAGACGTTTTAAAGTGTCCCCATTATGCTTTTTCGGATATTACTTTTCATGTAGTGTGTAATACAGCTTTTTGTAAAGGTCTGCAAAGTTTCAAATATCAAAGGGCGGATAAATGGCATTTTTGTCTCCCAAAAGAAAGAACTGATTCTTATTTCCTGTACAAAATACATTGGTTTATAACAAATGTGCATAATGGCGGCATATGGTCTTTGCCAGCTAACTACTCTACATTGACCCTCAAACATTGTAGTTGGAGCTGAGTCTTGAAGAGTTTGGTTTGTGTTTTGACATGCCAAGAAGACGCTGTTTTCTGCGCTGCGAAAGCACATCTACTTTGGTTTACAATATTAATTTAAGCCCTCATCTTTTGGAAGTGAAACAATCACAACAGACTGGGCCATCTGACCAATCAAAGCAGAGGAAGCTTAGGAAATTAGGAACCATTAAAATTGCATAATAAGGGCACTTTAAAATTGTGCATGTTGAGCAAAACCAGAGGAGACTGAAGCTGTGTGTTGAGAATGTGATGTCATATATGATTATATTTTCTTTGTTCTATTTTTCTGTCACAGCTTTGCTCATTTACTGGGTTCTGGCGTTTGTCTCTAAATCGATCAAGTTTGCCAAGTACACGGAGCATGGGATCGGCCTGAGACAGCTGCGCTTCGGGATCACTGGCTTACTGACCCTTCTTTACGGTCTGCTGTTGGCCGTGGAGATCAATGTCATCATGACGAGGGTAAGGATTGTGTGTCTGCCATTTTGAATGCTTGGTCGTTGATTCTCCAATCTTTCTTCAGCCGCTTGCTTTCGTTTTCTTGCAATATACTCATTTTGCAGTCCCGGATTATACAAAAGTCTGCTTTGTCAGCCTGACAGACTGCAGGGAATTTGGGAAGCTCTGAATGCAACCTGAATACAATATCCTCAGGTCTTTCCAACTTTACTTATTTCTTGTGGAACACAAAAGGTGATATTTGGTAGAAAATTCAAGCTGCATAAATGTGGTCTTTTGAAGCCATATGACTGATATTTTATAGGCTTAAATATTTATTTATTTATGACATATGAAAATGCATCTCATAATAACTGCAGTATGATGGTGCAGAGCGCTGTGTTATGATTTTATGAAAGGACATAATAGAGATAACATATTTCTCTATGAGGATGTTTTTTTGTGAAATATCTCGAAAGTTGCTTCATACTTCCATTGATTTTTGCATTTGTCCTGTCGGCAGACGCAAGCGTGCGGAGGATGTCACAAAGCGAATGGGCATCTGTATACTGGTTCCTGTGTAGACAGCGTCTGTGATTTACAATGGGTTCTATTTGCTTTTGACGCGACACAAAGTTAGCGTCCGGTGTAGTTATGGTGCGATGACGTAAAAAAATTTGTCGATGACCAAAATGATCACATACACAGAATCTTGTTCAAAAAGCCTAATATACAGTGAAATCAATTCACCAAGTTAATAACATTAAAGATTTGTTTTAAAGGAGTGTCTTTTAGCTTACCTACCATACTTAAAAAAAAAGGTTAACACACACAAAAAAAGGTTTTATAAAAAGATAAACCTCATATTTCAGCATTTAAATCATCTCTATAAAAAGAATGAGTCAATAAAAATTCATTCCTGACATTTAAAATGCACAGTAGCTTATCTTTTATTATTAATAGTAAAATTCGTAGTGATTTTCCCATGGCTGTCGTTGCTATAGAACCATGCACTCATTACACTGCGCTCTCCACAACGACAAAGAAGTTTTAGTAGCTAATGTATTTCCACCACAGAAAAACGCTTGCTGTAGCTCTGCTAAAAGATTTATTTACGGAGAAGAGAAAAATACGGAAAAGTTTATGAGCGCGCTTCCCGTGCGCCTATGAAACATAGAGGATTTGAAATAACGACCTCGAGCGCGCAAAAGACGCGATACCTGAACTAATCAGGAGATCCCCTTGACATCGCTTCTGCGCACGGCACCTTCTCAGCATAACATTGCCAATAATTGAATCGAAATGATAAAAAATAGAAAAACTTCGCAGCACAGAGGATTTTTTTTAACTGCTCGTGCCGCCCCCCATGTGACATGAAGAAATGCCGCCCCGGGCGACTGCCCGGTTCGCCCGTGCCTAGAACCTCTACTGATTTCCATCATAGGTACACTTCAACTATGAGAGACAAAATGAGGGAAAAAAAATCCAGGAAATCACATTGTAGGATTTTTAAAGAATTTATTTGTAAATTATGGTGGAAAATAAGTGTTTGGTCAATAACAAAATTTCAACTCAATACTTTGTAACATAACCTTTGTTGGCAATGACAGAGGTCAAACGTTTCCTGTAAGTCTTCCCCAGGTTTGCACACACTGTAGCTGGTATTTTGGCCCATTCCTCCATGCAGATCTCCTCCAGAGCAGTGATGTTTCGGGACAACACGGACTTTCAATTCCCTCCACAAATTTTCCATGGGGGTGAGGTCTGGAGACTGGCTAGGCCACTCCAGGACCTTGAAATGCTTTTTTCAGAGCCACTCCTTCATTGCCCGGGCGGCGTGTTTGGGATCGTTGTCATGCTGGAAGATCCAGACATGTTTCATCTTCAAGGCTCTCCCTAATAGAAGGAGGTTTTGGCTTAAAATCTCACGATACATGGCCCTGTTCATTTTTCCCTCAACACGGATCAATTTTCCTGTCCCCTTTGCAGAAAAACATGCCTAGCACTGCAGTATTTGAGTCCCTCTCGGTGTAGTGTGTTACTTATAGTAGCCTTTGTTGCTTTAGTCCCAGCTCTCTGCAGGTCATTCATCAGGTCCCTCCGTGTAGTTCTACCAGAAAGACTCGGGAGATAAAATGATGTAACAAAGCATCCATTTATTGACAGCCCAGCAGGCAATTATTTGCAAAGTTCTTTTGGCGTAGGCCCCGTCCATAGATCGTAATCCGAGGGTAGCGGATCAGCATTTCCTGCCAAACAAAGCAATTTTGGGGGCTTGATTAAATAAATGCTTTCTTTATAATGAGGATCCAGGATGTGCCTTATTCTATATGTCAAAGGATCAAGGCAAATTTGATTTGATTAGTCACGACATGATCCCTTTAATTCCTGTCCTTTAATGTTGAGATTGGAAACATTGCTTTTGAACCAGCATTTTCTTTCATGTACAATTTTGACATGGTTTCCCATGTTTTTCTACAGCGTTATATGTGTTTCGCGTACGCCCCTGAAGTGAAGCCCCCGGAGGATTTACAGGACCTGGGGGTTCGATTCCTGCAGCCATTTGTTAACCTGCTGTCCAAAAGCACATACTGGTGGATGAACACCTTCATCACTTCAGCACACAGACGCCCCATCGACCTGAAGGTCATTGGCAAGCTTCCAATCGCTATGAGAGCTCTTACAAACTACCTGAGGCTCCGCGAGGCCTTTGAAACCCAGAAGGTACATTTCAAGAATCTGTCTTTTTTTATTTATTTAGTTTATTTTTATTTTTTGTTACTAAAACTATTTGACTGCTCACTCTGATGCTGTTCAAAAAAAAAAAGAAAAAAAATCTTGATTGTGTGAACTATGAGGTTATGAGGTTACTATTTTAAGGGAACATTCCATATTTGTATTATTTTGCAAACATTATGGGAAAGTTATTGTTTAATATTCAATGAAAGTTAACCGGAAGCTCCGCCTTGGCATATTGTTGGCGTAAGGCTCAAATGAATGATTTCTCACACACACACACACACACATATATTCGATAGTCCATTCTCTGTGGATTTGGGGATTGCTGCTCTCTCTTTGAAGATGATGAGTATGAAGTGAAAGGTCATGTACTTCACAAACCACAGCAA
The DNA here is from genome assembly GCF_016745375.1 of Pimephales promelas. The sequence goes on from NW_024122001.1 coordinate 193,662, forward strand.
GACAGATGTAGACTACTACTCAAATGAGCGTACGTGTCTTTAAAAAAACTGAATGACGGAAGATGATCCTTTTGGGCTGTGAACATAGTGACATTTTGACCCTCAGCGGAGTGAAAGACATCTGCATCTTTGTGCTAATGGGAATAAAGTTAATGTGATGTGCGCAGTCACATGTTTGTGCGTTCAGCTCCAGGTAAAAGGATATTGTGAGAGTTCTCACATGCATTGTGACATCTGTCACGTGTCATGTGATGCGCTCCATTAGGAAAGGACATGACAAATGCTACATGATTGATTCCATCCTCTGGTGCAATAGTTCACGGATTGCATCAGATCTGGCTCCGTTCTCGTATGTGACGCCCACTTTTCACCATCCAATCAATTCTGATTAAATGATAAAATCAATCTATCTCCTACATTTTTCAGAAATGCGCTTGCATAGATGTTATAAACAGGGTTTCACGTTGACTTAAGGAAATGTCACACCTTGTATATGCAGTAACTAAGCACAAAGATAACAAAACACAAACACACGGAAGTTCCTAATTTCTTAGTTTTTTAATTATAATCCATAAGCATCTAGTTGGGTAGGAGTAAAAAAAAAAACTAGACAGCTGCGTATCTAAACTGCATTTTAATTTGTAGTGCCTTCAAAGCAAAGATTGCTCCTGAATGTTGGCAGAACCATAATAAATGCCTTCTGTGATGCCTAATTTTGTCTAAATTGCAAATTTGCATAACTTGTGGATTGTGACAAACTCACCTTTGTAAAAAAGAAGTTTGCTTGAATTGAATGACAGTGTACGTTAGTAGTTTATCAGATCTTAAAAGCATTTTTTTTTTTAAAAACTGTACTTGCAGGTAATATTATGTTCATGAAAGAAAATTTAAATGTAATTAAATAGAGCAGACTTTCATGAATGTTTCTTTACACGTTTTAGTATAATTTTGATACTTTGACTACACTTATTTTAATTTTTGACTAACATAAAGCACATATAAGTACTAAAATATATTTTAGTTTACCATTAATGCTCGTCTGTAAATTTGTCAGTACACTTTAATCAAATTTAAAAAAACAATCAAAGTAATAAACAAAATACAAATAAAGATGCACCGGGTCAAAAAAAAAAAAAAAAAAAAAAAGCCACTCTTATCAGCTAATGGGCTATATGCACAGCTTCACTACTTCCTGAACTTCAGCCAGTTCCTTGTTTCCTGTCTGCCATTATTGGCCAAATTGATGAATTCAGGTGTGCTTGTCCTCAGTAGTCAAGGCAACAATAATCAGACACACCTGAATTAATCAAGTTTGGCCAATAATGGCAGGCAGGAAACAAGGAGCTGGCTAAAGTTCAGGAAGTAGTGCAGCTGGGCATATAGCCTATTGCTTTTAATATATACGGTATGTCAACTATAATACATTTTCATTTAAATGCAATAAACATGCAGTTGTATCTCACAAAAATTTGTATATAATTAATTAATTCAATAAAAAAATGGGAATTTTAACCCTGTAGGCTATGTGTGTGTGTGATTTCTATGTTTTATGCTTCAAGAAGCTCATAGTTAGCTTAGCAACATGCTAACTCACTTCTTAGCATCATTGGCATTCCTCCTGTCTTAGATGGTAGCTGACTATGTAGACATTAGATATCATGTTCACTGTTACATGTTCCCCCTTTTTCTGGACTTTTATGTTGTGTGTTTCATTTTCATTTGATTGTATCCACAGGTGTGTTGTTACCTTTGTTAGCTTGTCCGTATGTATTTCCCATGTTGTTTGTCAGGTATTCTCTGTTGTATTGTTGCATTTAGTTTACCTGCATTTTTGTTTTGTAGCTTTTGAGTTATTTGTATTCTCGTGCTTCTGTAATTAACCTGCGGATTTGTATCCATCTCTCCCTCGTTTCTGAATTCGCCTAATAATTTAGATGCATTCGAGAAAATCTTGATTCTATTCATATCTGTCTCCGGGTGATTATAATTAACTAAAACTGTTAACTGTTTTGTCAATTGAGAAAAGGCTGAAATCAAATAAAATAATGAATATTTTATGGAAAAAAAAATGTTAGGGGTATGTTTTGGGATCTTACTAAACTGAAATTGATTAACTGAAGCACTAAAATTTGAGATCAAACCTAAATAAAGTGGAAAAAAAGACTAAAAAAAATAGCAACTAAAATGTTAACTCAACTGGAAATGTTGATCCGTCTTTATTTGTCTGTTACCTATAGAGGCCCCAGCCGCAGGGGTCCAAGTGGATCTGGACGGCTCTGAGACAGGCTTTCGGAAGACCTCTGCTCCTCAGCATCACCTACCGTTTCTTGGCGGATCTTCTTGGCTTTGCCGGCCCTCTCTGCATCTCAGGCATCGTGCACCATCTCAGTAAAGAGAACCACACCATTCAGCCACCGGTGAGAGCATTTTAAACCCATCTAAGCCACATTAAAACAACCAAGAATTTTTTGCACAGAAATTGAATCGGTCCTAAAGCAAAAGCATCACTGACACCGAGTGAAGGAGGTGTTAGTTGTTTGTGTTGTTAGTCAAGAACATGCCGTTTTATACTCTGAGGTTTTTTTGAAAGAAAAAAAAGAAACCGATGCCGGGAGGGGCTGACTTCAGGTCATGGCTGCGTCTTTTCATGTAACATTTTCATCTTGTGTTACAAAGCGGTTCATCGCAATGCCTTCTGTTGTTAATTATTAAAATGTTGAACAGCCTGCTGTCTGGCTCTCAGATACTGGCCTATTTGGACGTCTTTGTATGATGTAATCTACTTCAGAGTTAGTGATGGAAAAACATTGATGTGAGATGAATGAACACATGGAAAAACTGCATAGAAAAAGCCAAGACCATCATGTACCTGTATTTATTTTTGAATGGATGAGAAAATCTGCCATTATATATATTATATATATATATATATATATATGAAGAGTTCAGATGCAAAAGCCTCTAAATGCCATTTGAAATTTTCTTCTTTAATGATGATTTTTATCAAACTTGTATATTTAAGTTCAGTAATTTCACTTAAATAACAATTAATAGGTAATTATCATTGCAATTTAAGTGAAATCACTGAACTTAAATATACAAGCTTGATAAAAATGATCATTCTAGAAGAAAATTTCAAATGGCACTTAGAGGCTTTTGCATCTGAACTCTTCATATATACAGTATATATATGGTTACACTTTAGATTAGGGTCTAATTCTCACTAATAACTTACTATTAATAGGACATTTGCCTCAATAAACTCATAATGTCTGCTTATTTACAATTAGAAAGGTACTTGTTAAGTTTAGGTATTGGGCAGGATTAGATATAAAGAGTTCAGATGCAAAAGCCTCTAAATGCCATTTGAAATTTTCTTCTTTAATGATGATTTTTATCAAACTTGTATATTTAAGTTCAGTGCTTTCACTTAAATGGCAATGATAATTACCTATTAATTGTTATTTAAGTGAAATTACTGAACTTAAATATGCAAGTTTGATAAAAATCATCATTAAAGAAGAAAATTTCAAATGGCATTTAGAGGCTTTTGCATCTGAACTCTTCATATGTAGAATATGGTCATTTAGAATAAAGCATTATGTGCTTTATAAGTACTAATAAACAGCCAATTTCTAAGTAATATGCATACTAATAAGCAACTAGTTGACCCTAAACTAAAATATTTATAATTACAGTTAATGTAGTAGATATCGACATAAGAATTGTTTAAAAAAAAAAAAGGTTTCAAGAACAAAATTTTAAATCCTATTTGAGGGGACACACTTCTGAAAGTAATAACTGAATGTCTTGATTCAATAATAAATTCGTCATGTTCAAAGATGGCTTCTAATAGAGAAAACGAAATTGTTGTTCTGTCAGCAGTGTTTCTGTTCCATTGGTTTAATTAACGGATGTGTTGCTGCTCTAATCTTTAATTGCATTATATATTATTTATATAAAAGAGATATAATTATTTTTCAGTACTCTCTCTTTAGAGGAAGATTGTCGGTGACAGAATAGTATCGTAGTAGGAAAATACAAGTACTAGTATCATTAAAGCTGCAATCCTTATTTTTTTTCTGTTTAAAATTGGCAAAATGTATATAATAAGCGAGTACATCATAAATCCATTTTCCAAAACGTGTTCTGTTTATTAACCGCTAAAGCGGCAAAAGTTACAGACTGCAGCTTAAAAAAATGATTTAGCATTTGAAATGTAGAAATTAAAGCTACTTTTACAGGGGATTGTCAAGGCATGTTAAGATAATTTGTTTGTTGTGTTGCAGGTGAAGCATCTCGGAATCTATTTCATCTCCTCCCAGGAGTTCCTCGCCAATGCTTACGTCCTCGCCGTGCTCCTGTTCTTCGCCCTGCTCCTCCAGAGAACGTTCCTCCAGGCCTCCTACTTTGTTGCCATCGAGACTGGAATCAATTTGAGAGGAGCCATTCAGGTCAGCACAGCGGTCTATCGATCTATCAACAAAAAAAACAGGCAATGGATTCAGACCTTTTGACTTAAGTCATGAAAAATAATATGATGTCCATGTTTACTTCCAGACAAAGATTTTCAATAAAATAATGCGTCTCTGCACCTCCAACATGTCCATGGGGGGAATGACAGGGGGCCAGATTTGCAACCTCGTCGCCATAGACACTAACCAACTGATGTGGTTCTTCTTCCTGTGTCCCAACCTGTTCGCAATGCCAGTTCAGGTAAGCCCAAGGTTCCGGTATTTGAATTATGGAACTCATGATGGGATTGCTACTATACCGTCACCCCACTGCACACCTCCTCATGTAATTGTGGGTTTGAAACCTTCTGCTGTCTTGGTCAAATGTGGTGTTCCATCACATGATTTGTTATCTGTATTTGACCCACATAGGAAGAGATTTTGTGTGCAAACTGTCCAATCCTGACAAGAGTCAATTAATTCTGAAGTTTACTCTGATTTTAACTAGACTATTTTATACATATTTTTCCCTGTATCTAAGGATGATGAATGAGTAGTGCCCTTTTCTTTTATTTAGATCTGAGATACTGAATATCTAATGGAAACCAAACACTGTAACAAAATAGATTTTGTTTTGCTTTGAAGGTTTTTTTTTTTTGTATAATTGGATAATCATTTGCACCTTCGAACCTATTTCAGGGAGAGCGTTCTCGAGGCACTGAGCGTCTAAAAGTTTTCTGGTAGAACAGTGTCGTGTTAGCGGACCCTAAGTTAATAACTAATGATCTTTGCATTGTAAGTGAATCGACCACTAACTTTAACTCACTTTAAATTTAGCTGGACAATAACTTGCTGCTGTAAAGCCAAAACAATTTTGTTACGGTAATTTCTATTATCACTGTAAAGCTGCTTTGAAACAATCCATACTGTTAAAAGTGCTTTATAAATGAAGGTGACTTGACTTTTGCTTTAGTGTTAAAAAACTAAACCCCTTAGTTTTTTTTTTGTCTTTGCTTTATTTTATAACTCTTTGTAATTTATACATATACATTTACATTACTCCATATTTAGGTCAGTCAATTAATACATTTAATTGTGATTTTTTTTTTTTTTTTGTAGATAAGACTACACATTCGTTATTTACTTCAAATTTACAGGAGGATTGTGTTTTATATCCTTTAATTATTGGATTTTCCAATTTTTGTAGATGCCATTATTAAGATGCCATTATTGCAATTTTTGCAAGAATGTTTTTCATATAAAAAAAAACACAGTTTCTATTTTCTCCATCTGTACAACCCCCCATAAACAAGCTCTCTCTTACCAACACTCTAAAAAATGCTGGGTTGTTTTAACCCAACTTTGGGTCAAATATGGACTAACCCAGCCGTTGGGTTAAATTTTTACATTACATTTTTAACCCAACATTTCGGGTTTGTCCATATTTGACCCAAAATTGGGTTAAAACAACCCAGCATTTTTTAGAGTGTACCTTTGAAGGCATGACATGAGCTGGATACACACATTTTCTGAGGAAAACAAAATGTAAAAATATTGCAAACCCACTCAGTATTCCTCTCACTGCTTCTGATATTTGAATGTTTCTCCTGAGGTTAGACAGTGCAAAATATCAGGATCTATTTTTAGTCTGTTTATGACAGTATTTTTGTCCTTGAAATCCATAGTGCCACGTTGAACGGTTTTTATTTATATATTGGCTCTTGAATGAAGATATTAGACATATTTCAACAACACCAACAATTAAGTCATCAGATTACTCTGTAAATAATGAGAGTCCTAGAGATAACTTTTGTTTTAAAACAGATTGTGTGTGTGTGTGTGTGTGTGTGAACATCATAGCTGTCAGGCGCTATCGCCATCTCCAGTTTGTCATTAAAATTTTTTCTCTTAAATTATTATTATTGGTCATCCTTTACGTTTGCTGTGGGTTCTGCAAATATTTGACCAAACCTTGTAATGGCATTGGCTCCTCAAACTGTCAGTCAAACCTCACAACTCCACACACTTCTATCGTAAATGAGGTGCCGCACACAGTTTGGATCGTCTCTGCTCTTTTGCAATTCAAGGGTAAAATAAAGAACTGGTTGTTTGAATAAGTACAGCTTTTTTCTTTATTCAAGAAACACTATATTTATAAAGGCTCATATTTGATGTATTTGAGGAGTGGTCACTTCATCTTTTATAACATGAGATTTTGGCCACATGACCAAACAAACTTAGCTCCCACATAGCTACGATAAACTTCATAATCTGTATGTTGATGAAAAGACACACACACACACACACACACACACACACAAGGAGGAAGTATCAGGTAAGCCATGAAGTGAGTCCTTACGTTGAGTATGGCATGTACACTGCTCTTGGGGTTACTCCTGGCTGCCTTAGTGCAAAACTTGATTAGTGCAAACCTTGATTAGTTCCCTAAGGCTCTTTCTTTATTTTTATTTTTTTTATTGCGGCTTTTATGTTGTTCAAACCACATGCTCAGCTTCTGCATAGCAAGACTTATAATTATGTAAAATTCATCATATATTTTCTCCCTTTTCTTCTTTTTCACAACACAAAAGTAGATTCCAGCTGGGGTCCAGGGATCCACAAGGGTGTCTGGGAAAAATCCCCACCCAAAAAAATTGTTCAAAAATAAAATGCTACTTTAATTTAATGTTTATAATTATATAATTACATGTAACATGTTTAACGCAATGATTAGGCGCATTTATAGAATTTCATAATGTCACGTTTTAAATTATATGATTAATGGCCATTATTTTGTTCTGTTGACAGTAGGGTTGGGTATCGAGAATCGAGTATCGATTGGAACCGAGACTAACTTTTCATTTTTCCCGGAATCGTTCAAAAGTAAAAATTTCGATTCCTAATTTCGATATTCACAGTCCGCCGAGCGGAAGAAGAAACCGCTGAACTACACCAACGATGAAGCTACCGGAAGTGTTGGCATAACCACGCGAGTCGAACATGAGTAGCTTACGACGGCGGTCCAAAGTGTGGCTTCACTTTTCTAAAAATAACGAAATCTCGGCAAAATGCTAAATTTGTGACAAAAGGAGTATTTTTACAGAAGGAGTATTTCCTTTAGAAAGGCTGTTGGTTAGCAAGGTTAGCTAAACTTTTTTGACCCTGCCTCTTAAAAGAATCGGAATCGAGAATCGTTAGGAACCGGAATCGAAACAAGGAATCGGAATCAGAATCGTTCAAATTCAAACGATACCCAACCCTAGTTGACAGCCCTTTTAAGAGGAGTAAAATAAAGTATAAATCTGCATTTTATTTAATGAAAGAAATGTCTATAAAACTGCTTTGATATGATATTTCAGTGTCAATGTAATACAAAGTGAACATTTTTCAGGTAGTTAAATGTGTTTTTATGCATGGAAATATATAGCTTATTTTATAGTTTAGAAAGGGGGATCTCATACTTGTGGGTTCTTGGCATCAAAAACCCCCTGACTCTTGCTGTGACAAAAGTGCTTCTGAATGTAAAATTGATACCAGAAGAACATTTTTCTCTTGGTTTCAGATCATAGTGGGAGTCATCCTCCTTTACTACCTCCTGGGAATAAGTGCCTTGATAGGGGCCACGGTCATCACCCTCCTGGCTCCGGTGCAGTACTTTGTGGCCACCAAGTTATCAGATGCACAGAAAAGCACATTGGTGAGCTACTTTGTTAATATTCTTGATAACATGAAACATGCAGTGACTGTGCAAACACCGAATTTGTTCAAATACAAATGATATTTGTGCAATAAAGCCAGAACTTGTCCAAATGATAAGCCTGTCAAATATAGAGAATCTAATGTATTGTAACTAATGTATAATTTATGTGATGGCCTTAGGAGTATTCCAGTGAGCGGCTGAAGAAGACTAATGAATTGCTGAGGGGTATCAAACTCTTGAAGCTGTATGCCTGGGAACACATCTTCTGCTCAAGTGTGGAGGAGACCCGTGGCAAGGAGCTCACTAGCCTGCAGACCTTTGCCCTGTACACCTCCATATCCAGTAAGACACCTTAGCTTTCACAGTTACCTCACTGAAGAATAGGATGGAGAGCAAACATGTTTGTTACATGGGGTTAAAGATATCATAGCAAGTTCTAAGTCTTAACAACGCAGTCTCATCCCAAAAAGTCATATAACTGACGTTTTGGTACGTCTTTTGACCATACGTCTATATTCGCCTTTTTAGGGCCCCCTTAAACGTCGGTAGATGAGGTTATGGGATCCTAACTCTACCCCAGACCTAAACCTAACCCTAACCCGTCACCTAACTGACGTTAAAGGTAAAGCGTCAGTTGTATGACGGCCCGGGATCGCCATCTACCGGCGTTTAAGGGGGCCCTAAAAAGGCGAATATTGACGTATGGTCAAAATACGTCCCAAGACGTCAGTTATATGACTTTTTGGGATGAGACTGTGTTGGTCTTAACTATTATTTAGGGAAAAATCTGTGTTATTGTTGCTTTAAAGGCGACCTATTATGCAAAATTCACTTTTGTTTGGACATAATTGTGTGTTGGCAGTATGTGTGCACAACCACCCTACAGTGTTAAAAATCCACCAACTCCTTTTTTAAATCCTCATAAATCATAAGCAGTGTCTCCCGACGTCACTTAAGCCATAGAACCGCCCTGATCGAATTCACAGTGAGTTGAGAGTTGTACATCCGCCATTGCTACATTGACGAGGATGTCTCCCAAGCGTTGTCGGTGTTGTGTAGCTGGATGTATTAATCCGCATAGCCCTATCTATTTACTCCCGAAATCGGAGCTGCTGAAAACGAGGTGGATTCATTATGTTTTTGAAGAAATTGCTCCCTCAACTCTATCAAAGTTTGTTAATGTCTGCTCGAATCATTTTACTCTGGACAGCTTTTTGAATGAGGCTCAGTATATATCAGGTTTTGCAAAATAGTTGCTCCTGAAGGATGTAACCAGTAATCCAGGTACACATCTAGAAGTATTACATGTTTGTTTTCCAAATTGCCTTTGAATTTGTCAAGCTCATAATAACATGTTAGACTTTGTGATAGCACCATGATTCTGGCTATGTTGCTATTTTTTTATCGCACTGATAGTGAAATCTTTATTTGAAAACGACAGTGGGGTGGAAGCAGCTGCTTATTAGCATTTAAAGGGAAACACATTAAAATTTGGCAATTTTGAAATGTTATAAAAAATTATCTGTGGGGTATTTTGAGACTTCACATACACACTCTAGGACATCAAATAATGTTTAACTTTTTACATCTTGTGAAAACGGGCATAAATGTAGCCTGGATGCCAGCCCGAACCCCGCCCACAACATTTTTTGGTCGGGAAGTTCGGTCTGGACTCGTTTCATTGAGGAGTAATCAGTAAAAAAATTATCGGGGCCAATCAAATTGCTAGGACGGGCTTTATACGATGATGGACAGATGATCTGCATGGACGTAATCATCACGGGCCAGATCAAAATGATCCGGATTTGGAAATCCCATTTTTTCCAATCCAGGATCAGGTAATCCGTCTTACTTTTATGCCGTTTTTTCAAAGCAATATTGGACTGGATCAACCTGCCTCAAGCGGCCACTCGATAAATTGCAGTTTAATTCACTTCCGTGTTGGCTTCAAGAGAGAGACGGGGAGGTTGCCGCTTGGGTAAAACACGATGAGAACTGACAATTACCTGAATGAAACACGGATACATATGCATATGCTATATATATATACCCTGGAGCCTGAGCTAGCCACGTCAGACCAGGTGTGCGAGCATGCTGCACCATCCATCACCGTGGGAGCCCTTGTGGAGTACGAGGGTGTGGAAGTGAGCCCCACTCATCCTGACGCTACTGAGAGTCAGAGTCTATTGGCTTTAATGTACTGTTGTTTTGTGTTGAGGGTTGGATCCCCTGTCTCCTCTAATCCCGTCCGAATTCTAATCGTCATCATGAGACCTGCTGGTCCTGCCTAATCTCCCTCTCCCACCTCCTCTCCAAACCACAACCTTGGAATCATTATTTATTGTCAATCCCAGTGCTTCTCTTCAGCCATCAGCCACTCCAGTCATGTTTGTCTCCCATCAGCCCCTCAGTACCACCCCTCAGTGCTTGCTGTGAGCCACCTCCTCCTGGGTATGGGGAGTCCGTTGCTCCAACTTCAGCCTCAGAATGTTCATTTCACAATGACCCAGTGCTTTGGCTCTTGTATCTGCTCTCCTTCCTCCCTTGACTCCAGCAAGGACCATTGGGCATTCAACCTCGCCGGGCTCCCTGGGACCACCGGCTCCACCTGGGTTGGACATCGCACCTCCTTGGTCATGGACCTGTGGGCTGTCTACTTTTCTCCGGCCCTCCACCCCTACAGCTTTGGCTAGCTCCACCCTTCCTCAGGCTTCAGCTCTGCCCTCTGGATCCATACCATACCATCTTCTTCCGCTCATCCGGGGCCGGGTCGCGGGGGGAGCAGTCTAAGCAGAGATGCCCAGACTTCCCTCTCCCTAGACACTTCCTCCAGGTCTTCTGGGGGGATACCGAGGCGTTCCCAGGCCAGCCGGGAGACATAGTCTCTCCAGCGTGTCCTAGGTCTTCCCCGGGGCCTCCGCCCAGTGGGACGTGCCCGGAACACCTCCCCAGGAAGGCGTCCAGGAGGCATCCAGAACAGATGCCCGAGCCACCTCAGCTGACCCCTCTCGATGTGGAGGAGCAGCGGCTCTACTCTGAGCTCCTCCCGAGTGACCGAGCTTCTCACCCTATCTCTAAGGGATCGCCCAGCCACCCTGCGGAGAAAGCTCATTTTAGCCGCCTGTATCCGGGATCTTGTCCTTTCGGTCATGACCCAAAGCTCACGACCATAGGTGAGAGTAGGAACGTAGATTGACCGGTAAATCGAGAGCTTTGCCTTACGGCTCAGCTCCTTCTTCACCACAACAGATCGGTACATCGACCGCATTACTGCTGAAGCTGCATTGATCCGTCTGTCAATCTCCCGTTCCATCCTTCCCTCACTCGTGAACAAAACCCCAAGATACTTAAACTCCTCCACTTGAGGAAGGATCTCTCCACCAACCTGAAGTGGGCAAGCCACCCTTTTCCGGCTGAGGACCATGGCCTCGGATTTGGAGGTGCTTATTTTCATCCCAGCCCTCTGGATCCCTGCTTCCATATTGGGGAGTCGTCATTGCGGTCTCCAAGGTCTTAGGTGTCTCTACGCTACGCTGCATGGTGGGCTACACCTTCTATGTTGCCATCGCCTCTGGTCACACCCATGGTGCTGTCTGGGTGCCTTCTGATCTCAGTTCTGACTGTGGCCTGGGTCATCACCTGTTCAAGGCTATTCGTTGGATCACACCACTAGTTCCACCCTCAACTTTCCCTTTGATTCCTCTCCCGGACTCTCTTTATCCACCTCTCCTCCTCCACTTATCTGTTGTCGCGAGACTACGCCTTTCCAGGAGGAGTCATAATGTCACAGTCACATCAGTTTGGTCAGTTTGGTTTTCCCCTGCCTTATTTGTTGTCATAGTTACAGATTTGATTCTGACGCTCAAGCGTGTCTAATCATCCTTGTTTGTCGGTGTATTTAATTTCCCTGGCTTCTGTTCTTCCCTTTGGGGTCTCGTCTGTGAGTGTGTTGATTGTGTTGGTTTGCTGTTCTACTTGCATGGATTTACCTGTGGAATAATTAAACAACTGCCTACTACCTTTATTTTCATGTGCGTTTGCATAACTCAACCCATGACAATAGGTTCTTGGGAAGTCATTATGCATTAAAATGCTCTCTAAAGTTGTTTTGATATATGTCAAGGTTACAGAGTCTTTAAACCATAAGACCTGTTTGTTCTCTAATCTTTTTTTCGCTGCATTTTTCTTTTATGCGACACTGACAATAGAAGAAGGACTGTGTTGCTCAGCAGGAAAACATTCTGCATGCATTGATGCCAAGAGACACCAGGTTCATGTAAAATTCATTTGGAATCAATATTCTTCGCTACTGGTATTTTTGCAGAGGATCACTCACTTTCTTCTGCTCTTTTAAAATATCTACAGATTTCAAACCATATTTTCTACAATGAACAACAGCTAAGTTAAAGAATCACTAATGGACTCAGCAATAATAGAACAGATCATAATAACCTCACCAAAAACCCAATTCTCCTTTTTTCAGCAGAAAATGGGCAAACCCTGGCAGATAGTAAACTCCGTTGTGGAAGGAAGTCCCATCAGTGTGATTAATCTGTAGACCCACAGCAGTACATTGTAGTAAAATAAAATAAAATAGCTGATAGCTTGATGCAGCAGAACTCGAAGGAAACAATCGTTTTGACTGTATCGTCAAGGACCCTGTAGGTACTGTGATCAAAGTTATGATTTTTTTCCCTGAAAATTTAGTAGTGGATTGAACTTGTCAACCCATTGTTGGCAAAAATGAAATTTAGCTCTAATGACATTTCTGGGTGTCATCAGTCCTTCCCAGCACATAAAGGTCATTTAGATGGCTCATCCCTCACAGCAGAGAAATGGACCATGTCAACAGGTTTGACTCCAGGCCATACCTTCTTTACACACTGCTCGGTTCGGAGGCAATGAGCATATTTGAGAGATGATGATACAGGGGTTGGACAAAAAAACTGAAACACCTGGTTTTACTACACAATAATTTGTTAGAATGGTGAGGGCCTCATTTTGCATCCAAATACAGCACCAATTGACAGATAGAAGTCCTTCACAGTGACCAGAGGGATTATGAGCCGTTCCTCTTCCAGAACAGTGTCCAGGTCACTATATGATGCTGGTGGACTCGCTCCTCCAAAACACCTCAATAATATTCAGATCTGGTGACTGTCAGACCATGGGAGATGTTCAACGTCACTTTCATCTTCATCAAACCCTTCTGTCACAAGTCTTGCTGTGTGTGTTGGTGCATGATCATGCTGATACACGGTTTGAGCATCAGGTGCATATGATCCTTCAGAAGGGTTTGGTAGTCCTCGGCAGTGTCGTGTCCATCAAATACAATCAGGATTGTCATGATATTGGAGCTCAAACCATCACTGATCCGCACCCGTGCTTTACTCTGAAGATTGGCCGCCAGGCATATAGATGTGAAACCTCCAACATTGGCCAGTGTTTCAGTTTCATTGTCCAACCCCTGTAGCTACTACAGTCTCTGGTCTCTATTGAGCAAAATTGAACGTTGAACGGATACGGAACGCACTTTGTTCCGTATTTTTGAGAATCAATTTAGTGCAAATCCATGACAGACACATACTGTAGCTTCTAATATATATGTCAGACAGACTTTGAATCAATGAAGACCTGCTATAATGGAAAATTCGGGGATTTGGCGCCTGACCCCTCAATCGTTACATTTGTTTTTGAGAAGTATAATATTTAAAAATATATTTAAATAGAAAAGTTATTTTAAATTGGAATAATATATTACTGTTTTAAATAAATGCAGCCTTAGTGAGCATAAGAGACTTCTTTAGAAAAACCCAAACTCTTGAGTGCATTTACACATGTACAGTATAAGAAGTGAAAAAGAGCTTTCAGTAGCTGTCAGAGCCCTAGAGCCGAAAGCCACAACTCTTTCAGTAAAATCGGGATGAAACTAGGTCAAAAACACGCATAACTGAATCTGAAGCATCTAAGAGAATGTGGTTCTGAATCAATGTGGGGCGGTGCAGGAATGTGTCAACACTTCATTGTGCAGTATGAAATGAAAGACCTTGTCAGCTATGAGGGATTGTAGGGATTTAAGATAGTCCTTAGGGTACTAATTAAGACTTGAACTGACATTCCATGAGTTATGAATGCGGTCAAGTCGAATTTAATGGAAAGTGATAGTAAACGATAGTGGGAAACATGCTTAAAGGGTGGTTTACTGCTTTTTTTTGTGTGTGCATGATTGTGTTTATGGGGTGCAATATAACATGTATTCGTGGTTTTTCTTTTTTAAAAAGTCTTATTTTTCATAGATTTCAACTTTATTGTAAGCCGCTTTCTCCTCTGTCATTTGAACGACTGGTTGACTTCCTGATTCTATGAAACCAATCCCTCAGAAACAGGCAGTGGGCTCAGATTGGTTAGTTTGGGCCGGTGTGTTGTGATTGGCTAAACTGTAGTGCACATTGTCCGGAAACTTCACGCCCATTACCTTTACGGGTGAGAGTTGTATGTGTTGTTCATGTCAAATGTAAATAATGGTGTCGATACTGCAGTATCAGTTTGAGGCAGAATCAGACCCAGAAAGCGGCGATGAAGAGAGGCAAGCAGAACCTCACCACACACGGCTCTTACTAAACGTTTCTGAATGGTAATTTGACTATATTTTTTACGTTTGTTTTAAAAAGAAAATTGCATCGAACTGACTAGCTACTACATACACAAACAGCGTTGGCACTGGTTTACGTTCTTGATCAAATCAAAACATGATTTGTACGCATTTGTCGTAGACATAAAATAGCATAACTAAGTGGATATAAAGCCAGCGCTGGCATTTGATAAAACATTAGGACTAAAATGATACATGCAAATACATTTAGGGCCATATTTTAACGATTTGAAACGCAAGTGTCAAAGCGCAAAGCACAACTAACTTTGTGGGCGGATCCCGGCGCTGTTGCTATTTAACCGGCGGGATAAATGCCTCTTGCGCCTGGCACAAATCTAAAAGGGGTTGGTCTGAAGTAGCTTCATTATTCATAGGTGTGGTTTGGGCGTAACGGAAACAAACCAATCAGAGCGTCATGTTACATCCCTTTAACAGCGTGATGAACGAGGTGCGCTTGTTCCATGGCGCAATACTATTTTAACGGCGCATTTACCAGACGCGCTTCAGCATCGGTTCACAGCCGAGGAGATCGATGTTCTCGTCAGGGCCGTAAAAGAAAGAGAAATGACATTGGGGATGAGACAAACCCACCCAAATTAGCTTCGGTTAAACATGCATATGATAATTTGGGTAAATGTGTAAGCTTTATGTCTATTTTTCCCATCGTCATGGACACAACAATGATTTCCCTTGTTTAATATTTTTCCTTATAATGATGTATCATTTGCAAAAAGTGAAATGGTTCTGTGTAGATGAGAGAGAATCATCTACAGTACAGTGTATGCGCGTTGTTCAAACTCATTATGGCCAAGCATCTGAATGTACGCGCCACTGACTTTAGACCAGGTTTTTTTCTGGTCAGTGGCGCAAATGTTTTCTGGAACTGCAAAATAGCACCGAAATAGCACGCTGAACCGCCCAGGGAGCGCAAGTTCATTCCCTAGTTTGCTGGCGTGCGTCTGTGGAGGTAAAAGCCTGCTTTGCGCGGGAGCAAAATACCAATTATACATGTGTCGGTGTACAAAGACATTTGCGCTGGGTGCAAGATAGGGCCCTTAAAATGATGAAGTCTTAGCCTACTTACAGGTTGTGACCCAACAACTGCTGCCTCTGGTTTTAAAGTTGGAACTGCTTCATGTTTTAGTAACAGTTTCTTGTTGAATCCGGTGTTGAACTCGTGGAGATTCCGGAAGCTGTCTTCAGTAAAATGCGCAGCACAGAGAGCTACTGTATGTCATTTTCAGGAACATAATCAAACATAAATTGTATTCATTGTTGACGAACTACATGGGAAGCCCGAACACAGAAGACCTGACAACTGGGTGAACACAACACACTCGACGAGCCGCAGAAATATGGCCAATGGCCATGCCCTTTTTTGCATATTCCGGAGGGAAGTTAGTTACGTCTAAAACCCAGCTGTAGTCCCAATCGAGTCGTTTTTGTAGGCATTAAACTTCATGATTTTTTAAAAGACGATATCTCTACTTACATTGAACTTTCAGCGCTGCAACTTTGCAGATACTGTTCATGCACCAACAGCAACATTACACACTATAAAATGAAAAAAGTGAAATCGCAATCTGTCATATCGGTTCCTCAAATTAATGGTTTTGCAGCAAGTAGCACTTACTTATCAGCAATTACTTAGGAATTACCTAATCAGATTCTGGTATTTGTTCATCTAAATTTGACCAATTTTGTTAATTAATTATCAAGATTGATTCCATTATGTCAGCAGCCAGCAGGCAAACCCATTCTGCAGATACAGCATCCCTTACTAATCAGCAGCTTCTTGAATGGGCACTTTTTGAATGAAGGCAAATGTAGGATTCACTCAACTGTGTCCCTTCCAACTCAAGCTGTTTAGAAGAGCAAGCGCATTAATGGAATTGCACTTTTCTCTATAGGTTGGAAATCGGGCATGATGCTGTATGCAGGACTCAGAAAAAATGATTGTCCATCCGTCCGTCTGTTCTTAACGAATACAATTTTACAGAAAAACATTTGTGACAAGACGGAAATCACATGTTCATGTCATAAGGCACTTTTCAATCTGACAGCATAAGATTTCTAAAGTTGATCTCCAACATTTATACAGTGGTGGAGGAAGTACTGAATCTCAGTACTTAAGTAAAAGTACAAATACCCAGATAAATATTTACTTTAGTAAAAGTAGAAGTAACACAATGACAACCATACTTAAGTAAAAAGTAAAAAGTACTTTATTTTAAATGTACTTTAAGTATTAAAAGTAAAAGTACTTGCATAACAATTTATTATCTTAATGTCTATTTTCTAATGATTAATAAAACATTTAATTCTAACTCATTCAACCTAATAGCCTACTCCTATAATGATGTTCAATAATGATGGAAAAAAATGTCACCATTTCTGAAACAAGCTTGCAATTAGGCAATATCATGCTTATCCTTAGTACTATATGTTAATAACTATGTTTGGCAGTAAACGCGATTCATTTATGGTGTAATTCTGAACCTCTTGGCTTGCCATAATCCTAACCAAACCAAACATATATTACACACGGTGTGTTTCCTATGCACGTAAAAACAAATTTTCGCGTATGAGTTGCATGATAAACACACTGCGTGCGAGACGCATTTAGTGTGACCGGGTTGATATATTGTATCTATGGCAACCAAACGTCACTGGTGAGACAAACGTGCAACGAACGGACAGTCAGATTACGTTTTGGCAGGGGAAAAACTGAACAGAAAATGAAACGAAAATGTAACAGAAGCTGTAGAAATGTAGTGGAGTAGAAAGTAGAATAATTGCTGCAAAATGTAACGAAGTAAAAGTAAAAAGTATGCACTATTTATTGTACTTAAGTAAAGTAAAGATACGTGAAAAATGTACTTAAGTAAAGTAACGAAGTATTTGTACTTCGTTACATTCCACCACTGCATTTATATAGCATAGCGAGATACTATATGTGCAGTTTATTTACCAATGACATGTAGTGCCAGATTTACCAAACTGTGCACATGATTTACTGACGAAGCCGGATCATTTCCATAATAACCAACGCAATTTACCAAGAGCATCAAATTAGTGTCTGGTTTAAGAGTAAATCACTGTGAAATACTCTCCTACCATAAATTTTGCATCTGAAAGGGACACTCCTACAAATGCATATTCGATAAGCTCAGCCGCATTTAATTTAGCTATCAGATGCACGAGCTGTAAGTATTTGAAAGCATGTAGAAAATCTTCTGAGCTTTGGGTCCAAGATAATGAAAAAATAAATCATGCTTACGGGTATCTAGCGAGTCATATCTCAGCTTACGTACAACACTGATAGATCAATGTCAATGTTCTTTATTGAAATGGCATGGTCACCTGGGCACTATAGAGAAATGGAGAAGCTGTACTATACATCTCAACATGTCTTTACTACATGACTCGATCTATATTCTACTGGGAAATTAATGTAGCCCATGAACGCATGGATAGAAAAAGGCGAAGATTGACAGATCAGTGTGTTCACTGACATTTTTATACTGCATCATTTTTTTGCAAATGAGCAACAGTGTTTTTTTTGTTTGTCTTCACAGTATTTATGAACACTGCTATTCCCATTGCAGCGGTCCTCGTTGTAAGTATACAACATTTGGTCTGATATCTGTTCATATTGAAACTGTAAACACGGCAGATGAAAAGATCACGTTTGTTCCAGACGTTCGTGGCCCATGTGCATCTGTCGGATGATGCGGACCTGTCCCCCGCTGTGGCCTTCGCCTCTCTCTCGCTCTTCCACATCCTGGTCACTCCTCTCTTCCTGCTGTCCAGTGTCGTGCGCTCCACTGTCAAAGCCCTGGTCAGGTCAGTTGCATGCTATTGATACAGGATGAGAAAAATTACATGAAAATTTCATTAAAAAACGTCGCAGTAGGTTTTGAAAATGATTCTTTAATCCTGTAAAATCCTGTATATATTTTTTTAAACTTTGGTATTATTTTTTTATCGAACCTTTAGACAAAGGTTTGCATACAGTATGTGTGTGCTTTCCTTTTGTTGCAATTTGGTGCTGTTTTTTTTTTATATCTATATGGCTGAAATTCTGATAGCTTGTAATGTAAATCAATGAGATGATTAAAACGCTATACAGACTACTTACATAAAATGCATATAACTATAAGTTTCCACTCTATAGGCCTATCTCCCAATAAAAATACTATATGTATTAGTAGGATGATGTTTAAATGCTTAGTTTTATGATCTAAGCTCTGAAGTTTCAAAACAGATGCATATGATTTTTGAGGAATGTTTCATCATTCTTGTATTATATTTGATACTCATGTTTCACCATGATTATTATTTATAATTCTAAATTGTGTATGGATAATTAAGTTGAATTTAGTCCAGTAAGTGTTCAACTTGAAATATTACTAACCAATAAAACATTTATTCTTTTGTTTACTTTATGAAAATCGGTAAAGATTTTCACAGCAAAGACACATGAACCACGAGCAAAAAGGGGGACGTTTAAGAATTATGCTAAAAAAATGATAAACTATCAATCAGATAACGGAAGGCATGCATTAGATTGTCTACAACAGGTTTTTCAGCAGTTTTGATCATGTTGATCATTTAGAAATGTGTGTATGTTATTTTTTTATAACAGACTCCTTCTGCTAAACCAATTATAGGACAATTTACTGCTTCGTTTCTGTGCGGTGTTGTGTGACAGCAAATCTGATATACAGCCCACAACAAGAGTTCAGGTTTTATAGCTTTTAATTAACCACCCAGGAATATAATAAATCATTTCTGTGTGATTCTGGTGTCAATGTGCGATAAATCACGTCAGATCCGCCGTGCGCTGTATGCGTACGGCGTTCCTTTCTCAACGCCGATAGACTCTCCCCTGAAATGTGTCTGTCTGTGTGCCTCGTGTTTAATCTCATCAACCCAATGACGTGGAACACATTTTAGAGAGTGCAGGCTCTATATATAGTGTACAAACAGGTCATACATCAGGGCTTTTCGGCATGTTGGATTGTGGTGATAATATTTCAGAGTGGAATTGGCTGGCAGACAATAGGCAGTGCAGATTTTCTCACATAAAAAATGATTTCCTTTCAGTAAATAGAGCTATAAGTTAAACAGAAGTATACACTTTGGAAGGGTTATTATCTAGGACGGGTGATTGCCAAATAAGAACTTTGGCAGTTGATGTGACTGAATATCACATGACATACTGTATTGTTTTGTTTTGGCCAGCGTTCAGAAGCTCAGCGAGTTTTTCTCCTGTGATGAGATTGGAAGTGAACTGGAGCCCAGAGCAACTATCCTACTCAATTCAACCAATCACAACAAGTATCAAGCCCTGGTAAGTCAAGGCAGCTCACTATAAAAGCACCATGAGACAAACGCTTGTTTAATAAATAGATAAATGTTAGTTGGTTGGTTGGTTAAAAAAAATGGACTTTTTGTCTGAAATTTGTTCCATTCTTAAAGTGAATATTATAAATAAATTATTATGAAATAAATACATACATTTATTTATTGCTAAATATTGTATTTAATAACACATAAATGAAAGTTTTTATTTAATAATTAAACAAATAAATTTAGATAGATAGATTTGTAGTAGAATATTTGTTCTTGTTATGAATAGGCCTTAAAGCTTATACTGTCACGCTTTCATTAATCCAGCCATATGACTACGACTATACATTATTTATGTTTGTAACATCTAATCCTGGTAGGCCTGGAGAGGTTATCACTGTTGTTCATGCTGAGCTTTATTAGATATGTTGGTTTTCTCTCCTCTGTAAAGCCTCTGAAGGTGGTGAACCGTAAGCACCCTGTCAGAGAGGACTGGAACAGCTTTGCCCTTCAGAGCGAGCAAGAGGATGAACCGCTGTCTCTGGAGGATGAAGATACCTGCATCAAGGTGAGATGGGTTATTTCTGTAATTTCTACTTTGTGAAGAGTCCTTTGAGAATAAGAATAACTGTCAGTCTCCATTATGTTCATTCTAGATAACAAGTGGATATTTCAGCTGGACTGATGGATCCGCAACGTTGTCCAATGTGGATATTAAGATTCCTTTTGGTAAGTGCTGGCAATGTTGAGCCATGGCACTCATATGGCTTTGAATCTGGCTGGTGCTATCACCTGATCCACTAACTTCAACCATAAATGAAAATTCGACATTCCAAACTCCTATGGAACACGATAGAAGACATTTTGAATATTGCTTATGCTGTTAAGCCTCAAAAGGACATGAAGTATCATAAAAGTAGTCCATATGACAATATATTCCAAGTTTTCTAAACCCAATGAAATTTAAACTTTTTTTCCTGGAAAACTATCCCCTTCACCGCTTAATTTTAAGTTGCTCCATTAAATCCATGTTTCTTGATTCTTGATTTATTCTCTCTACAGGCCAGTTAACTATGATAGTGGGCCAGGTGGGATGTGGGAAATCATCCCTGCTGTTGGCTGCTCTCGGCGAGATGCAGAAGATCTCTGGCACAGTTATATGGAACAGGTGAGAACTTCTGGAGCGCTTGACAGTGTTGGACACTTTAGGCCCATTCACACCAAGGATGATACCTGTAACGATAACTATAAAGTTGTAATAATCATTCTAATTATATGATAATAGAGAAGACCACTCCGCTCGTACAAGGACACAGAGAAAATATATTGTTGGAATCATGTTCAGAAAAAAATATTTCAGATGATGAACAATAAAAACATTGACAGCCAATCAAAATCCAACAGACTTTAAAGAGCTCGAGCATTTAAAGCAGCAGACGTCAAAACTGCTGCGTGCGTTTTTGCAGTGAAATGGCCAATAATAAACAGAGGGTTATTGACCATGGATGTGGACAATAATATAGTTATTGTCATTGGCTGAGAGGCGTGGCAGAGCGTCACCTGAGCGCCACCCCATTCTTGAATCCCATGGAGGAGCTCCGAAGTGATGAAAGGAGGAGTGAAGCCCGTACAAGACGAGAGAAGACCAGGCCTTGACTTTATGTAGTTTTGTTGTAGTTTATGCAGCAGATGTCCTAGAGGGGCTGTCGCTTTACTTAAATGCCTCCGGCCTGTCTTGTGGATCCATTTTAATAAGAAGTAGGGGGGTGGGGGGTGCTGCATCCAGGCCAAGCAAGCTCTGGAATACCCGCCGGTCCTCCTGCGCTTGGACCAGTAAATGGAAGCGACCCTCCTTGCTCATGCTTGAGGTCCATAAGCACCTAATGTTGTGTATGAGCGATTTGACCAGTGAGGACTTCAAAACAACAAACAAAGTCCACATGATGAATTTGCCACATGATCTTTAGAGTTATCATTCTTAGTTTGAACAGCCAAGTTTCCATACTATGACTTTTTTTTTTTTTTTTTTTTGCAGGAAAAGGTTTAGCGTATCAAAATATTTCCATGATGGAAATGCAAATTTTTCGCTCACTTTTTTTTCTACTGAATGACATTTAGGGCTCCATTTTAATGACCTAAGCGCATGGTCTAAAGCGCACGACACAAGTGCACTTAGGGCATGTCCGAATTCACTTTTGCTAGTTTAGCGACGGAAAAATGGTCGGTATATTCTCTTAATGCTACGTTCACACCGGACGTGAATAGGGCGTCAGGCGCGAATGATTTCAATGTTAAGTCAATGCAAAGACGCTTTACGCGCGTGAAAAATTCCTGCGGCGCGAATGAGCCGTGGAGCGTGGCGCGGAAGACGCGGAAGGCGCGTTACGCGCGAATGTGCCATTTGTGCATTCACGCGTTTGACGCGAATTCGCGTCTGCCGCCCGAGTTTAAAAATCTGAACCTTGGCGTGAATTCGCGCCGCATTAACCAATCAGGAGCCTAGCTGCTTGCTCACGTGGTGAAGTGTCTGGATGCTTCAATAAATTATTTTGTTAATATGACTAAATGCATGTTGAGATTATGCACAACAAAGCAAATGTTTTATCACTTAAAACATTATTTCTATATACGAGACATGTTCATTTTGTATTGAATGTTATTCATTCCATAGCTAGATTATTATGTTGTAAAGACAATCAACATATGTGCATAAATTCGTGCCTGGATGTGAGAGAGAGAGAAAAAATCACAGGACAGGTTAATAACTTTTGAAGGCTGTCTCTATTTATCATCAAAACAAAAATAAATGACAGCTAGATTAGATGGATGAGGGCGAGGGTGATCCTCTCTCCGATGCGGGACAACAGGTCATCAAACTGGGCGCGTGACAGGCGGAAGTACCGCTGACAGCGGCCGTCATCCAGCGCAGCTCCTGGAGCGAGCAAATGGTGAGCAAAACTCGCCAAACGGTTCGCCTCTGAAGGGTCCGGTGGACACAAATATACGGCGACGATGATCCTCACGCCGCTGTTCTGCTCTCCAGAGTAAATATAGAGCGGTAACTCTCTTGAAGAATGCTCGGTCGACATAAAAACAATGGCCGCCAACGGATTTCGATTCTGACGCGCGTCACGCGCGTAATTTTCGCTTCAAACTTTTGTTTTTACGCGCGCCAGTTTCGCTCTTGACACGCGAAATAACACAAAGTGGTCAAGCGTTAAACTAGACGCGTCAGGCGCGAATTTGACGTGCGATTCGCGTCCGGTGTGAACGTAGCATAATGAGTAATAGGGCTGTCACTTTACGTTCGAAAATCGATTGCACAATCGATCAGACCAACCAGCATAAGTTTCGAAAACAATTTCGAAAATAGAGAATCGATTGTTACAGGCTTTTTTATTTTAACCAAAAATGTGTTTTTAGGTGGACTGAGCAATACAGTTAACAGAACATGTAGGATGTTGGAAAATAATGTCTTTTCTGTTAACCAAATTTTTTTTTAATATTAGCTATTACTTCAATGCCAGTGAACAAGCGCACCGTTATTTGTTGCTAATTGACGTGTGTGTTCTAGTAAGCCAGAAATGCACAGATTCTGCGCAGTACGCTGTATTTAAAGCTGCGGTCGGCAAGTCTGGCTGATTGAGTGGACTTGCCCCTCCCCCACTATCAACGAAAACCCTCCCTCAGAGTTCGTGCTCAAGTGCGTGTGCACCGGGTTATCTGTGAATGCAACCGTCTCGTCAGCATCCATCAACACCATGGATTTTTTGGAGGTACTGTATGCTGCCCTGGCTAATCTACCAATATATTGCAATTGCTAACGTCATTTATGCTCCAAATGAGCTTACTTGGTTTGTTAGTGTTCCGCCATCACTCTTCCTTACTGCGCGAACCTCAGGTGTGTGCATGTGATTGTAACGTGCGTGAGGGGATCTGTGATTGACTGCCAGATCTCACACCCCCCTGCGCTGATTGCACCCGATGATCCGGGAGCGGTGGATTTTTGCAAAACAAATAACACGCTCCAGATGGAGTTAGAAGCTCGGGTTTTTTTTAAAACCACTTTATTTATGTTGTTCTGTTGGATTATAGTGTCGATTTCACTGAATATCATCAAAAAAAATGTTGCCGACGGCAGCTTTAATATATCATGAGGACTTGGATTTGGCTTACACAAACTTCCCCACCAAAGTGAGGAAACATAGAAACACGTCAAATTGACTTGTGATTTGACAGCGTTACCTGGAGGGTGGTTGGAAGGTGTTAATTTCAATCCCTGAATGTTGCACTCCTGTTTGTCATTGGGTTTGACTTGTGCGCTATCTCAAGTGCACTCTACGTTCGCCATAATGCCTGTTAGTTGTCCGTGGATTTGGCGAAAATGGAAACGTCTTTAGAAATTTACAATCGATTCAATGAACACTTATGTCTCAAAAATCAAACAGGATTTTTTTTCACAGAAGTGACAGCCCTAATGAGTAATGGGTGTGTTTTGGGCCTACTCAGCCCTAATACTCAGCCCTAATGAGTATTTGGCATGTTTGTGTGCTGCTGCGAATCCCTATGTGTGTGTAATAAGCAGAGTGTACGTGTGTTATGGACCTGCCTATAGGCTCATATTACTAATGCGCCCTTTAAATAACAAAATAATATTGCACCATTGACTTAAGACCAGGTTTCAGTTGGTCAATGGCGCAGTCTTGCCTTAAAATAACAATGCACCTGAACACGCCTCGTTTCCAGACCCATCTTTTACGCCCATTGGGGCACAAATGGGCACAAATACATTTGCTATTTAAATAATGTGACTCAGGATGTGAAAATAATATCTGCGTCGGGCTGAAATTAGCAATAAACACTTGTCACACCTGACGCTTCATTGTGTATGATAGGGCCCCAAGTGTCATCATTTACTTATCACTAAGGTTTATTTCCTTCCTCCGAGTCTTTCCTGGTGTAACACTGGGTTGGGATGAGGGAGAAATAAGAAAAGATGGTAATTGAAAAGCTCTAATCGATGACCAAACTGCTCACCCTAATTTCCATCTCAGGCCTGGTTGAAGTGATTGGTGTGTTCACTGGATGGGATCCCATTTGTGGATGAGAGCTCTCTGAATCAGAGCACACACTGTGCAGAGAATACAATGTAATGAGTAATTCCTTTTATATACTGCTTGAAATTGCTTTATTGGTTCTGTGGATGTTTTGGAGATTGGTAATTCCCGGAGTCGCTATTATATAAAGATTTTTTATTTTTTTTGTTAAGGGCCTGTTTAGTGCAGTTCTGTTTTGTAGGCTTATGTAACTCTATTATCCTCAATTTCTAGGTAATATAAAAGTTTCCTATTGTGCTACCAGCTTTTGTTATCTTTTCAAAGAAGATCTGAGGCTTGTGTAAGACACAGCAAGAAATTGGACTGCCGCTGGTATTGATTCCCAATTTTGAGAGACAAATTTTTTTTAGGATAAGTGGACCCACAAAGAATCAATTTTGGGTGTGATGATTTATGTGAGTCATCATGAAAAATCATTTTCTTGTAATTTGACTGTGTTTAATGTACTATGAAAACAAGCTCTTTCAGAATTCAAAACTTCCTAGCCAGGCAAAAAAAAAAAGGCATTTTTTTGAAAATAAGATCTTTTTTAATTTTATTTTATTTTTTATTAATTTTATTTTAAGTTTTATGTATTTCTATTTAGCTATATTTTTTTTTATTTTAGTTTGTCATTTTATGACTATTTTTTAATTTTTTTATCTACTATTTAGATTTTATTTTATTTTAGCTTTATTTCAAAAAACAAAACAATTTGAATCTATATACTTTTATTTCACACACACACATACACACTCATACAGAAATACTTATACAACTGTATGTGTATATACAATATACAGTATATACTGTATATGAAGAGTTCAGATGCAAAAGCCTCTAAATGCCATTTGAAATTTTCTTCTTTAATGATGATTTTTATCAAACTTGTAAATTTAAGTTCAGTAATTTCACTTAAATAACAATTAATAGGTAATTATCATTGCCATTTAAGTGAAATTACTGAACTTAAATATACAAGCTTGATAAAAATCATCATTACAGAAGAAAATTTCAAATGGCATTTAGAGGCTTTTGCATCTGAACTCTTCATATGTAGGTGTTGTAGGTGCATCAGTCAGTGAAATGAAAGGGGCCGTTCAGAGAAAGGTTGCCGATTTGAGCTGCCTGAAACAAATTACCCCCTT
Source organism: Pimephales promelas (assembly GCF_016745375.1). Next base: position 220,067 of record NW_024122001.1, read on the forward strand.
TGACCCCAATCAAGTACTCTTTAAATGAGTTAAATCTGAATAATGACGTCTATGTAATAGACATTTGTCTATTGCAAATAGACAAACGTCTATGGCATAGACATTTGAAAGTAACTCTAGCACCCCTTGAGTACAGAGGCTTGTTAATGAATCCACAATGCATTGTCCAAGACAAAAAAAGATTAATTATCCACGTGCGATATTTGAGAACGCTATGAGTACTGTATATTCAGATGGTTTACATGGTATGTTTGCCCAGGGTGGCCATGCTAGCTAAGGGTTAAGCTTATGTTTTCTAAAAATAGACTACAATGCCGTATGGCACAACATATCTCGTTGGACAGACGTCAACTCTTCGAGTCTTGAAAAGCCAATGTTTATACAAACAGTACAATGACTGCGTTGACTGGGTGTTGCCTAATTGTTGTCTAAAGGAAATGGTTTTTACGTGTGAATGTTCATGCTGGGTTCAACATCTTTTGGCTGATGATCAGAGAGTATCGGGCGCTGTGACAAGAAAAGCTCTCTTTTATCTGAATCGTTTATCACACAAATGTCAACATGTCATGTCCTAAAGATCAGAAATAAGATGTTGCGGTAAGCAACAGATAAGCTAAATAGTCTTTGATCCCTGACAGTTGTTGCCTGTAAACATTTACTGTTTTTATTTGTATTTTTAGTAGGGCTGTCAAATGATTAATCGCGATTAATCGCATCCAAAATAAAAGTTTGTGTTTACATAATATATGTGGGTGCACTGTGTATAATTATTTTATATATACTGTATAAATACACACTCATGTTTGTATATATTTAAGAAATATTTCATGTATATACTGTATATAGATTTATATATAATTTATATTATATGTGAATATCAATATTTTATTTATAAATTATATTTTGTTCTTAAATATACATGCATATGTGTGTATTTATTTATATATATATATATATATATACAAAATAATTATACACAGTGCACCCACATATATTATGTAAACACAAACTTTTATTTTGGATGTGATTGACAGCCCTCTTTGTATTAAAAAGATCAGACAGATTATTCTACACGCTAATAATGATGTTTTTTAACAGCTAAAGAACACACGATTGTATTGTTTAAGTTTGTTTCTTACAAACAAGCCCATGAGAGTATCAACTTTTCTTTTATCTCGATCAACTGTTATCTGCACAAAAAATGACTTTAAAACAGTTATAATGTCAACATGTCCTATACACAAGTCTGCGACACAATGTAGTGAAGTTAGCTGTCATTATTTTAGAGGTAGTAAATCAACAAGCAAATTTTTCGAAATTTCGAGATTTCTTTCCGTAACAACGAAATATATTGTTTCATATTTAATACAATATTGAAATATTATTAAAAATACTATTATTTTCATAAAAAATTGAAGGTTCCATAATTTTCTATATTATTAAAGTTTGTAAAATTATGATAATACAAGTGTTATATAAATTACTTGGCTTTGATTTTTTTATTTTATTTTTTTGCCTGACATGGTGCTTTGCATGGGTCCTCCCTATACACAAAGTATGCAAGTTGTGTAAGGCCCCTGAACCATCAGAGGGGTTTAATGACTAGGGCTCTGGGATTAATTGAATTCTAGTTTTGTTTTTGTGCATTATCATCATTCTTTATTAACATTCAGTCTTACGTGAACATAAACAGATGGGAAAGTAATTAAAAGTTTGTCAGTATATTAGATCTCTGCATTCAGTCTTAAAGTGACAGCAGCATTATAAACCTTACAGTCATTTAATGTTAATCAAACAACAAAAGAAAACAGAAGAGAATAATTGACTGCTCTTCACTGAATAACTTTAGTAACTTCAATAAGAATCAATGTATATTTCATTCATATGGTGAAGATGGTAATTCATTTTTATTATATTACTGTTTCAACTCGCTGTTGTTTGTTGACAAGGAAACTGAAGGAAAAAAAAACAGATGAATGGGTTGGGGGTCTTTTTTTATGAATGCACTGACAGGGGCCCCTTTAAAATTTTGCTTAGGGCCCCCAGAAGTCTAGGACTGGCACCGTTTAGCACCTCTACAAATGATATGTCATGATTTAAAAAAAAAAAAAAAAAATGTCGGTAATTACACATTGGCACACAGTGTGTTTACATCTCAGTATGGTGTGTAAAAAATGACTTAGCTCTGATTCATGTTCACAGTCCTTGACTGTTTTTTTTAATGATTCTTTTTCAGCAGTTTTTCCAAATCTATTCAAATCATCATCATTGTCATGTTAATTTCTCCTCCTTGAGTTATTCATTTTCTGTATTATTTTTCAGACTGCCCACTCTGGATGGAGATGGAAGTGAAAGGTAGGTTCTGTTTAATTACAAAGCTGCAAAGCACAAGCATAACGATTTAGCCCATCCCGCCGAGAGCCTGTTAATTATTGTGTGCACACGATGAGGGTGTGTGGATGCGTCCCGTCATGCTGTGCAGCGCTGATCCTTTTCACTATTGTTCGCTTGGCATAATCCCTCTGCTTTGCTCTTCTGGTCTCTGTATTTCCTCAGTAACCCTCAGCTACTTTATGAGGTATTTGTAATTTTATGATCCATAATATATTATAATACACTCACCTAAAAGATTATTAGGAACACCATACTAATACTGTGTTTGACCCCCTTTCGTGGCATTGATTCAACAAGGTGCTGAAAGCATTCTTTAGAAATTGATAGGATAGTATCTTACAGTTGATGGAGATTTGTGGGATGCACATCCAGGACACAAAGCTCCCGTTCCACCACATCCCAAAGATGCTCTATTGGGTTGAGATCTGGTGACTGTGAGACCATTTTAGTACAGTGAACTCATTGTCATGTTCAAGAAACCAATTTGAAATGATTTGATCTTTGTGACATGGTGCATTATCCTGCTGGAAGTAGCCATCAGAGGATGGGGACATGGTGGCCATAAAGGGATGGACATGGTCAGAAACAATGCTCAGGTAGACCGTGGCATTTAAACGATGCCAAATTGGCACTAAGAGGCTTAAAGTGTGCCAAGAAAACATCCCCCACACCATTACACCACCACCACCAGCCTGCACAGTGGTAACAAGGCATGATGGATCCATGTTCTCATTCTGTTTACGCCAAACTCTGACTCTACCATCTGAATGTCTCAACAGAAATCGAGACTCATTAGACCAGGCAACATTTTTCCAGTCTTCAACTGTCTAATTTTGGTGAGCTCTTGCAAATTGTAGCCTCTTTTTCCTATTTGTAGTGGAGATGAGTGGTACCCGGTGGGGTCTTCTGCTGTTGTAGCCCATCCGCCTCAAGGTTGTGTGTGTTGTGGCTTCACAAATGCTTTGCTGAATACCTCGGTTGTAATGAGTGGTTATTTCAGTCAAAGTTGCTCTTCTATCAGCTTGAATCAGTCGGCCCATTCTCCTCTGACCTCTAGCATCAACAAGGCATTTTCGCCCACAGGACTGCCACATACTGGATGTTTTTCCCTTTTCATGCCATTCTTTGTAAACCCTAGAAATGGTTGTGCGTGAAAATCCCAGTAACTGAGCAGATTGTGAAATACTCAGACCAACAACCATGCCACTCTCAAAATTGCTTAAATCACCTTTCTTTTCCATTCTGACATTCAGTTTGGAGTTCAGGAGATTGTCTTGACCAGGACCACACCCCTAAATGCATTGAAGCAACTCTCATGTGATTGGTTGATTAGATAATTGCATTAATGAGAAATTGAACAGGTGTAATTAGGTGAAGTTTACACCCCCCTCCCATCTCTTTATGTGACAGTCCCACTTTCTCCGTGACCATCCCATGAATGCATATGCATGACACGAAAAGCGCACTTTGCCATTTTTAGTTACCACGACAGGCAGTCTGCGCTTTCATCTCGGTGCGTCCCGTTCGAATGCACAAATCTTGGGGAGCACATAACTTTTGTGAGAACATCTTTGCAAGCAAATGCGATGTTTCTTGGGGGAACGCCGCACTTTTACAAAACAAACCAAACGTTTTGTAAATGAATGCAAAACTTCTGCGAGAACACACTTTTGCCAGTGGAAGTTTCTTGAGGAACGTGAAATCTTGATTATTTATGTCTCATTCTGTTAATGCTCAGTTCATTCCAATGTTAGCATATTAGCTAATCTAACAAGTCATGTATCCAGACGTTAAGCTGCCTAAACAGCATTTTTGGACATGGTAGGCATGCTGCAGCTTGTCTCAAAGTGTAGGAAATGAATATATGTCAGTCTAGTTAGTCACTAGGTTTTGAGGCAATTGTTGTTTTGGCCAGTTTTTATATGGTAAGCGGAGCAAGGAGAGAAAATAATGAGAAAACCAGATGTGTGGCTTGTGTGTGCACATCATGTTAGCATTTACACTTAACACTAAGCCATGGCTCCAACAGGGACAGCTGCAATGTTAATGGTTCTCTTATCTACTGTAATCGGTGGACTCGTTTGGTTTGTCTGTTAAATACATAAACTCTGTTGGGAATAGCTGTTAAAAAGCATTTTATTTTAAAGTCGACAGTTGGTGCTGGTGATAAAATGTGCTAGCGTCCCCCTGGTCATCAGTAAAACAACATGTGCTGTCACAAGTGTGTGAGAGTGTGTAGGTGGCTAGGTGTCTGTCCTTTTCTTGGCAATTGAGCTGGAATGGCAGCCAAGAATAGACGTCTCTTATTACTGTTGGCAGCAATCACTAGGTCATACATTACAAAGCCAAGGTGTATTATTACCGGACATGAGACATCTGTTATTTCCTTTAATTCACTGAAATGAAAAAGAATTGTGGATACTTAAAAAACGCCATTTCTATATTTATTTCTATACAAGCCTTCTTATTTTTCTAATAAAGCTTGACATCCACTTACAATCCATTGTTGACACAGCTCAAATAGAAAATGGTTATGTTTGGAGTGGTATACTAGCATTATGCATACTGTGCAGTGTCTGTATATGTTTACTATTTAAAAATGGATGTGAAACAGTATGCATTATGCAGTAGGAAGCAAACTCTGTTGTTACTTATTATATTTCCTCCCATCTCATCTCATCTCATCTCATTTTTTTTTACACCCTGTACCTTTATTAGGGCTCCATATATTCATGATGTTGGTCCACCAGTAAATAAACGTTTACATGTGCTGGGTTGACTTCCATGTCAATATTCAGTTTTGTGTAAAAATGACAACTTTTGGCATACTGATGAAATGTTGATAAAAAAAAATGTTAAAAAGGAGTTGATTTTGCTGATCAATTAATTTGATGTGTAATTGAATGTTAAACACTAGGGGTGTAACAATATATCGTGTCATAATAACATATGTCAATACAAAAATGAAACATCGTTAAAAAATTCAAAAAAAATCCAAGCTTCCAGAGTTTTAGGGTTAGTACTAAACTGTTGAATTATATAATGTATAATGCTGCAGTCTAGGAATATTTGTGGGTCCTGATAATGCCAAATGTCTAATGTTACCAGTAAAAAGGGTCCGACATTATTTTAAATGTATCTAGTCAGTGACTGAGTGCAAGCATTCGTAAAATAATTCTGTATTTTCAGCTTCAGAATCATGAATAAGTTAATTCTGGTGTCAATATTGTCTTGTGCTTTGGGTTACCAGCACAAAGTCCAAGCCTGATCATTTATACTACCAATATGAAAGCAAATTTAGCATTTTAATCAACACATTTTTTGGTAACCTTTCATCATATGTCTTAAAGTATCGCAAAAATATCGTATTGTGAGTTCAGTATCATGATATGTATCGAATTGTGACATGAGGGTCTCATTACACCCCTATTAAGCACAGTGTATTACATGCAGTAATATTATAACACTGTTAGAGTATGCAGAAATCATAGTGTGCTTTTTCAAACATAGCCTTGAATCATATTCAGAAATGGTTATGCAGCTCTCTATATAAATACTCATATAAAACGTGGTCTTTTTCTGCTTTCTACATGTTCTCAAGGACAGCATGACATTACAAGCCCAAATGCTCAATAGACAAATTCATTAAGAGTCTTCCTCTCTGTACTCATCCCTTCATTGGGTCAGCTGCACTGCATTGCGATTCACCCATACATGATTACACAGCATTTCTTCAGCCTCCTATTACATGGCATCAGCAGCAGTGCTTCATGTCTAACGTGACGCCCGGTGGTGCTGAGAGAGATGTGCGGCAGAGGTCACTGTGATACGCTCCGCAATGCTTGTGTGTGTGTGTGTGTGTGTGTAAATGTCTTTTTAGGATGCTTTAGGGGAGTCTCTTAAAGTGGTATTTATGTATTTGTGTTTTTTTAGTCCCACAGATGCAGCTTCAGAAGAGGATATCAGGTGCGTTAACACACACATACACACACACACACACACACCTGGACCAAGACCTGATAAACTAGTTAGAATGTAATTGTTTTAAAGCTGTTGTATGCTAAAGTGAAAATGTTTATTAACTTAATTTATAATTTTTCTGACATATCAAAAATGAAGCAATTAGAAAGGTTAATGTTTTACCATGGAACATGGTTACTGACATTAACGGTTTGTTAGAGCACACAGTACATTTTACATTTTTTAAATCTTTATTTCGAACATAAAAAAGAAAATATATAAAATAAAACAATGTTTAAAAACTTAGGAAAAATCAAAACAAATGAGCAGCAAATATGTGTATATATATATATGTGTGTATATATAACTCTTTGCTGTTGACATACTTCTATTATATGTGCGAAAAGGAGTAGGAAGAAGTAAAACTTATATACTCCTACCCTCTAAATTCTTATAGTCTTACATTTACAATTTTATATTATTATTATCATGTTGTTCTATACATCCATACACCTATACAGATATATACATATACATACATACAACCACACATATACTGTACATATATACACACATACATTTGTCTAACCTCAATTATGTACTTATTCAAGCAGCAAAAATAAATAAATAAATAAATAAAATAAAAAGTACAACTAAAAATGACAGAGCATTAAAGGAACAGTTAACTAGAAATGATCATTTTAACTCATGTTGTTCCAAACTAATATACTTATACGTACTGACATGTGAGGGGAACAAAATTATATCATGGCCACGAATTCCTAATACGTCAGCACGTTTTAGTAATTATATCCCTCGTTTTAAAGGTAGGGCACGCAATTTTGGAGAGGCTAGTAAGCGAGCATTGAAAGCATAAGATCTCAACCTCCTTTCAGATCTTTTCCAAAGCCAGGCCTCCTCAAAAGCTCATAAACGCGACAGCCAGAGCAGAGTCTGCAAAGCGTCACGAGGGACGTTAAATTACCTCATGTCACATAACATTACAAATAATTCTGAACATAAACAACTTACAGAGCTCTGACTTGTACCACCTGAATACTGAAGATTAATTTAGACGTTGATTGTGTTGACACTATCGACACAAAATTCAGAGTTAATTCGTTCTCTCATTTTACAATTTATCGCCACATTATTTAATTTGTTCCCACATTTTAGTTTAAGGCCGTGTGTCCACCAAAGCGTTTTTAGCCAGCTGAAAACACCAGACGCTCTGCTGAAGATGCTGTGCTTTGGGCGCTTGAGAGTGTTTTGGCAACGCAGCGTTTTTTGTTTTTTGTTTTCGTTGAGACGTTTCGTTGCTATGATACAGAATATCTTGATTTCGCAGATAATTTGTTTCATACTAAAAAAATATTTTTCATCCATTTTGTTCGGTTAGCTCTGCTGGTTGATGTTATTTTACAGAAAGAATGTTTTGACAGTTGGTCGGTGTGGTTTAGTCCCGCCCCTCCTCCACTGTGATTGGACGGATGGGTAAAAAGTGACAGTGATGAGCGCTGCGTTTTATCCAAAGTTGAACATTTTTCAACTCTCGGCAACCAATAAAAAAACATTGGGTGTTTGGCGCTTCTGCGTGAAAAAAAAAACCGCTCAGCGCGTTTAACACATAAGCCAGGCGCGTGGAAAAACGTTTTGGTAGTCAAACAGCCTAACCCTCTGAGGACGGATTGGGTGGTACCGTCTAAAATGACATACTTTTACAAATGTGTACTTATCTTAAAAATTATTCATGATAGAGAGGTGCGGTCTTTTTTGCCGTCTTCCTCAGATTCAGCTGAAAACAGTGATAACCGGATACCTGGAGATACCCGGCTAGTATACACACCGTCAAAGGCCAGTGTAATCCATGTTGTTTGGCAGATTCACGAGCAACAACCAATGGAAAAATTGCTGGTGGAGAAATGTTTTTCTTACCCAATCAGTGGAAGGTTACCATGACGTATTCTAGCAAATTGGAGGACTCTGTAGCCTTGCAAGGGGTGTTACTATATAGTAAGGGATATGTGGTGGAGGAGATGACAGAAAGTGAATGGACGAGTGAAGTATAAATAAGGCTTTACGGAGCGAGAGCGCGCTGAGATTTATATGAGATAATTGTATGTATATATATATATATATATATATACAGTATATATATATATATACATACAATTATTGCATTATTTATTATTTTAGCTCTTTTATGCCAAGCAGTAAATGATTTAGGGCTCTGGAAAAATTACTGGAGAGTGACGAGGAGAAAGCATTGCTTAGAAAATTCTAAGCATTCCTAAGAAAAACGCCTGGGAATACTTGTAAATAATGTAGATTTTTTTATTGTTCTTCACACATTTTATTTAACAATTACACATGTCTGTCAAGCAAAGGCTTTGACAAATATATTTTTTGTTCAAAAACTGTTCACTATTGTTGTGTGATGTGTGATTTTCAGAAATAAATGACAAAAATCGAATTTCCGTTTTTGAAATTCTCTAGTATAATGTACATTTTTCACTCATACTTGCTTTATAAACACATTACATGCATGCTTCTGTTAGCGTAGGGTCTTCTGAATCCATAGATACCAAACACACCATCTCCATTACATATATTTTACATTTATAAGCCCAAATGTAAAAATAGAGAAAACGGACCAAAAAGGGCTTAGTCCCCTGAGCGTTAATCAAAAAAATGGAAACAAACTACAACATGGCCATGATATACTAAAGTGAATTGAACGGGTTGTGTTGAAAAAATGTGAAAAATAATTCTTAATTAGTGGCCAGAATTCAACTAAAACGAGAAAATGAATTATTAATTTGTGGCGATGTCCGCATTATATTATTTTTCGGAACAAATTTTGCAACAACAAGCCAAATTTTACAGTATTTTCTTGTTATTAACGAAAACTAAAACTGAAATAAAAATAAATTAAAGCTATAAATGTATATAAAAATCACAAAAAGTACATGACAAAATTACTAAAACTTGAAATAAATCTAAAATGAAAACTATAAAAGTAAAAGCTAATTAAAAATATTAATAAAACTGACACTAAATATAGTCTGACACATTAATAGTATATAAATAACACTAAAACAACCTAATCATACTAATAATCACCTCACCAAACAACAATTAGTAATGACCACCAATAAGGGGGAAAACATAAAGTTACTACTTTTGTGCCATATTTAAGCTTTGTGTAAGTAGAAGATGAAATTAAACATGTTATTACCAAATGAAATATGGTGCACGTTGAGCTCGACTTGAGATCTAGAGTTCATGCCATGGGTTTATAAACAACAGCGTTCGGGTTTGGAACAACATGAGGTAAATTATGACAGAATTATAATTTCTTCAATTATAATTCTTAGTGCAGATTAAAAAAAAGCTTGAACAAGCCTTTCTTTTATATTTAAGAGCAACATTGGTGTTGTGAAGGAGATCACTGATGTTATGGCAACCCCTCTGACAGGAAAAGAGGTGCAGTGGCATACGCTTCCCAGAAGCCCTGGCTCCTAAACACCACACTAGCGGAGAACATCACTTTTGAGATGCCTTTAATAAAGCAAAGGTAAATGACCTTCATGTACTTTCTGCCCACACAATAATACACAACAAATCCGCCACCATATGCCGACTGGGTTCAACATTGGTTCCAAATGTGCCTTCCGTACCCATTAACCCGTGTCTAGCACCCTGTCGCCCTGGTGATGTACAAAAGTCGAGTGTTTACTATCGTTTTTTTGCCTCGTTTATATTCCCCAGTGTCCATTTGTCAATAGAAATGCGTTCTCTTTATCCATCTGACATGCAATCATTCTCGCCTCTTTAAATTTTAGTATAAATATTAACAGTCATGAGACAGATAAAGCCCCGAGTAAGTGTTTCTCTGTGAGTCTCTGTTGTATATTCACCTTCCCGGGCCTGGAGCCTCAACAGCTGCCGGAGGTGTCTCTACTTAAAGTCCACGAGGACACAATCTACGTTTAGAGTCCGATTATATTGTTGAGGTGCACATTTGCACAATTTCAGTGAAATTCACTGGCAGAATGCTTCAATGTATGCACTCATTTGCATGACAAATTAAACACAATGTGAAAACTGCCTGGGGAAAAGGTTTCCTGATCATGCAGCTTCCTAGCCTGACTTCGTCATACTCATATTCTGGTCAGAATGTGACAGTGTTGTAGTCGAGACCACCTCACTCGAGTCCGAGTCGAGACCGAGACCAGAGAGAGTCGAGTCCAAGACCAGAGATGGTCGAGTCCGAGTCGAGACCGAGACCAGTGAGGGTTGATAACCTAATTTACTTTTATTTACTTAGAGAAATCCTTTTTTTATTTTACTGAATTTACTTAGAGTTTAAAAAATATGATCAGTTTAGGGTAAAAAGGCCAATTTTATTACAATTTGTCATGCGCAGTTGTGCACTAGAAAATCACCAATCACTGGGCGTGTCAATCAATTTAAAGAAATATTTTATTAACATACATTAATAATCATGAAAAATATTTTGAATTGAACTCGAGTGGACTCGGGAATAAGTCCGAGTCCTAAAAAATTTTTTTTTCGAGTATGAGTCAATTCCGAGTCCAAATGCACACGAGTCCATGACAAGACCAAGACCATTAAAATATGGTCTCGAGACCGAGTCCGAGACGAGTCCGAGTCTTGAGTACTACAACACTGGAATGTGAGTCTGAATCTGTTCCATAGGGCTTTGATTATGAGGCGTGTCTTTACCGAACCAGGAAAAAAAACCCTCTGCACTCAATTGACTAGTCGGTATTTTGCATAGTGCAGTTTTCAACTATATAACTTTCTTATTTTAGAAGTAAAATAACGAGTGTTGCTTCTTTTCTGCTTTTAATTACGTCCCATCTTCTTAGCGACCGATAAGTTACACTTTTGCCGAATCATGTAGGGAGGACGGCAAAAATATCTTTCCGATCGGCAAATGCCTTGATTGCAGTTTTCTGTTTCTCTATTAAAATGAATGCGCTGTCAAATTATTTTACAATAATTTTACATCTCAATTCTCCAGCTGCAGTCATCTCTAAGGGAAACCAGTTAAGCGCTCTTTGATAACGTGATGATTACGTCCCTCAAGATCATCTGTCCATCATCGTATAAAGCCCGCCCTGGCAATTTGATTGGCCCGTTCATTTTTTGACTGATCATAATTTCTCCTCAATGGATCGAGTCCAGACCGAACTTCCCGACCAAAAAATGATGTGGGCGGGGTTCGGGCTGGCACCCAGGCTAGCAGCTTTCTATTAAAAATACTGTATTTTGCCAGGAAAATTTTGGCGAGTAATGTTTAATGTAACCCCACCTTTGGTTAAGTTTTCTTGCACTCAATTTTTCATGACCATTTCCCACTTTCCAATTAAAGTGTCTGTTTCTGTCATATCTTTAATACTTTTATATCTAAATGATCTCTGTTATGATAGGCTAATCTCTGCGTATCTGAGTATTTTACACTATTATCATTTTTTTTGGTAAGTTTTGCCCTAACTAACTGCGATCACGATGAGCTAAAGGATATGTTGCCGGTCTATTGGATAGGCTCCGCCCACAAAGAAATCTGATAGTCGACAGTCACATATAAAATTGCTGTAAATTAGGGTATGTTTACACGACAATGATTAAAGGTCTTAAAACTGAGATGTTTTTCCTTTGAATTTTCCTCACACAGATTGTCAAAACGATCCCCATTTAAACAGATCAGCGAAAACAACTAAAAACGCTGTATTCTGCTGCCAGCCAGGCCATTAGATGGCGATGAAACACTATAGATTGAATACGTAATACACCAGCGCATGATGTCATCGACTTTAGAAAATCGCGTTTTTATTGTTTACACAGAGACTGTTTTCAAAAATTTGCACTTTGAAAACCATTTTCAAAAGTTTGCGTTTTCAGGTTCGTTTTCTCTTGTAAACGAACGGGCAAAATGCATAAAGTTTAACTTTTTTATTTTTTCGTTGTAAACGGAGTTGTGTAAACAGCCCCGCAAACATCACAAATTGACTGTTTTGTTCTCAGTGGTTCAGTACAGTTTGACATTATTGTGGACAGGCATTGTAGAAATGGAGGTAGCGACTTTTCTTTCGTATTGTGACGTACAGACGTGAGAAGCTGATTATTGCGAAAGGAAAAAAAATGCGGGTTGGAGACTTTTTCAATCCATCGGTCACTGATTGGATTTTGAGATGTGAGTGTTGCATTGAAAATAGTAGCAGATCTCAATGTGACCTTACAGTCTATTGTAAGAAAGGGGCGGGTTAAAGAAGGCTAAATGATTGGAGAAATCTGGCATACCTCACCAGAGAGAATTAGATGTTTGACCGGAAGATCCAATTATGAGATTTTAATTAAAAAATGGCAAGTTCAAAAAAATAACAATAAAAACAAGGTAAAACTCTTTTACACAGAATTTTTTTAATTTCATGCTGACTTTTATATGTAAATGATCTCTGTTATGATTGGCTAATCTCTACGTACTATCAAATTTGACACTATTATCATCTTATTTTAAGTTTTCCCTTAGCTAACTGAGATCACAATGAGAAACTGGATATTTTGTTGCTCACTTGTTTTCTGCTGGGTAGCCCCACCCACAAAGATATCTCATTGGTCAACTGTCCCATTTAATATTTTTGTATACTAAACATTACAAATGTTCTGACTGGCTGTGATTGCGTAATGTAAATGTTCACATTGTGGGAAGGCAGTTTATTAAAAACTTGCACATTGCTCGGACACCGAGATTTCAATAAATGACCTGAGGGAAATTTAGAGGGGAATTTGCATTTTTGGTCTTTTTTAGCATTTGTCTGTAATTTTAATATCAGTTAAAATCCTTTAAGCGCTATTATATCAAGGGCACAGTCCATGCAGGGAATCAGTCATTTATTATTAACCACAAATTTTATTTCCACATCAATATTTAAAAGACTAATAAAGATAGATTAAGTGTCTAGCCAGCTGTGCTTCTGTCTCATCTTTTGTTGTGTCCAGGTACAAGGCAGTAATTGAAGCATGTTCTCTCCAGCCTGACATTGACATCCTGGCTCAGGGGGATCAGACGGAGATCGGAGAGCGGGTCAGTGTGCCGCCCATGTGACTTATGTGGCGCATTTCATTACCAGCCATCTGGAATGGTTTTAGAACTGCATATGGTTGAGTTTCAGTTATATTGTATTTCACTAATGAACGTACATATTTAGTGTGAGACATAGCGATTTAGTATCTAGGTAGCCGTTAAAGACGGCCGTCTCGTTGTTTACTCTCGCCCATTCAGGGTTTTAGCTCAGGTCACATTTAAGGCAGCTTGATGTTGTAAATGGCTTTCAGGTTGGAACTAAAAGCCTCATTTAAAGAGTCGGCCAGGTTTACATGATCGATCCACATGCCATTTGTTTGTGTAACGGTTACCTTACTTCTACTACCTTCCTAGTTTGGGTTTTTTAATGTAATTCAATTTAATTTAATTTTTTCTTCTTTCCAGGGCGTTATTCTCTCTGGAGGCCAGAGGCAGCGAATCAGTGTGGCTCGAGCTCTTTATCAAACCACCAATGTGGTGTTTTTGGTAAGTTCAGAATCATCTATACACAAAAAGGGTAACACTTTAGAATACGGTTCCTTCGTTAATGAATAACTACACAAGAACTAATGAGTAACACAATATTAACAATCTAGTAACTATTATTTACTAAGAAGAAACTCTGATTAACAAACTAATAAGTAATAGCGCACAGACGAAAGTGGTAGTTCACTATTAAGTAATCAATAACTACTATTTTTTTTAATACTTCCCAGAGAACTACTGAAAAAGTTTATTAACAATCTAGTAACTACTATTAACTAAAATAAATTCTTATTAACGAATTAGTAAGTAATAGCTCACAGATGAAAGTGTTACTAGATACTTCTGTGGAAATTACTTATTATTTGGATTCGTATTATAAAGTGAAGATCATTGGAACTAACTAGTAATGACTCAAGTGTTACTAAAGACATTTTCTAAAAGTTACTAAAGTTCACCAAAAATCTCAAACGTTTGCACAAATCATGACTAGATCATGTAGTAACACTTGAGTCATTACTAGTTAGTTCCAATGATCTTCACTTTATAATACGGATCCAAATAATTAGTAATTCCCACAGAAGTATCTAGTAACACTTTCATCTGTGAGCTATTACTTACTAATTCGTTAATACGAATTCCGTTTAGTTAATAGTAGTTTCTAGATTGTTAATAAACTTTTTCAGTAGTTCTCTGGGAAGTATTAAAAAAATAGTAGTTATTGATTACTTAATAGTGAACTACCACTTTCGTCTGTGCGCTATTACTTACTAGTTTGTTAATCAGAGTTTCTTCTTAGTTAATAATAGTTACTAGATTGTTAATATTGTGTTACTCATTAGTTCTTGTGTAGTTATTCATTAACGAAGGAACCGTATTCTAAAGTGTTGCCACAAAAAGTATTGAAGTGAGATTTCAATTGATTATTTTTCATTTTTTATAATCACAGGATGATCCTTTCTCAGCACTGGATATTCACTTGAGTGATCACCTGATGCAGGAGGGTATTCTTAAACTACTGCGAGAGGAGAAAAGGACGGTGGTGCTCGTGACACACAAACTGCAGTATCTCCCTCACGCAGACTGGGTACTTCATATGCAAATGCACTTATTCAAACTTCTTCCCCTATTAAACTGTTGGTCACACTTTTGATGGGAATATTTGGTTTAAAAATGCTCTTAGGCCTAACAGCAAACCTGGACCTCTGACTCGTCTCTGTTCATTTGGAAAAAGAAGAGTGAAAATTAATTATTGATTGGGTGAGCTCTGGGATGTCGAAGCCTGATTTAAAATTCTAATCTCACAAAACTTGAGTTATACTTATGAATTATTCACCTTCATTCATCATCTATGGGGTGGTGATGGCGCAGTGGATAAGACGCATGCCTTTGGTGTTAGATACCCAGGTACGAGTCCACTGTGAGACACCAATGTGTCCCTGAGCAAGACACTTAACCCGTAGTTGCTCCAGAAGCATGCAAACTCTGACATATACAATTGTAAGTCGCTTTGGATAAAAGCGTCAACTAAATCAATAAATGTAAATGATATGTCGTCTACCCCGCTGAACCTATAGAAATGATTTCAAAGGAACCTTGTAACATCTTTTATTCATAGTTCAATACAAGAGTTTGTTGTAAAGGATGAATTCATTTTGTTTGTCACGTTTTCAACTGCAAATCCTACTAACAATTCATTACACATCAAATTGAGCAAAATAGACCATCTGGTCTGCAGGAAACAAATTCAATGAAATCCCCATTTGGCCACTGTTTGCAATGACAGGAATCAAATTGCAGACCAAAACAAAGCCATTCAATCAAAATAAGGTCACTGCAGGTTTAGAAAACCATGAGCAAATAATTCTCTTTTCCCTAACCTGATTTGTTTTTCACAGACCTTATAAGATTCAGCACTTGCATTTCACGTCTCTTCAGGAAATACTTCATCCAATGCAACAAACACCTACATTGTAAACTCAGTAGTAGTGGGCAAAAACATTACTTTTAAAAAAGTAACTTGTTACATTTTAGCGTTAGTTTTAATAAAAGTAACACGAAATGTAAAAAAAAATATTACATCTTTTTATTTAAAGAAACATGATTCATAGGACTGGGTAATAAATATCGATTTCTCGATATTAATCGATTCTCATTTTTACGAACCGATATCAATTCTTAAATCTCAAGAATCGATTAGTCATCCTGTTTCATTTGAATGAATGGGACATTGTATCGCGGCTGCGCGCATCCAAAAAAATCGCAATAATCTTTGTCCTTTGTTACTATTGATATGAAACAAAGTCTCAAATTTCAAATTACGTCCATTTTCTTTAGAAATTCAAAAACATCAATAACTTTTTGGCGCTGTGGCGTGAGATAGCTCTGGCGCAGCTCTAGAGAAGCAGCAGCGCTGATCTCTCTTCCGGCTTAATAATACCAGTCACAGCGTGAAATAAACATGAATGAGCATCTGAAAGTGTGTTAAAGATAGAGTACAACTTATCGAAATCCGTATCATGTCACATTGATTCCCTCAATCAGCGTTTCAACCATGGAAAGAAGTCAACAGCTTGTAATCAATGTCATGTATCGTCATATTTACCTCAGAAAACCCACATAAACTCGTTAGTCAGCTAGAAAAAATAACTCTAGTAGAGAGGAGCATTTTGCTAAATATATACACCATATTACGCATTATAATGTTAATGTTCTTCAATATTTAATGTGTAACGGTTATCAGCTGGAGTGCCCTTGAGAACCACCTGAGGGCACTCCACATCAGACTATCATTGTTCATTCACAACTACATTTCCCTGAACTCACTGCCTGGACTCATCATCACTGATCACATCCACCTGTACCTCATTCACTGATTGCATTCACCTGTCTCATCTTGTTAGTTTGGCTATATATACCATGTTCATTCAGTCACTCACCGCAAAGTCTTGTTTAACCCTCTGGGCTTCTTCGTAAATGGGTTACACTTAGCTTCCTCCCGGTCAAAAACGGACGAAGCCCTGCCTGTTTTGTTTGTTTCTTTGTTTATCTGTTTTGGACTGCCTATCTGTTTATGACCCTTGCCTGTACATTGGATTACGCCTCTGGATTGCCCTCAAATAAAGCTGCGTTTGGATCTCATCTACAAGCCTCAGAGCAGTTCGTAACAGATAAACAAAGAAACAAACAAAAACAGGCAGGGACCAGAGGCAAGAGAGTAATGCAGGGACCAGAGACAAAAAAGGGCAAGATATCCAAAACCAAGAGACCAGAAAACCATAAGAATGCTCAGAATTGCAGTGAAACACTTAACCCTCTGGGCTTCTTCGGTCAAAAATGACCGAAAACTGTTACGTTTTGAAATGTTTAATTTTTTTGCTTGATCGGATCAGGCTGAAACTTGGTGACTTTTGTTGTATTACCTATATGAACACACAAAAAAATCAAGGAGATGATTCTGATTTGTTTAAGGGTCGTAAAAAAAAAAAGTCACACTTAGCTTCCTCCCGGTCAAAAATGACCGACATAGGAAATGAATGGGAAATACGAAAAAACAGGAAAACTCAGAGAAACTTTTGGTGGTACAAGCTACAGATCAGCAACTGTGCAGAAAAAAGTGTACAGCAATGAAGGGGTGACACTCTAGAACATCAAGAGTGCAAACACACACACATACACAGATAAACTGGGAGCACCAGCAAATTTGTAGAATATGAAAAATAAAATCAATAAATGAGAAAAAAATCTTGCTCAAATGCGCACTCACACACACACACGCACACAGACATGAGAAATCATGTCTAAACCAACAAAAAGAATCAAAAAGCCTTTCAATGTATTTGAATAGGAAGCTATAGGCAGCCTACAGGCTGTACAGGACATTGCACACATGTAACTATTTTTTAAAGCCACTAGGTGGCCCTCTTCTACTTGAATTTTTTTTTTTTTATTAGCTGACACTCTATTTTGATGTGAAATGTTGTATTTATTGAAAAAAAAAATAAATATAAAATAAAAATATGTATATTAATTCTAATGGAAAAAATAGCTCATAAAAATTATATAATTAATGCAAAGTATCATAAAAAATTCTAAAAATTCTAAATAATAATCAGAGAATATTATAGAACAAAAATATATTTGAATGGTTATCCTGGGGAAAAGTAAAGTTACATTTTAAGGCTTCGTCCGTTTTTGACCGGGAGGAAGCTAAGTGTAACCCATTTACGAAGAAGCCCAGAGGGTTAAACAAGACTTTGCGGTGAGTGACTGAATGAACATGGTATATATAGCCAAACTAACAAGATGAGACAGGTGAATGCAATCAGTGAATGAGGTACAGGTGGATGTGATCAGTGATGATGAGTCCAGGCAGTGAGTTCTGGGAAATGTAGTTGTGAATGAACAATGATAGTCTGATGTAGAGTGCCCTCAGGTGGCTCTCAAGGGCACTCCAGCTGATAACCATTACATAATGCATATTTGAATAAATCTGGCAAGTTTTTATGACAGCCACCATTTAAATGTTTATATTTCATATAATCTTCTTATTATAAAAATAAATAAAAGTTTAATTTAAGTGTTTGTATAGCTACAAAACAGTTCATTATTACCTTCATAGTAGGCTAATAAAGCCTAGTAGGCTACAACTAGACTCCCATAGTTTACAGCATTAGTTAAGAGATTTGATTTCCTTGAGAAAATTTGCCATTTATTGTAACTGATATCCAAAATAATCAATTTTGAATCGAATCGGAATCGAAATCGAAACGAATTGCAAGCTTGTGAAACGAAATCGAATCGAATTGTGAAATTGGTGTCAATACCCAACCCTATAATGATTCAATGAATCCATTCATTTGAGCATATTTTTTTTTTTTTTTGAATGCAATTATTTTATTTTACTAAAAACTTTTTCTTTTTTTCTTTTTTTTTTAAAGCAAATTGCTGGTTTGGTACAAGTTTAGCTAAATGGACATTTGTTGCGTAATGTTCATTACCACAAGCAAATTGCTAAAGTTTTGGATTATTTAAGAGGAAATATATGAATAAGTAAAAAACAATCTTGTGGTCATACTTTTGAAACAATGGGTATTTTACAAATACAAGCCGAACTTTACAAATGGGCCGCATTTCTATTGTTTTGCTTTTTTGTTTCCAGTAAAACATCCTTAATACAAGATCAGTTTACTGTAGAAGGTTAGACTTACGAGAATAGACATAGTTCCAAACGCTTTGACCCAATTATGCCAAAACAGAGAAAGCTTACAGGCACTGTGCATTTTCATGAAACTGTTTTTACTGTTCTCAAGCCAATTTATTGTCATCATCAACCCTTGTTTTATCAGGAAAGAATGAGGTCCCTTGTCTCTCTCACCCTGGCTCTGGGTGATGAATTGCCTTATTAAAGTGTTCCTCCTCCTGGCACTCAATAAACCACCAGTGGTCAGAAGAGTTTTTAAGCTCCCTGTTATTCAGACATAGCCACTCTAAGCTGACAGATAGAAAGGGACAGGCTTGCCTATTTAATATTGGCCTTACTTGTCACGGGGCATTAAAAACGTCCACCTTCTTCATTATGTGGCGTCAGGGGCTTGTCAGGAGAACGAGGTAATAATTGAATGTTTGTTGTTTATTTGTAGATCATTGCGATGAAAGATGGCAGCATACAAGCAGAAGGAACGTTGAAGGACATCCAAAACTCTCAGCCTGAGCTCTTCAAGCAGTGGAAGAGTCTAATGCACAGACAAGACAAAGAATTTGAAAAGGTACTCTGCAAATAATTAATGATACACTAGAGGAAGCGATTTAAAGGTCAAGTATACTTGTTTAGCTTTGCAACACCAAATACTCACTTGACATTTTTGTTGAAATTTGTTTGAACTGTTTGAAAGATTGGAAAACCTATACAAAAAAATGGCTTGGCACTCAAGAAGACAGGACACAGTGGACACACCAAGTGGGATTGTACTTGGAAAAAAAAGTGACTAATAAACTCAAGTCTCTGAACACAGACTGATCTCATGAAGTAGCGCGTGTATGACACGCCAATTCGTATTTCCATTTTTGGCGTGCTATCAAGACGCATAATCGCCTTTCAGCGTGTTTATGAACGCCGTTGACTTAACGTAATATAAATATATGACTTACCTCAACCCCGTCCCTAAACTTAACCGTCACTGGGGTTAATGGCATTTATGACTGGAGATTTGACTGCGTGTTCGGACACGCGGAATGACGCGGACGTTAATGGCGTAGACATATACGCATACACGCGGACAGCACAAAATGCGTGGAGATAACACGGCACCTGACTCGAAAGTGGCGTATATGTTTACGCAAAAGTCATGATGTCATGTTGCTGAACAAGTGTTTATATGCCATCTAGTGGCCAACACCGCTGTCAATAAACGTTCTAAACTGTCTCTCTGTGTACAAAAAATACAATTAATCTGCACAACTGCACAACTGTATGTTGAAGATCAAACAACACTGAAGTACCTCAAGGAACTGTGTTGGGCCCCTTCCGGTTCTTCTTCCACTTGATACTGTATATCTTACAGTATTTGATCCAAACTTTCGGGAGACATTCTCTGACTACCCCTTCTCATGATAGACTCTTTTCCATTTGCAGGAGTATGTTCTTGCAGAACATGTCACTATTAGCCAGTGTACTTTTTAAGAGACCCAAATACTCTATGTTTTAATTGAATTAATTGCAAAATAATGAAATTGACTTTTGATTTAAGTTTTTAGTTTTGCATAACTGGCCTAATATGCTAAACAGAATACCCTGCTCTCCATATTTTTTTAGGCATGATGTTTTTTTTGTTGTGTTCCAGGAGACAGTAGATGAGAATATGACGGTGCTGGAAAGAAAAAACTTGAGGCGAGCCATGTACTCCAGAGAGGCTTTAAAAACTGAAGAGGAAGTAGAAGGTAAGATTAGATAAACATCTAGCAAAACACTAATATATGTTTTAGCAGTGTTTATATCCCATGCTCATCATATACTATATACATTTTTTTTACTGCAACCTATCTGCAAAAAGGGACAATGGGTTGCATTGTTAACTATGTAAACCTGATAGGAATCCTCATAAGACTTCATTAACTCTTTCCCCGCCAGCGTTTTAAAAAAAAGTTGCCAGCCACCGCCAGGGTTTTTCGCTAAATTTTAATGCCCCGCTGAATATTTTCTTCCATGAATATATGAAGATGATATATATAAAAATAAAGATCTGAGCCTCTGCTTTTAGGCAAAAAAAACGTTTTTATTTTATCTTCATTTGTTCTTTTTTTATTGCCTCTTGAACAGAGGTAGGTTTTGTCAAAAACACAACATTTTGGACAAAAAACTGAGAAAAAGGTATTTTTATCAAACAAGTGCATTTAAAAGCAGAATACATTCAGATGTTGTTTCCTTCATATATAAAACTTTCCAAAATAAATTAAAAACATAAATAAATGTAAAATATATCAAATTTCCCAGGATGTAAGGGAAATGTAACTTTTGCAATAAAACTTCTGCCTCTGCCTCTCTGTGTTGTACCTGTGAATAATGAATAATTGGAATTACAATAAAAAGGCTTAGACACACACACACACAAATACATATTACAATGTGGTAAATGTGCACAAAGAGAGAAATAATTTGACAATTACACCTTCATATTTAGACAGCCACACATAAATGCCTGCACACACACATAAATATTATAGTGTCATAATATTATACGATCTATCTGCGGCACGTCCATGGCTAGAACTTTCTGTGACAACATGTGCATCTCTCTCACTGACTACTTCGTCCCGATCAGATTCAGAATTATCAAATAAAGAGTGATCGGACTCCGAGTCCATTAACCTCCAGTACTTCAGCCATATACCTCTGCATTGTCTGTCTGATACATTCTCACTACTCCACTGTTTGAGACGATTGCAATCTGTTTCTCTGATCAAAGAGTTGCGCAATCATTCAGGACATGCGCGCGGGTCTTCCTTACCTCTTTGTGGTTTTTCTGTTGACTGCAGCATTGAAAAAGAGTAAAATTATCTGGTTGTAGCCCTTTCGGCTAGATCTTGCAGTCTTGTGTGATTGCTTTCTCGGGTCTACCTGGAGAGGATCTCCTGGGGTGGCATCTTGAACTTACTCAGGCTCCTGATATAATATAGTCTTTACTGTGCATTTCTGACCAAGCTGTTGATGTGAATGGTCTTTGCCAAGATGTTTGGATGCCCACCCTCACCATCTGTCAGGAAGTCCAGGATCCACTGACAGATGGCTGAGGTCCAAGGTCTTGGAACTGAGTGTTGTAATGAAGCTGTATTTAAGAAATAAGATCCTCACACAATTCTCCTTCCCAATGGGACAGAGAAACGTACAGGCATCATCCAGGTCTCTGCTTGTGGATGATGCCTGATATCAAATGCCCCATTCATTTTGGCGTCACTTTGACAGTGAATAACTTTACATCTGAGGCGTTTGAAGACCCCATTTGTCCATTATTTATTTCTAAAGAAACACGACAATGTATAAAATGCTCCATTACCTTTTAGCTTATGTTATGGCCCCGTAGAAGCAGTTTTAGTGAAAGTAGGCTAACGATTGCGTCATACCCACACGACTCTCTGACGCACAGTAGAGAGATTACCGTATGGACAGGAGGAGAAGCTTGCGCGCAATCGGGGAAACGTGGAGGCAAAATGACAAAATAATTAATCAGAATACCTAGCAAAAGTGTCTCCTGCTCCTAGCTAATGGACAGCTCAAACTCACACTCTCCGCCTCTACAAGTTTCGGAAGGGAATGATTCAGATTTCTCAGGCCACAGCACTAGAAGACAGACGGTGTTTGACAGCTCTGTTTGAGTCTGCGCGTCAGGGACGGAAGTGCTAAAAAATCGCCAAAAATGGGCTTCATTTCTTTTACTGTCTATGGTAATAAGCAGAGTTGTGGACCCGCCTATAGGCGCACATTACTAACGCGCACTTTAACAACAACAACAAAAATTCTGCACCATTGACTTTAGACCATGTTTTTTTTTTTGGTCAGTGGCAGTCTATTTCAGTTGCCTCAAAATAGCAACACACCAACAATCCGCCTGAACCAGCACGCCCATGGGTGCAAATGCATTTGCTATTTAAACAACATGGCGCAGGACATGAAAATGATAACTGCGTCGGGCTGAAACTAGCAAATAATACTCACATCGCAGTGTGCTCGGTGTAGGGTCCATAGCTGGGTTTCAGTGACGTGATTATGATGACGCGCGGAATTCAGATGGGGGAGTGAAGAGCACAATGGATGAGATGGAGGAAAGTCCGTACTGTAGTACTTTACACACTATTACAAGAGAAAGAAATAAACAAAAAATGTTGATAAACAAGATATATTGGACGTCATCCCTTACGTTATGAAGAGGAGCGATTTTTCAACTGAATTGAAATATTTTCCTGCCATCGAGGCTATAGATATCAGCAACTACCTCGTCTTACAGACATACTTTGACTTTACAAAGTTCGGGAACGTTACACGTTACAAAAACAGTCACTTAAGTTGTATTAACTCACCTTTGGCGAAGTGATTACTAACGTTACGAACACAGGCATTATCCCATTCGGCTCCTCCCGACTTGCAAGCTCTTCAACATACAGTTTTTCAATCAATTTCTTGCATTTTCCCCCCTTATGAATATGAACAACAACTTTTGGTACACGATAAAAACTCCTTGTGCTTTGATCAATTCAAGTAACCATTAACTGACTCAAAACACAGGCATTTTGAGTTTGTTATTGTGCTTTCTAAATACAGCAAATCACTTCCTGCCCTCCATTTGTATTTCGTGCCATGGCAACATCGCAGTGGTGTGGTGTCATATGAAAACAAGCTATTGTCAGCTTCTAGTTGGCCGAAACAAGCCAATCACAGGCATAAAGGGGCTAAGGGACTGTTATTACCCACTCCACTGTACTAATGTGCAGGTCAATATGGCTGACTACGGTAACCTCGGGATAAACAGAAATAATATTAGCAAAGATGTAACAAGTACATCGGGTGTAAGGGGAAGTGTTTCTCATTCCGGATGACCTAATTTATGCAGCCTATAAATGTCCTTTGTGGATGCTAGGTTAAAAAGATGTGTTTTTGAAAGGACCACACCAGTCTTCAAACAATAATATTTCTGATGATTCCTCATCCCAAACGTATCCCTGTAGCAGCATTTATTCTCATATCTATTTCTTTACCTAACAAGTCCAGTTAAAATTTTGGCAATTTCTCAACTTCTGGTCGAAGCTTATTGAACATATAGGAAACATACCTCTCTTAGAGCATAATATTCTGAGCATTTAAAAAAAGTAAGTCTCTACTCTCTACCCCATACCTGTGAGGAGTAATGCCGTTTAAAGAAACCACCGAAATTAGCTAAAACGGCTAACGCTAGCTAAGTAAACTAGTAGAGAATGAATGCTGCTGCTACAGGGATACGTTTGGGATGAGGAATCATCAGAAATATTATTGTTTGAAGACTGGTGTGGTCCTTTCAGTTAATTACCATTACAATATCCATATTACCATTCTTTTCCCAAAACTCTGGGGCAGACCTACCGGTATATTATGGTGCGTTCTATTATAGCCAACGAACCGACTCGGACCTAGGATTTGACGTCACGTCCACACTTCAAGCGTTCTATTTGTTTTGCGCGTCCGAGTCGGAGAAAAAAATGGACGCCACCCGGAAAGCTGTTATAATGGTAGCACTGGCCGAGTACCAGCCACTTACATTAAAAAAAATTATTATGACTACACCTTATTAAAACGCAGCCATTTGAACTTAAATGTTCACTTTATTAATGTTGTTCATGTTAATTTTCTGTTAGCAACGCTAGCAACGTCAGTAATTGGACTCACAACAACCGATTCCAGGGGACAGTAATACGAGTGATTAACCGTCATTTAAAATACCAAAACGGTTCAAAAACAATGAAAACAATTCATTCTTACAAGTCACAGGGCGCAGCCATCTTGAATTCCGAAACGGAATACTTGCTCGGTGTCCTCACGGTTGTCCGACGTCCGAGAGGAGAAATCCGAGGAAAGGGGGCGTGTTGCTAGGCAACGTCTGTCGTCCGATCGGGATCTCCGAGACGGATGAATAATAGAACGCACCATTAGTCACTATCACTTACCACAGACAATGATGAGCAGCTTCGAAGTCCGTTGGTAACCGTTGGCAACCGTTGGTTGGTTGTTCCAAACAAAGGCCAATTTGTTTGTAAGTGAGCCATGATGCTAAATTTCCAGCATGTTTTTAAGAATTTTGAGTGTAGTCTAAAATTCTATTGAAATTCTGAGCCTGTTGATTGCCAACTACAGTAGTAGTGAAATCATCACAGATCCATTGATTTTGTTTGGATTTTTTTCATTTTTTCTGTAGAATGAGTATAGTGTTTGGTGAAAAGAATGGCATATTGCCTGATGTCATAACTTAAGGGAATAGTTGATTGACAATGAAGTAAAGCTGAAAATAGTGGAAAAAAGTGAAAAAAACACCTGTTTTTTTGCATTAAATTGATGTGAAATCATGTAGAAATGTGTTTTAAGAATTATTTTTTCAGTGGATGTTGTCCGCATATGTGTTCTGTGTATTTGGAATGCATTTATTGAGAACCTACACAACCCACTGAGGATTTGATGGAAAAAAAAAAAATGCACATTTTTCTGATAAAAAAATAAAGGGTGCGTACACTAAAATGGCCACAATTTTTTTTCGCGATATTTCCGGCAGAGCAGACCCTCTAATTATTTGTTCTTATGATCAAAGTTAACAGAAAAAACACAAATAAAAAGTATGGCAGACCATGTCAGGTTCAACCCATTTTATAGAGCTTTTGAGACTTTGGCTCCCCAACTATGGGCTAATATGGCCATACTTCTTGGTTAGAGTAAGAACTCGAGCTGCAGCGTTTTGGACAAGCTGGAGTTTGTTAATTATGCATGCAGAGCAACCACTTAGTAGAGCATTACAATAATCGAACTGTTCTTCTTTTGTCAGTAAGAGCACATCGTAATGTAGATATGCTTTTAAGATGTAAAAATATGATTTTACAGATGCAAGAAATGTGCTTTCAAATGAAAGATTGATATTGCAGAGCACACACAGGTTCCCAACTGATGACGAAGACTTGACAGAGCTGCCATCAAGAATTAGACTGTATTCTAGGTTATTACATGCAGAGGTGTTTGGTCTAATAATTAACTTATTTTTTATTTATTTATTTTTATTTTTGGAATTAGGTAGTAAAGTATTAAGTCATCCATTTTTAAATTCTGCATGACCCACTGAGACAAATTTGGCAGAAGTTTCCATGCTGCCAAGTGGTCTAGTAAGGGAACCAGCTTCGAAAAACTGGTCTCTGGTGTATTTCAAGTAGTCAGCTCAGCGCCCTGATAAGGATTACTGGCAGGAAACAGCCAAACTGGTTGGACGGGGCGAGTCTCCGAGTGCTGCAATGTCTCTGGGCAGACACTGAAACCCGAATTAGCTGGAAATAGCTGTGCCCCAAAGCATCAAGGGTGGCAGGGTTGGCAGAACGGCTCCCTGAGGGAACAGAGGAGAAGCTGGCACTTGTTAAGGCCACTTGAAGTGCCATCCCGACCCCCATTCTTTTTGCGGGGTGGGGGCTCAGGAGGCAACCTTCTGTGCTCTGCATAGGGATCTTGTACTGTAGGCATCTGGGGCCGCTCCCATCCAACAGCACCTGAGACCTGACTTCGGCGAGGGAGGTACCTCTGAAACTCTGCCGGTTGCTTCTTCGCCTCCTGAAACCTCTCAATGACTGAGGTGACTGCGTCGACCAAGTGAAAGCAGGGCACCCAGAAGAAACGCCTCTCCGTGACATCCAGGGCTGCTATAGCCATGGTGGCCTAGAGAGACAAATCCATGGCCCGGCGCAGATCTTTAACCCATGTGCATCAATTAGCCTTTGGATAAGCCACGCCCTAAAATATGGATTGACCAATCACAGCGCAGCCAAGAACGAGCTCCCACAGAGGTCCGACACTTTTTCACAGCGCTCCATTGACTTTCAACACAGGCGTCTCATATTTTGGTCTCGGCAGGCTATTACCGTCATAGTTTTATCAAAAATATGGTTAAACGTTGTGCCTGGGGCATTTGTAACACAGATACGCGTTTCCCAGAGACGTTGGGTCCAAGTCAAATCCTGACAAGTGTCGTCTTTGTGTGGACGTCCTCAGTCAGCTAAACCCCGCAAAGATCAACAAGCACATCTTTTTTGCTTCTAACCTTACTGTGAAGTTATACTAGACTAGTTAGACGTTTTATAATGTTTTGGGTTATGATTTCGGTTCTCATACCAGGTGTTGATACGTTAGCACACGCTGCTAATAAATACAACGTTATACTCGTGTAGTCCGTTTGCTTTGTAATAACGATTATAGAAGTGAATAGAGACCTACCCAGCTTTGCATGAACAGTGTTGCTCCCTGATATTGTTGTTAGTCCCAGCCTCCGTCTCCATTAGGATATGCGGTGGGTCATGTTTTGATTGTGTTCATGTTGAACTTTGAACGTTATGCTTTTGCCTCTATTTGGATGCCTTGTTGTTTCTTGCGTTTCACCTGTATGTCTTGAATATAGCCTTCGAACGCAAATTGCAGCCCCTTTTGCCAACTTCTATCGGACTCTTTATTTGCTGCTTTATAAAAGTTTGATAACATTTCAGCAGGAAGAGCTGTTACAGCATAAGCCATGTTGATACCAAACCAGAGCCCAGATGAAGTTTGACGGATGTAGCAACAGTAACTAATGCCGAGTTCAGACTGCATGATTTTCAAAGTAGTCGGGTCGCTGTTCTTTTCAGACTGCATGACTATCTTGGCCAGCATTCAGTCACTGCTGTGTTCACACTGGACGATTGATCGGTGACAGAACGTTTCACACTGCATGACTTTACAATAGGAAAAATCGCCGACAGACTAGCACGCTGCGCGCAAACTACGTTTCACAACAAACACACATGAGATGTGAAAAGGAAACAACGCGACACCACACGTGCAAGACCGGAGTTCTCACGTGAGACTTTTTTTTTGACCCAGTTGTGGTAACGTTACAGCTGGTGAAACGTCAAACAGGCACGAGTGCTCCTGCCAAATTTCTACTCATTTTTCTTCCATTTATTGTGTCCAAATAGACAGAGAAGAAGTTTTTTTTTTCTGAAACAATGCCATATCATGTTGACATGTGATCTATAACTCCTCCCCGAACTCCCCGCTGCTCTGTATCTTGCTCTCTCACTGGCTGCCTGTGATCGCCGATGTAGTTTTCAGTCAAAACACTTTTCACACCGCAGGATTTTGAATCGCCGACAGGTCCAGATATTTAGCATGCCAAATATCTCACGGGCGTCGGCGACTCGTCGGTGATTCTCTCAGTTCGCGTCTTTGCTCATTCACACTGCGTGATTGTCACTCGCGTGAACGAGCGCCGATTTGCCTGTGATTTCGGGCATTTGTCGGCGATTTCTCAAAACCTGTCGGCGAGCCAAAATCGTGGCTAAAATCATGCAGTCTGAACTCGGCATAAGGGGGGCGGGGCTTATCCAAAGGTGAATTAAAAAAACTTGCATATAGATCCATAGAGTCAAAAAACTGTCATAAAAATTAAGCTTGGGAGCACAGACTTAGGTTTTGGTCTCATTTTAAAGAAGGCCCGTGGCAGATTTTTGTAAATCCCCAAATCCCAGTTTCAATGGGGAGACTTTACCAAAAGGCACTGAGAGGAAGTATTTTGTGTACCTAGTGCAAAATATATATTTAAAGCTGCAGTCCGTAGCTTTTCCTCTTTGTCGCCGTCTCTGTTCGAAATCCGCAATTGGAGTTATTCGCGGAATAATCATCTTTACGTGGGTTGTAAATTGGCATGAAACAGAGCAGAAGAACAGTGTTTTGAGGCGAGTGCTGCTGTCAATCACCGCGCTGTGTGGATACTGTCATACAGAATTACTGTCAAACAGATTTACTTTTTGAAAGTTTGAACAACATAAGAATATTCACTGGAAAATGTCTTCTGAACAAGTAAGTAACATCCATTTCGTTCTGATCAACTAAGGGAGGAAAAGCATTCAACATGATAAGCGTCGTTAGATTTAATCAACGCGATTTACAGCAACCGTGCAAATAATAGCCTACTTTGTTCTCAAATTGTTTATGTTAACAACATCAGCATTGCGTGACTAATGTTAAATTTAATGTTTTATGGTTACCTGTAGTTCAGAATTCATATTCTCCATAATAGCAAAACGAGAAAGGCAAAACAAAGGAAACTCCATAACTGTGTGAATTAAGAAAACGTACTGTTACACGATTGAACTATTGAAATGTCTTACTTGTTCAGCAGAAAAAAAAGCAGTCTCTTCTTCTGTTTTGAACCCCTTCAAAACACAGAGTTAACGCACTTTTTCAAAAGCCCCGCCGATGTTTAAATCCTTGTGTTCGCGTGAGACGGTTTCTTTCTCTTTCTCTAGACACCTTAAATCCGAAGTACGAAGTCTTTTGGGTTTTATAACTGCTGAAACTCCAGTTGACACTGATGATTGTTGTTTGGATCTTTCTGGATGCCATAAGTTTAATTATGTGAAGTGCTGCGAGCCTGCGAGAAAAGCCTATAACGTTGCATCTTTACATCTCCTCACGCGCAGTATAGCCGGCTAGCCGAAACTCCTTCTTTGTATTTACGGGCGTGACGTAATGACGCAAAGACATGCTCGAATTTCCTGCGGAAACCCAGTACCACTGGAATTAAAATCATTAAAGCTAACCGTTTTGAATCTTGCTATGGCAAGCAGATAGTTTTGACCACTGGCAGAATGTTTTTTTTTTTTTTTTAATAATTATTTTGGATTATTTTTAACTCAAAAAAGTTACGGACAGCAGCTTTAAAGGAAATGGCAGTAAAATTCCAATAAAAATAAACACCTGTGCCAATTTTTATGCAGTTAGCATTAACACAGGCAAGGTGATAAAAAAAAAAAAAAAACTGAAAAAGACAAAAATGTCCATAAAAATATTGAATGGTAGTCAATGGCGAGAGACAACAAATATTTTGATCTCGTTTGAATTGTGCCCTGAATTACACATATGATGTTTGTCAATTTAAAAGATACGTTTTAAAGTAAAGAAAGTCGCAGTTTGATGTAAAACTGAAAAAAAAAAAAAACGTAATTACAAAGACTACGCACCCCAAATACGCACATTTTCTCTCAATGAATGAAGGTAACTTTACTGAGGCTAATGTCTGTCT
Source organism: Pimephales promelas (assembly GCF_016745375.1). The sequence goes on from NW_024122001.1 coordinate 250,343, forward strand.
TTGTTTCTATAGTCTTACGTTATAATCGTAACGTTACGCCGTCATGGCTGAGAGTTTTGTACCAGACTGCACACACACGAGCAGCGGATCTCGCTCGTTGTTTCGCTTACCGGGAGATGTAGTTCATTGAGCAATTTTCACATAAAACTAAATGTACTCTTCTGTTTTATGACAAACTGTGACGTTTTTGACTTTCAGAGCTATCTTTTAAATTGACACATCATATGTGTAATTCAGGGCACAGTTTAGACGGAATAAAAAGATAAGTTGTCTCTTGCCATTGACTACCACGTATTTTTTCCCAAAAAATAAGGTCCCATGAGCCGGAAGCGGAGGGGCGGGACATAGGCTCTCTATGTCACATTTGATTTGTTTGCTAAGCATTTTTTTATTTTAATTGTAGCATGGTAGAGTGAGCAAAATTATTTAACATCTGCTGACGGACCAGACCATACTGGAATGACTGAATAATGAATGTGGGAATGTTTCTGTCTGTTCAGCGCTGAGATTGTGCTGAGTGCTAATGCGTGTAAATGCTCTTCTACTGACCTAAACGTTATATATATACACACCGCATTACTGCTCTGCCACTCAAGGGTATTCTTGGCATGGTGCAAGAGTATGGCTGGACTTTTTATTCTTATGTGTATTAATTCTTACAGTATCTCTCCCTTTTTTTGCTATCCACCTACACTTGTGTTTTTAAACTGCCGCTTCTTTTTAAATGTGGACTACACACCCAACTTGCTCTGAATTTAAGTTTGCACATGTTCAAAAGCTTAAATTGTGGTCTTGGGGCAAGATGGGACAAGTTGACACATGTATTGTATGTTAGTCGATCCATCCATTCATCCAGTCTCTCAGTTCGTTTATGTTTCTATACATCCATCTATCTATAGAAGAGTCTGTGGAGAGCGATGATGAAGATAGCCTATCTCAAGTGATGAGGCAGAGAGCCACCATTCCCTGGAAATCCTGTGGGACGTACCTGAGCTCTGCAGGCCTCCTCCTGCTTTTCCTGCTCCTGCTATCCCAGCTCACCAAACACTCCCTTCTGGTGGCCATCGACTACTGGCTCGCTCACTGGACGTCCAAAGTCATCACAGCCAAAATCGACGCTGCTGCACACAACTGCTCCCTCGTGCAGGTAAAGTTAGACGTTCATACATGTGAACTTGATTTTTAGACTAGTAGCCTCTTAATAAGCGGGATAATGTACATCCAGCCGGTTGTTATCCAAGAATAAACCCCCTTCAGGCTGATAACAACTGGCTGAATGTACATTATCCCTCACTTAATAAATGCATATGAGTGGACCCGTGTTATACAGAATTACTGAAGAAGAAAAAAAAACATTTGGCTCATTTGATTTCTACTAAATTTACTCTGCATATGGATCCCCTCTTGAACCATTTTGGCTCCAATTTACATAATTTATGGATTGCACCTGCTGAAGAGGCAGTTCATCGACCTCAGATAGTGATAAATATGCTACGAAAAAGGAGTTTTATATTTCCAGGAGACACATGTTTTATGGCACATAGGAAAAAACAAGAGAAGGTGTTACAACCAGATACAAACACTTAACTTTATTAATAGACTACCCTGTCTCTGAGGAAGAGCATGTTGTGGTGAGCTTAGCCTTGAGCTAGCATGTGCTGTGACAGCTCAGATAACACAGTGAGACTAGAATCCAGTTGTTCAGAGTTAGAGGCAAGGTAGTTTATAAGTCAGTCAGATGGGGTTAAAACTGTGCTACTTTGAAGAAGCCAATGGGTCTCCAGATCTCCATCTTTCCTAGACACACAGGTCAAGTTAAAAAAATTTGTTTATATATCCTTCTATATAAGCTGTTTTGTAGTCTATTTGTTGTTGTTTTCATACATAGATATATATACACTAGACCTCACCTTGGCTACGGCAGTTCATTGGAACAAATGCGTCAATAGAGCCGCCATCTTGAAACAGGGGAGCCCCTCCACTTTAATGCATCAGCGTCAATGTAGACACAGGTCTAACGGAAATAAAATCACCATAAATCATCATGAATGCGATTTTTCTTGTTTTTTTGGTTTGTTCCAAAGGTCAGACATGTATTTATCATTGATTCCAGAAAGAAATTTTTATTTTTTTTAAACATTCTTCCTAGTTCAGATTTCATCCGTGAACATCATAAGCTCAATAAAAGTCCGCCACCATCAATGAATTCGAAGTAAAGGCAGAGATAGCAGCGTTACCTAGCTGCTTCCTATGACAAGACCCCTGTTCCAAGATGGCGGCGGTTTTGACGCATGCTTAGAACCCCAAGGTGACGTCTAGTGTATATGTCTATGGTTTTCATAGACTTATATCTCCTGCCTGACGGCAGTAGTCTGCACAGTGTATGACCAGGGTGTGATGGGTCCTGTATGATGGTTTTGGTCTTTTTGATGCAGCGAGGGCTGTGAAGTTCTTCCAGAGACGGGAGGGGGGCAACCAGTGATTTTCTGTGCTGCCTTTATGACACCCTGGAGCTTTTTCCTCTCACACACAGAGACAGTATGACAGGATGCTCTCAATTGAGCAGCGATAGGAGGACACCTCCTGAGGAACAACATCCCCAAAAAACTACTGGTGTTCTTCTATCTAAATATGTCTAACTTAACATATTTTCTGTATTTTCACAAACCAATTTATTCTGATCAATACTTTACCTTCCATCACTGCTCAGATTATTTTTCAATGCATTTTAAAGGGATACTCCACTTTTTTTTTTTTTTTTTTTTTTGGAAATAGGCTTATTTTACCTCTTCCCCAGAGTTAAACAGTTGAGTTTTTCCATTTTCGAATCCATTCAGCCGATTTTCTGATATTTAGAAGAATATCAGTAACCAGACAGTTTCTGGTCTTATTGACTTCCATAGTAGGAAAAAAATATATACTATGGAAGTCAATGAGACCAGAGTCTGTTTACTGATATTCTTCTAAATATAAGAAAATCGTCTGAAAACATTCGAAAACGGTAAAACTCAACTGTTTAATTCTGGGGGAGTGGTAAAATGAGCCTATTTCCAAAGTAAGTGGACTATCCCTTTAAGCAGCAGTCTTTGCCACCACACAAAATGTAAAGTAGACTTTATTTAGACTTGCACTAATTAATGTGTTTGAGTTGGTTAACATTATTGATTTTCTCGGCTGGAGTTCTATGGTAATGAATAGCCGTTTAGTCACCTTGATTGCCAGATTGATTTTCTTTCACTTTGTTATTTTTTCCGGGTGTATTAGCATTTTTGGAGGGTGGCAGTACATAAATTAGAATCAGTCAAAATATCCAGTGTTATGGATTTTTTGCAGACTCGCTTAAGTACACTTCAGGCTCGTTCACCCCACAGATGATAACTCTAACGATAACTGTAAAGTTTTAATAATCGTAATTCTATGAGAATAGGGACTACCAGACCACAGCGATAACGACATGAGAAACCATATTGTTGGACGTTAGCTGATAAACGATAAAAACATTGACAGCCAATCAGAATCTGCCTGAATTGAAATAGCTTGAGCATTTAATGTGGCAGATGAGAAAACTGCAACATGTGCAGACATTATTATCTGTTGTTGTGGCCATTAATATAGTTATTGTTATGGCTATCGTATCGCAATAAAACTGCGACAGGCTGCCGCAATAACATTGGCAAATAAATATGCAGCTATTGCACTGTTATGAAAGTATAACCATGACAACACAATGTGTTAGAGTGAGATCAGCTTGATTGAATTGCTTTGTGTGCGCAGAAATATTCAGTCTTTCAACTAACGAACTACGTACCAAGTTTTTTAAGTGTTGGCATTGTTCTCCCCACAGGACGTTGGTTTCAGTCACTCGTCATACCTGCTGGTGTTCAGCTTGCTGTGCTGTCTGGGTATCGTGCTGTGTCTGGCCACATCAGTGGCCGTGGAGTGGACAGGCTTGCGGGTGGCCAAAGAACTGCACCACAGTCTACTCAGTAAAATTATCCTCGCCCCAATGAGGTACATCTTAAACCTTCATATTTCGGAAGTGTTTGTGTGGAATATAATGGAATGTTGTGTATAATTTGTAATGTGTTATGGTGTGTGTGGGTATGTATGAAGTAAGAATATACAAGGTGGGTGGCCAATGTTTGCATAGAAGAGAGTGAGTTTATGTATGTGAACGTGTCTTGTTTTATTGCTCTTTGCCAGTATAAAAAATCCTGTGGAATGCCAAATGAGATATTTAGCTAAACGTCCTAAGTTGCTCTTTTACATACAATTGAAGTGGATGGGAACAGCAGCTCTCAAATTCCTATAGGACAAAAAAAGTATAATTGCAAGTGTATATTTCACAGATGACAACATTTTGGGTGAAACGGCCCTTTTTCCATGAGCCTGTATTTGAAAGATAATTTTGTAAAAATCCAAATAAGCTTTACAGATCTTTATTGGAAAGTGTTTCATGTTTTTCATGCTCGCTCAATGAACCATAAGCAATTTTTGCACATGCACCTGTGGAACAGTCCTTAAAGGGATACTCCACTTTTTTTTTGGAAATAGGCTCATTTTACAACTCCCCCAGAGTTAAACAGTTGAGTTTCACCGTTTTCAAATCCGTTCAGCCGATTTTCTTATATTTAGAAAAATATCAGTAACCAGACAGTTTCTGGTCTCATTGACTTCCATAGTATATTTTTTTCCTACTATGGAAGTCAATGAGACCAGAAACTGTCTGGTTACTGATATTCTTCTAAATATCACAAAAATCGGCTGAATGGATTCGAAAACGGTGAAACTCAACTGTTTAACTCTGGGGGAGTTGTAAAATGAGCCTATTTCCAAAAAAAAGTGGAGTATCCCTTTAAGACACTAGCCGTTTACAGGCAATGGTCAATTAAAGTCACATTTCTAATAACATATGACATTAAAGAGACCTTTCTACTGAAAAACACTAGGAGAAAGATTCTCACGATCCCAGATCACCTGCATGAACATGCCAAAGACCTGTAGTGCAACATATAATCAAGGCCGAGAAAAGAACACAACTGCGCAGACGAAGGCGACAAGTAAATGCCGTTAACGTTAGCTTTTAAAAAATGGCGGGTGTTTCATATGGCATGCGTTTAACCAATCGGCATAAACTTACGTTGCTAGTAGTTCCAATTGTGCTGAGATAGACCCATAGACTCTAAAAAGAAAATATGGACGTTGTGTCCGTGACGTCACCCTTAGGTTTCTGAAGAGCATTTTTGAAACCCAACGTGGGCGGAGCCAGCCGTCGCCATCTTGTCAGTGTGTCGCTCCCGGATAACCGAAAATGAGCAAAGACAAACGGCTAGTAGTGTCAGCAGCGGCAATCCATCTGTCACTCAAGTGGCCACGCCCTTAATTATGCAGAACTTTAAGGCTTAATAAAATTTCAACGGATGAGTTGTAAAACAATTCACCCCCCCTCACAGTTATCATGAAGGGCAAAATTAGCTACAGAACGACACTTTTTGTACCAGGCCGAAGACATTTCCTGCTGTAAAGTTGGGATTGACTCTCTTTTGGAGCCTGTCTCTAGTGGCCAGTCGATGAATTTCAGTTTAAGTCACTTCTGTGTTGGTTTCAAGAGAGAGACTAGAAGGTTCCCACTTGGTTAGACCCTACTCTGAAGATGGAGCTAAATTAGTTCCTCCAAAAGGAGTTCCTGATTTAAATTCATTCCCAGTTTATGTTGTGTGAAAAAGTGGGTATGCGCTATATGCGGCGCATAGGGGCGCAGCACAATGGGGGGCGCCAAATATGGTAAAAAAAAAAAATATATATATATATATATATATATATACAGTATATATATAGGCTATAACGGCAGCTATTTCTATATGTAGCTGCCGTTGTGCGTTTCTAAATCATTTCTGCATTCCTTCAATGTTATATAAAATTTTAGAGGACTAACAGCCAGGCTAGAGTAGGCGCTCTCATGGAGAAGGGGGGCGGGTAATATTGCGAGCGGGCGGGGGCGCCGTGAACGCTGAGCGAGCAGGTAGCCTACGAGTAGTTAGTTGTCGTCGAAAAGGATGGATAAAACAAAATGCTGTGGTGCTCAAAATAGAAAAAGAAAGAGAGAAAAGGAGATGGCATGTCAATTGATGCGACAGCAGCTAAATAACTGCATGCATTGCTGAAAGCCAACAGGTAGGATTTAAAATGTGACATCCAGGCATGGCTATCTATATCTCGGTGGCCATCGGGACTACCGGGAGATTCCCGCTGGGCCGACGTGCTTTTCAGACAATACATTTCATCCTTTTTTAATTTATTTGTCTTAACGGCCCACAAAACTCATACATCGGCGGCCCGTTTGTTTGTTGTTTGTTTTTGTTTTGTTTTTTGCTTAATTGGCGGCGCTGTGCTGGTGTAATGCATTGGTAAAAAAAAAAAACAGCTTTAGTTTTTTTTTTCTGACACACTGGCCCATGAAATATGTCATTATGCGCAAGTATCTTTCAAGTATAGAAATTATAGTGCAAAACTAATTATGAAAGTTTCCTTTATTTTTCTGTGCATTTGTTTTACAATAGCCTTTATGGCAATTACTATCATGGGATTAATATAATAACTATTATTTTGTAGTAGTGTAATTTAGACAGACACTAACTAAAAGAGGATCCAATTTTTCTCTGTTTAATTTGCACCCTGAATATGGGTTGGAGCTTTTAATTTTGAACTCTCAAAGTGCACCAGACTGCTGAATTTAACATTACAGAACACAAAATTTTCTTACGGGGGAGCATGCCCCCGAACCCCCCTAGAGAAACAGAGGTCCACCTACCACAGTTTTACCTAAAATCCTGTGAGAAACACTGGTATTGCTGTTCCAATGGAGCTTATAGTTTTCTTAGGGGGGTTCATCAAGGTGGAGTAGCTATAGTTTAATTGTGTTAATAAACGACAATTTTGCACTTATTTTTTCTGTTAGCTCTCATTTCTTCCTACTCACTTATTACACAGCACACTTACATTACATTTATTTTATTTATTTATTTATTTTTTGGGGGGGCGCTAAAATTGTTGCTGCATACCCCTCTGAAACTGGGTAGTTGCGCCCCTGGCTTCCGCCAATAATTCTAGGAACTATGAAAACGCTCCTTCGTTGTGAAAGCCCCTTAAGACGCATGAGACAGCTGATCGTCCTAGCAGTGCCAAACCACGTGTGACCATATGTCCCAGATGTGTTCGAGAACTTGCAAGTGGAAGGAAATTGGTGGAGGAGTTGACTGCATACTGACTGCTCTCTTCAGGGACTCATTATTCCATTTGTGTTATTCAAATGCTGGCATTTGAAAGTGGGAGGATGTTAATTTTATTTTTTTGCTGAGTATTCCTTTGAGTAAAGTGATTTAACCTTTAAAATAGATTGAAATTTTCTCTTTCATTTTCCAGGCTCTTTGAAACAACTCCTTTAGGAAGCATTTTAAACCGCTTCTCTTCCGATACCAATACGATAGATCAGGTAGGATCTGACGATACCCAAATCATGAAATCACAAAATGTTGGTGGGTTGCAGTATTACTCACTTGGTGGCTAACAAACACAGCATTTAGTAATAGATTTTTATTTCTGTCCATTTATGTTTCAGCACATTCCCGCTACCCTGGAGTGTTTGATTCGCTCCACGCTGCTGTGTGTATCGGCTCTGGGTGTGATCTCATACGTCACGCCGGTTTTCCTCATTGTACTAGCACCACTGGCCATCACCTGCTACTTCATCCAGAAATACTTCAGAGTCGCTTCAAAGTAACCAATCCAGTTAATTTATCACTTATCTAAAGACATTTACTTCTCCATTGCAACCACAGTATTGCATTTACTTCTCCAATACTAAATTGCAACTTTTTGTCCAGATTTGTATAGCTACAAATGTATTCTCAATACTAAGAGATACTTCACCCAAAAATGAAAATGCTTTAATCATTTACTCACCCTCCCACAACCCAGATTTATGACTTACTTTCTTCAGATGAACACAAAGATTTTAAGAATAACAATCCATCTGTATGTCTGTATGATGCAAGTAAATTGGCTCCCAAAAGCTGACAGCACAAACAACCATCATGACTGTACTACCTACAACCCCAGTGGAGGAATCACTGACTTCTAGGGCTGTGAATCTTTGGGTAGACAGCGAATCGATTTGATTCACGATTCATAGGTTTTCGATTCGATTCATGAACGATTTGTGCAAATTCAGAACGATTCGATTCGATGCGATTCACATCCAAATTTGATGCGATTCGATTAATTCGATCCGATTCTTAATTTTTTATATGCATTATAGTATTATTTCAATGCTTCACCCATCTTTGTCTGGGTTTGAATTAGCCTAAAGAGGCCTTCGGGGATCAGATAGTGGGGATTTTGTCCATTGTTAATGTTAGTTCATGTTTGTTTTTCATTTTAATGAATATATTATTATAAATAATTCAATGGCCTACAAATTAGCATTTGCAAGTAGCAAATATTTTGAAAAAGGCTTTTAAAGTATTGCATTAAATGACTACATGCACAAATTAATGGAGACATTTTCATTAGTTTCATTTTGCGTCCTCTCAGTGCACTCGTTATCATCTTTTCACTGGATTTTGCTCGCGCTCGGTCCCATAGCTCTCATGCTTTCATAATGTTAACTACAGATTTTTTAGCAGTCTACTGTATGTTTGAGCTCTCCAGCTGAGCTCTCTGTCGAGAAAGCAATAGTTTTGAGGCAAACCGCTCAAGCCATTGATAAAGCTGCCATGCCATTGCGTGGGCACTATGAAATAAAACGCTTTCATTCATTTATTACATGGACTCTCCGTACACGCAAGGTGGTCTCTCGCTCGCTTTCTCTCTCTGCCGAGTGCGTGCAGCCGCGTGTGAACGCGCGATACGCGGTTTGGAGCACAACCTCTGTCTCCGTATGCACGCTCGCTTTAGATTCCGGGAGATTTTAACTCATTTGCGGTAATAATACAAGCTGATCACGACAAGAGTAGCTCAACAGGTAGAAAGATAAACTCATCTTTCAGGCATTTGACCGACCGGGCTTCAGCGTGAGAAATCAGGGGTGTGTGAGTGAGCGCCTGAAACCAATCAAATGCGGATGTCGTATGACGGCCAATGCATGAGGCAGCTTGTACCAGGAACACTTTAAGGTTGTGTTTATATATTTTAAACCACTGAATCGCTATAAAATCGTGATTAATTCGATTCTTAGCCTTTTAAATCGATTATTCACGTAAATAAACGATTCACGATTCAAAATACATGTTTCAGGATCGATGCATATGCATCGCCAGGATTTATAATCGATGCATCGAGAAAACGAGTGAATCGTTACACCCCTACTGACTTCTGAAACTAAAATATGAATTCTACTTTTTTACGACAGTTAGCTAGAAGTAATCCTTAGTGGAATATATATATAAGGGCTGTCAGTTAAATGCGTTACTAACGGCGTTAACGCAAACCCATTTTAACAGCGTCTTTTTGGCCTAGTAGTTGGCCAAACTTTAAAGTTTTTCACATGCTTTTGCAACAGGACGCAGCATGCGCGGCGCTGCACTATGAAACCCAGGACGTTTTGTTGCTTCGTCGACCAAAGCGCAAGTGGATCTAGCTAGACCGGAAACAAAACAACAGGCACACCACACACACATATACACATATATATACACACACATACATATACATACACACAAGGAATGGTTTAGAGTAAAAAAAAAAGGTCATCACCAAAAGACACATCCTTTGTTGATGGCATGAGGGTGAGTAGATGATTAGAGAATTGTATTTTGTATTGAGATTTAGTGTTAGTGACCTGTGTGCTTGTATTTCCAGAGATCTCCAGCAGCTAGAAGACAGCACACAGCTTCCTCTGCTCTCACACTTCTCTGAGACAGTTGAGGGGCTCACAACCATCAGAGCCTTCAGGTGGGCAAGATTATGGGTTTGAGTGCTTTATTGGCTCATCTGTTGACTGTGGCAGTCACTCTGGATGAGAACATCTGCTAAATGCCTTCCATATAAAAAGTTATTGAACAGATTCTTCTTGTATTTTCCCTCTTAGGTATGAGCCTAGATTCAGACAGAGACTTCTAGAGTTCACAGATGCCAATAACATGGCCTCTCTCTTCCTCACAGCGGCCAACCGCTGGCTGGAGGTTCGAATGGTGAGTTTATAAGCCATACAAGTCAGTTACTATAGGGGCTTTCGCACCAGAGGAACCTTTTCATAGTTCCTAGAACTATTGGCGGAAGTAGCCTACCCGTTTTTCACCAGAGGAACAATTTTAGTTCTAGGAACTCCTTTTGGAGGAACTAATTTAGCTCCTACTTTAGAGTAGGGTCTAAACCAGCACTATAGACCCCTTTTGCGCCGACGTCACAGTTACGTCACGGCGCTAGCTGGAGGCAAAACAAAGTGAAAACTGGAGGCGGCCATTGCAAACCAGCACAGATTCGGCTACATAATAAGGAGCTTAAATTACTTTTATTATTTTTAAATGTCATCTTATTGTGTTGTTTGGTGCAAATATCAATGAAAAATGAATATGCTGTATCTGGATTTTTTATTTCTAGAAAATATTCACATGATTAAAATCGCACCGTAATGTCACTCTTTACATTGTCGTCTTCTCTGCCCTGGCTCGGCAGAACTGCGGATCATACACACAAGTCTTGTACAGGACCATATATGCATCTTAAGATTTATATGCCCTCAGTTTCTCTTTACGATCGGTTTCTCTATAAGGTAGGTGTAGAAGTCAGGCCACTCAGCCGAGGTAACGTAACGTTAATCCTGTCAGATCGTCCATGCATTGAGTGAGCGTGTAGGCGGCTAAAATCAACTTAATCACTTAAACTTAAAAATAACAATCGTATTTTTAAATAACTTAAAAATAACAATCGTTGTCCTGGACAGTGAGTGACCTTACGTATTAAGATAAAATCTGATTTTCTCCAGTCATTGTTAAAAAAAAAATAATAATAAAACTTGCTACCTAGCGTTAGTGAAGCAGGCAGAGGGATCGTTCTGCTTCCACCTAAGCTCCGCCCACATAAAAACGTCACCATGTTTACCAACTGAAAAGGGGTCTATAGGAACTACCAGTGACGTGTGTAAATTTTACAAACTTTACGAACTTTGAAAATAGTGATAGATTAGCCTTTTAACTCTTATGCTTAGAAGAAAATTCAACGCAAGTTTGAGAGGACAAACAAAACATGATCATGTATTCTCTGCTCAGCTAGCAACACTCGACATCAACCTAATTGATATACTGTCTAATTGCTATGTATAACAGTTCTATCTACTAACATATTAGACAGGACTGTTAGACAGATCATAAACTAATGAACACGGAAAATCACTGTGCTCAGGCTCTGGCGTTCACAGCGCCGTCAAAGTAAGTCACATCAACAAGCGCGGCTTACGTCACTTCAGAGTTCCTACTGGCAGTGCGAATGCAACCAGGAAAAAGTTCCCAAGGGAACCATTAGTTCTCGGGAACCACCCATGTGGCTAGTTCCTTGAACTACCCGGTGGGAAAGCCCCTTATGTGACATCTAGTTCCAGTTAAAAATCTTTTTTATTTGATCAAATACTAGCAAAAATATATGTTGCTTCCTTGAGCGACTCAACACTAATGGTTATTCTGTTGTATATCTTGTGCAGGAGTACATTGGGGCCTTTATTGTCCTAATAGCAGCTGTGGCCTCCATCACAAACTCCCAATACAATCATCTGTCCACTGGGCTGGTGGGGCTGGGACTCACATACGCCCTCATGGCAAGACCACACACACATACATCTAACTTTCCACGTGCTGATCTTCAGCAACATTGGACAACTTCTGTTTCTATATTTTATGTCTCAGGTGTCCAACTACCTGAACTGGATGGTGCGTAATCTGGCAGACATGGAGGTGCAGCTGGGAGCTGTGAAGAGAATTAAAGCTCTGCTGAGGACAGAACCTGAAAACTACGAGGGTCTGCTGTGTGAGTATCCATTAGAACGGCCCCTAAGTAAATAACTAATGATCTTTGCAAAGGAAGTCAATCAAAACTAACTTTAACTGGACAATAACTTTATTCTAAAGCTGCAGTAAAGCCAAAACAATCTCTGTTATTTTAATTCCCTATTATCACTGTAAAGCTGCTTCGGAACAATCGATATTGTTAAAAGCGCTATTTAAATAACTTGTCTTGATTTAATCACTGGATGTGTCTACTTCTTTTCCTGTGTTTTCACATTCTGTATATCGTACGCCTCTTATCTCTTTGGTTAAATGTTTCTCTCTCAGCCGCGTCTCAGCTTCCTGAAGGTTGGCCTCAGCGGGGTGAGATTCAGATCCAGAATCTGAGCGTGAGGTACGACAGCACCCTGAAGCCTGTCCTCAAACAGGTCAATGCTCACATCAGCCCAGGACAAAAGGTACAATTATACATACATTTAACAAAGTAAATGTTCTTAAGATAGTTCAATAATTACATTCAACTTATTTAAATATACAGAGGTTATGCACAGTAGGTGGAGTCACTGCAGTTGCACCCACTGAGTGGCAGTGATGGTGTTAAGCGTGAATGCCGCAAAAGAGATGTGTGATTGACTATACAAATAGATTCAACAAGAAATCTGAGCTGTCTTTATACCGGTTGCTGAAAGCTAAAGAATCCATAGAACCACAGATTACTGCCATTCACTGACACAACTGGAGTCCAAGCCACGAAACATGGATTTGCGGTTACCGTTTTTTATAAGATGTTGAATTTTGAGGTAAAATTATACCCTAGGCCAAGGTTCACCATCTCGGTCCTGGAGGTTCATTGTCCCTGCAGAGTTTAGCTTCAACCCTGATCAAACACACCAACCTGTGAGTTTCTACTGATCCTAAAGACCTTGAATAGCTTGCTCAGGTGTGTTTGATCAGGGTTGGAGCTAAACTCCGCAGGGACAGTGGCCCTCCAGGACCGAGTTTGGGGAAAGGGCCAAATATTGACAACTGATCAATTAAATATTCACCATCTTATATTTTGCATAACTGTAAAGTAGTTGTCAGTGTTCATTTAAAGCTACACTGTGTAACTATTTTAGTTTATTCTTAGCTAAAAACACTTA